>JAUKNM010000040.1:372500-627500 GCA_030765045.1 Tenodera sinensis
AAATCGTGCCGTAGAATTCGCAATGGTTCATTCCTGGTGGAAGCCCTTGCTCCATACGAGGCAGCGAGAATACTGCGAGTAGAAATGCTAGATCGTATACAATTAGGGTAGAGATGCACAGGACTTTGAACTCCTCACGTGGTGTTGTTAATACAAGTGCATTGAGCGGTACGTTCAACGAGGAGATTCCAGAAAATACTGAAGATGAAGGTGTTACTTCTGTGTATTGGGCTCAGAGAAAAGACAACGGTGAATTTGTGCCCATCTGCACCTTGTTCCTTACCTTTGACCGGTAGATATCCATCAAAGGAGTAAGGCAGAGTATGAAACCATTGAAGGGAGACTATACATCCCGATCGCGCTCATGTTACAAATGTTAGTGCTTCTGTCATACCAGCGACTTTCGTAAAGGTCAAGCTGCTGGCGTTAACTATGGAGACGTGTTGCACGATGGTGCATGTACTGCAACTCCATAATTTGTTAACTGCAGTGGTGAATGCCCATCATGTTCCCGAGAATGCGCCTGTTTTGTGTAGGAAAAGGCGATCCAGTAAGTTCGGGTTAGAGAGGTATCCTCGAGAATCCCGGAAACTCTTCCTTATCTACTAATCTGTCTCAAAGTTCGGCATCTATAGCTCAGAAAGGATTCTCGTGTCTAAAATAAATCCAAAACCTACAGCACCAACACCTAAGCCAGTACCAACATTCGCCAAATTGGATACAGTAAAAACAATTTCTGTTAAGTCACCAAAACCGTTGACTTCAACAAGTAAGGCTAGGAAACCCATAATTCACAATGCCTCGCCGATAACGTTTAAGACCAGCTACAAAAGAAGCGACTTCCTGAAAGAATATAATAAGTCAGCCCTAGCACATCCAAAGGACGTAAGAGTCCACGAACATCTCGAAGATCCCCTTCTGAAGAATATTTTGGAGCGGAGTCTATTGAGGGCATTCATCTTAGACGATCTCCGTTTCCAATCAATTCGAAATAATCGAACCAAAATTTTCTATTGGGAAACGGTCCTCCTCTGATGAGGAGATGGAGCCAGAAGATTCAGCCTACGCTGCAAGAACACCAGTGAAAAAGAGGCAGGATGAACCTCCAGTAAAACTTGTTAGCCCAATCCAAAGAAAAAGGGGCAAATTGATTGAGCCACATTGGCCTTCAATGTAACGTAGCTTTACGTATAAATACTTAGCCTACAACAATTATCATGGCTGTCCTACAATGGAACGCACCTGGAATTATAAGACACCTACCAGAGCTGAAACTTTTCTCAATGAGAATGAGCCTTTGGTAGCATGTTTGCGAGATATTAAGCTGCGTTCGCAAGACCTTTTTTAATTAAGATGGTATACCAAAGTACGGTGTGGTCTCACACCGGAAGAGGGGTTTCCTGCACACGAAAACACTATGATTCTCATAAGAGATGATATGTACGCGAAATCTGCAGCCTTAGAGTGTAACATCCAGGCAGTGGCCGTAAGAACTGTATTGTCATCCATCCGATTTACCATTTGTAATGTTTATCTGCCTCCATCCGATGACTTCTCACTCACTGATTTTGAAGAACCAATCTCCCAGTCCCTTTTCTGTTGCTGGGAGACTTCAATGCTCATCACCCATTTTGGGGTTTAACTGGGGCTTGTGAGGAAGGCAAATAAATCATTGATTTCATGAACAACAATAACTTAACCCTCCTGAACATGGGAGAGTCTGCATTTCTCTCTGAGTTCTTCAATAGCTTCTCACTACTTGATCTAGCAGTTCGTTCACCACAGTTAGCAATTTCCTTACAGCAGAATGTCATCCCTGATTTATGCTCTAGTGACCACTTTCCGTGTATTATTAGTTTCCTGACACAAGATACGTGCAGATGGCGCTTGGATTATGCCAATTGGAACCTTTACGCCCAGTTGACTGTACTTATTTGCAACGAGCACGATTCGGTGAACATTTTAGCCCAACACCTCACAGAGACGATTCTTTCTGTTGTTGAGGAATTTATTACCCGGGATACTTCCTATCCGGGTTAATTTTCTCTCCCTTGGTGGACAGATGAACCCCGAAATGTCATTAGTGCTCGCAGGCATGCTCTTAGGGCTTTTCAACGTCACCCTACTTTGGATAACCTAACCTAATACAAGAAAATGCGTACATGGTCTAGGTAAGTCATTAAGAATAGCAAAAGGGCATCATAGGAAAATTTGAAGTTTCGTTTAACCGACATAGTCTTTTCCCGGTTGTATGGGATAAGTTAAGGCACGTGGTCTTAATCCACATGCCAATTTCTGGTCTCAAAAAAGCTATAGGAACCGCTATTGATTCATTTCATGTCAGTAACTTCTTTGGCAATGCTTTCGCGTAAGTTTCAAGGTTGAACAACTACTCGCCTGAGTACCGCCTGCGGTGCAGTATGTAGTAAAAGCGGGCGTTAAACACTACAACAACAACAACAAATCGCCTGCGTTCCTTCCAATCAAGGCTCACGTGGAACCTCAAGGTTTCGCGTTTCATTCTAGAAACGTAGAGAATTAAAATTGCCTTTTCACTCTGCTGGAGTTAGAATATTCTCTTTCATCTTCGCGACTATCAGCACCAAGACCAGGCCGTATTCACGTGCAAATGTTACAAGCGAAGGAAAGGGCATTCCTGCTCGAGGTCTATAATCGTGTTTGGGTTGACAGTACTGTTCCAGAAAAATGGCGGGAGGCCACCATCATACACATTTTGAAGCTGAAAACGACCATCATCTTCCCTCTTTCTACCGTCCTATTCCCCTCACAGTTGCATTTGTAAGATGAATGGAACGCATGATCAATGGACGACTGGTGTGGAGCCTGGAAACTCCCAATCTGCCGACAAACAACCAGTGTAGTTTTCGACGACGACGTTCAACTGTAGATCATCTTGTGTCGATATCGTACGCAGACCATGAACGGATCCATGAAGAACTGTCGAACGGTTGGTATATTTTTTTACCTCTAGAAGGCTTTTGATGCGTGTTGGCGAACAGGGATAGTACGTTCCCTGCATACCTGAAATATACGTAGGCGCCTAACACTGTTCATTTAAGAGTTTATGAAGAATCTCGTCTTCCGAGTAAGGATCGCCTCGGTTTTTCTCAAACCTTCTGTTCGAGAGAAAAGAGTATCGCAGAGATCAGTGTTAAGTATTACACTGTTTCCTATAGCAATTAATTCCCTCTGGGAATGTGCTCCTCCGGCAGTTTCGTCATGCTCATCCGTAGACGACATCGCCTTTTATTGTACCTCTCAGTGCACGCCGTTTTTGGAACGGTACCTGCAGCAATGTTTAGATCATCTTCGAGAACAGAGCTCAAAAACCAGCTTTCGCTTCTCAATTGAGAAGTCAATCTGCGTTAACTTCTGGTGCCGTAGCAGTTGATTAGCATCTGCGTTTCGTTTCAGTCCTGATTTACTTCCATTGGCAGATTAGACCCGTCTTCTGGGGTTGATCATTGTGACAGGACGTTTAGCTGGTCATCACCTATAGCACATCTGAAAATACGATGTGATCGTTTTCTGTGTGTCTTGCGGGTACTAATCGGCAAATCGTCGGGAGCGGTTCGGACAGTTTTGCTGCGACTGTATCACGCACTGATCCCATCTATACTAGATTATGGGTGTATTGTTTATTCCTCAGCATCTGAGAAGATGATACAGTCCATAATCGAACACCGAGTAGGAGGATGGACCACAGCTTCTTCAAGGATGTCTGGAGTGAGGGAGTGGGGTTTAAGGGCCCGTCGACAGCTAGGTCATTTGGGCCCGAAGTCAAAGTTTAAAATTTAAAATCACTCAAACTGGCGCGGCTGAGTGGTGAAAGATAAAACAAGGGATTAAAATGGGAAAGAGTTAAAACATTAACAATTAAAATCTAACAGGTTGAAACATTAAAAATTCAAACGTAACAGGTTAAAACCTTAAAACAGTAGAGTTAAAACGCTAAAACAGGAACAATCATAGGCTAAAACTCTAAAAATTACGGCCCAAAGAATAAAATACAAGTTAAAGTTGCTTCGCGTTTGCAATTCGACGACGAAGCGCAGCACTTTATCTACGGAAACCAGGTCGTCGCCGAGAACGGATCGCAAGGTCAAACCCAAGCTAAGGGATTAGCGCTCTCTGGCATACCGCGGACAATCGAGCAAAACGTGCTCAGAATGGTACGCTACACTGTGAACACATATGCGCCGGGTCGCCACGCAGTAGATGACGATGAGTGGCGCGAATGTGACCGATTCTCCAACTGGTGATAATAACCTCGGATCGCCGAGAATCCCAGCATGAGGTCAGCCAGGGTTGCACGGTGTCCTTAATCGTCTGCAACTGAGTGCAAGCTACCTCTTCCCAAGTCCCCTCCGAAGGAGTGTCGCCTTGCCGTGGCGGAGGGGCTCAGTACCCGAACCAGACGGCCTGCTACGTGTGTCTTTGTGACCACTGGTAGGCAAGAGGTGAGGGGAAGCTAAGAACATTCCAACGGGTAGATGAGGCTCGTTAGTCTTGGTCGACAACTCATCTAGGAGAAGAGGACTCCGAAATCAAACTCCCCCAGGGGAACCTACCACGGTAGGTCCGGGTTTGGCGCACCCGGGGCCCCGAGCTGCTCACTATCACTTCACCCCCTCCACCTTCATTAACTGTGCCACGTGCAGCATTTTATGTTGCTTTTTATATCACCCTCTTCCTCTTCTAGGTTTATTCCGATTATTAGTTAGTAAGGCCTTAGTTTTATAACTCCTGTCTCACCAGCAGGGATCTTTCCTATCTCCGTGGTCCTGTCCCACGGTTTTCAGCGCGGCCCCCGACTTGTGTGCTCTTCGGAGGTCTCAGGCGCGAAGGTTGTGCGGACCCTTCACACTGCCCCCATGTGTAGCCTTAGGTGCGGAGCCCGTCCACACGTCATGTACACCCACGTAGCTCCTTGAGGGCACGGCCGGTGTTAATCTCCCGACGGCCGCGTGCCGTCGGGTTAGTATCACCGGCCGGACGTGTTACCGCTGACGGAGCCCCGGTGTAATCAACCCGAAGTCCCCTGAATCCACGCTGACTCCGTTGAGGCAGCGTGTGCTAAAGCGGGGAGCCACAGGCGGTTATTCCTGTGGTGGGGGCATAAAACCGGGGTGTCACGTGGTGAACGGTTTACCCATGCGGACAAGCAGTGGAGATCGGAGGGTAGCTCCTCTGAAGTACGCCTTGAGGTCAGTCATGGAGGGGTCTCCATGGCGGCACAGACCGTGGAGATTTTGGTGTCTTTTATCCTTTGACCCCCGGATGGCAGGCTGACGCCGACAGTTCCGGATGGGGGTCCAAATAATCATGTCTCCGCGCAACCCCTCTTCCTTTGACCCTTTCTTGGTTTTGACTTTGGCATGTGACGGGAAAACGATAAAGGACCTTAGCCCATTTTATATAAAACGAGAAGTCGACAGAATATGTGGCCCGGTTAAGAACGCAACCAGAGTTCGAGACGGTACGCTGTTGATCGAAACCAACACGGCAGACCAGACCCAGAAACTTTTAAAGGCGAGTTTGTTGGGCTCCTACCCAATTCGGGTAGCCCCACACAAATCGCTCAACACATGTAGGGGAGTTGTCACCACCTCCAGTCTGGACAATCTGTCGAACGATGAGATTACCACCTGTCTCTCCGACCAGCGTGTGTGTCAGGCTTACCGTCTTACCAAAAAGCAGGATGGCAAGGATGTGCCTTTGCGTACGGTGTTTCTGACGTTCAGAGGAACTAAATTGCCCGAGTACATCTTTTGTGGCTACGAACGTGCCGCCGTACGCCAGTATGTGCCGAACCCCATGCGTTGTTTTAGGTGCCAACGGTTCGGCCATACTAAGACCCTGTGTAATAATCCTGCTATATGTGAGCGCTGTGGTTTAGCAGCTCATGAGGACCCGACATGTACACGGGAACCCCTCTGTGTGAACTGTGAAGGGAAGCATCCATCCAGCTCGCGTCAGTGTGCGAAGTTCTTGGATGAGAAGTGTATACAAGAATTGCGCGTGAAAGAACATCTCACGTTTCCAGAAGCGCGTCGTCGCTTTGAGCAGCTGAAACCTGCTACCACCACAGGTTATGCCTTGGCTGCCCGACGCGCTCCTGCCAGCAGCGTAGCGATCCAGCACGTTCCTGTGTCAGATTCTTCTACACAGACTGACCTACCTGCGAATACCCCTTCACTGTCTCGTGCCACAGCTGCACCTGCTACTACATCTATAGCCGTGCAGACACCAGCTCACAAGACAACTAGCCGCAGCCAGCCTGTTGACAGCCATTATTCTAGGCCTTCTGGTCGCGCCAGCAGTCGCACATCGTCCATGAAGTCCCGCTCCCGCTCTCGTTCAGCGAGCCGCCGGGGATCTTCAGACTCCCGGACTTCGGCGGAGTCACCAGACGATGGCGAATTTAACCTACCCCGTCCGGAGTCGGTTAAGGTAAAGATGAAGAAGAAAAAGATGAAGACGAATCCCTAATTCTTCTTTACCATGGAAATAATCCAGTGGAATGTTAATGGGTTCCGGGCACGTGTTCCGGACGTACAGCATCTCGTTTCGCAACGGTCTCCATCAATCGTCTGTCTACAAGAAACGCACTTGCACCCTAACCACGCATTACAACTTCGTGGTTTTTCGGCATTTAGACATGACTCTGCAGCTGATAGGCGAGCCAGCGGGGGTGTTGCTATCCTGGTGGTGCATGATATCTCTGCCACCAGTGTGTCACTCAACACGCCGCTACAAGCTGTAGCGGTGCGTGTGCAGCTGCAGAGCCTCTGTTTCTCCCTTTGCAATGTCTATCTGCTACCGGTCAGTGTCGTACACACGAACGATCTTCGGGCTCTCTTGGCACAGATTCCGCCACCGCTCATCTTTCTCGGCGATCTGAATGCCAAGCACTCTCATTGGGGCTCCGACATTGACGATGCACGTGGGTGCCTTGTAGCAGACGTTTGCCATATGTCCGGCCTAGTCATATTAAACACTGGCGTGCCTACTTACTTATCATCTGCCTATGGTACACACTCCGCACTTGACGTTTCATTTAGCAGTCCGTCACTGGTACCTCTACTCGACTGGTCGGTACTTTCCGACTTATTTGGCAGTGATCATTACCCCATTAGCATTCACCTATCGGGCCACAATTCTGTGCCAACACGCTTTCCTCACTGGATTATTTCCAAGGCTGACTGGGGGAAGTTTCGTTCCCTCATTCACCTAACCGACGATGGTTTTACCACCATTGACGACATGGTGGAGTATTTTACTTACTCTATCCTTCGTGCAGCGGATTCCAGCATTCCTCGTGGTTCCACTACACCTCGTCACGTTCCTGTGCCTTGGTGGTCCGAGGAATGCCGTTTGGCTACTAAAGCACGCAAGCGTGCATTGCGTATCTTTACATTACATCCTACGCAGGCAAACTTTGTCGCTTTTAAGCGTGCTCGTGCTAGGGCAAGATTTATACTTCGAGACGCAAAACGCAAATCGTGGGAAAAGTATGTATCTTCTCTTTCCCGTCGAAGTTCGGCGCAAAAGGTGTGGACTGCTATTCGGCGAATGTACGGCAAGTGTCGCCGGACGATGATCCCCGGCCTTGCCGTGCAGGGCTCCCGTTACACCAGCGAGCAGGACATCGTCGACGCCCTTGCCGAGTGTTTTGCCTGTACTAGCCAAACCCAAAGCTATGATAGAGCGTTTTTAGCTATCAAGGAATCTGCGGAGCAGATAGGCCTTAGTTTTAACAGTGCCCAAAGTGAACCGTACAATGCACCATTTACCGAGGCGGAGCTAGCGCATTCCTTGTCCCTAGCAAAGAATTCTTCTCCCGGTCCTGATGACATCCACCGCCAAATGCTGCTTCATCTTCCACCTGCAGCTGTTTCCTTCATGTTGAGCATGTATAACCGCACCTGGCATCAGCAGGTTTTTCCGTCTTCCTGGCGAGAGGGCATTGTCATCCCTATCCCTCGACCAGGAAAAGACCGGACACTTCCCTCTAGCTACCGCCCTATCTGCCTGACGAGTGTCGTCTGCAAGACCTTGGAACGGATGATTAACACTCGCTTAGTGTGGTGGCTAGAGACGAATAACCTGCTGAGCAATGTTCAGTGCGGATTTCGTCGCTCTCGCTCCAGTGTCGACAACCTGACGCGCATGGAGGCTTACATACAGAATGCGTTTCTCCTGAAGCAGCATGTCGTGGCGCTATGGCATTCTCCGTACTCTACACGGTTATGGTTTGCGCGGTCACTTAGCCGTTTTCCTTTTTAACTTTTTACTCATTCGCCGTTTTCGTGTCCGTATAGGCAACACGCTTTCTCAAGAGAAGATCCAGGAGAATGGTGTACCCCAGGGATCCATCCTCAGTGTCACACTTTTCGCAGTTGCCATTAATGGCATCACTAGTGTTGTTCGTAGCGGTATCCCGATGTCGCTGTATGTTGACGACTTTGCGATCTACTATCGCTCTTATAGTTTGGAGCACATCGAGCGTCAACTGCAGCTGACCATAAACTCCATCGCCGAGTGGGCATTACGCACGGGCTTTCGGCTGTCCTCTACGAAAACACAGTGTCTACACTTTCACCGACTGCGAGGAGTACACCCTCCTCCTGATCTTCATCTCCGCGACACACGTCTTCCTTTTGTACCGCACCTTAAGTTCTTGGGCCTACACCTCGACAGTAAACTCACATGGGAGCACCATATCCGCTATCTTCGTGCTTCCTGCGATCGTTCGCTTCGGGTACTCAGGGTCTTATCTGGGGCATCTTGGGGCGGCGATCGCACCGTCATGTTGAGGTTGTATGGCTCTCTGGTCCGGTCCAAATTAGACTACGGCTGTTTTATTTATGGCGCGGCGTCTGCGTCTAAACTCCGGCTTTTAGACACAGTACATCACACTGGTATCCGTCTCGCTACTGGGGCTTTCCGCACCAGCAGAATCGATTGTCTGTATGCTGATTCTGGCGAACCTCCACTGTCTGTTCGACGCTCTTTATTACTTTGTTCTTACGTGGCAAGGCTGGCCGCCCATCCAGGTCACCCTTCGTTTCCACCCGTGTTGCGTCCAGACCTCGCGCACCGTTATATGCGAAATACAACTATCTCCCGTCCAAGTGGTATCCGGTTTCGTGAACTGCTTGCTGCACACGCCCTTCGACTGCCAGCCGTAGAGCGGCATTCACGTGGCCGATGTCCTCCCTGGCAACTCCAGCGCGCACGCTTTGACCTGGAGTTGTCGGGCTGTGTTAAGATAGCTACCCCTCATTCCGTGTTTCGCCAACTATTCACGGAACTACTGGGGCGATACCGGACTTCCTGTCCGGTATTTACCGATGGGTCCCAGATGGGTAGTTCGACGGGTTGCGCCTTTATATACAACGGTGACGCTCACACGTACCGCCTACCGGACGCCAGTTCAGTATTTACCGCCGAGTTGTTTGCCATATTTTATTTCCTCCTTTTTATCTCCAGTTCAGGTCCTGGAAGTTTTATAGTTTGTTCCGATTCTTTTAGCGCTCTCCAGGCCCTGCAACAGTTTATCGGCACCTCGGCATTGGTTGTTAAAATCCAGACGTTGATTTCTCAGCTACTGTCTCGCGGATACCAGTTTGTTTTTACGTGGATCCCAGGCCATGTGGGTATTCCGGGTAACGAGGCGGCGGATGCGGCTGCAAAGTCTGCATGTCGCCTTCCGGAGTATTCCACCCGTACGCTCCCCTATATAGATGTGCAGAAATATTTCCGTCGCCATCTATTTGCTCTCTGGCAGGAATCTTGGGAAGCGTTATCTGGCACTCAATTACGGACTATCAAGGACACGGTACAACCCTGGCATACCAGCTGCAGGAATTCCAGGCGGGAAGAAGTGGTTTTAACCCGCCTGAGGATAGGCCATACCCGAGCCACGCATGGACACCTTTTGCGTGGTGATCCGGAGCCTGTCTGTACGACGTGTAATATTCCAATCTCCGTCGCACATGTCCTTCTTGATTGTCCGCGATACGCTCGTGAGCGCCAGTCTGTTGGCCTGGGCCTTACACTGTCGTCAGTTTTAGGCAACGACCCAGTATCTGTGAATACAGTGCTGCGGTTTTGTTCCACAATTGATTTTATGAAGCAAGTGTAAGGATATTTTATTTTAGAGATTTTAGCCTTTTAGATGGCCGTATTTTTGGGTTTTTTAACGTTTTAGTGTTTTTTACTTTGTAGCAATTTTAAGTTTCTGTTTTTAGCATTTTAAATGAAACGTTTTAATAGTTGTTTAGAGGCTTTTTATCTATTTTAACCGTAGATTTTTAGTTTTTAATGGGAGATGTTTTAAGACTTGACGGTATGTAATTTTACTTCTGGACTCGGGGCCCTAATGACCAAGTTGTCGACGGGCCCTTAAACCCGACACACTCACTCACTCTTCCCAAGTCTTCTGCCAGAATGAAAAGAGATGGCGTCGGAAGTACCGCTGCACATTAGATTTCGTGTCGTAAACTCTGGCAAACAGCAGGCAGGCTTAGCAGCCACACGTGCCTCCTCGTTCCCGGTAATACCCACATGGCCTGGGGTCCAAATAAAAACTAACTGGTATCCACGACTCAATAACTGAGACATGAGTGTTTGCATCTTAATTGCCAGTTTTGTGCTGAAGATAAACTGGCTCAAGGCTTGAAGGGCGCTGAGAGAATCGGAGCATATAATAAAAAACCAGGGTCTAACCTGGAGATAAAAAGTAAAAAATAAGATATGGCATATAGCTCCGCGGTAAAATCTGAGCAGGAGTCCGGAGGGCGGTATTTGTGAACCTTACCGCTATGAACAAAATTACATCCTGAGCACCATCCAACTGGGTACCATCGGTAAATACTGGAGTGTAATTCCGGTAACGTCCCAGAAGCTCGGTGACAAGTTGACGATACACCGAGTGAGGGGGGGGGGGGGGTAGCTGGGTTAGCACGGCCCGAAAGCTCCAGGTTTAATCTGGCACGATGGGGCTACCAAGCATTCGTCCGATATGACACAATGTTGGAGGACGTTAATTAAAAAAAAAAAAAAAAAAAGCTACCAAGCAGGATAGGGGCAAAGGGAATAGCGTTCTATAGCAGGCATTTGGAGTTGGTGCGCGGTGAGCAGTTTGCGAAACCGAATGCCGCCTGGGCGGGATATAGTGCTGTTTCACATATAGTTAGCTTATTTTCTATTTCTTATTACAATATCTAGCATATACAGCTTCATACATATATAACATATATAGTATTTAACAAATACAAAATCTTATATAGTCCCTTTGGAGTTGCATTTTCCCATGCCCATTAAAATTAACCCAGGTTGTGTATATAATGCAACACTTTAAAACTTGGGATATATATTTTGTTTCCCTTTATACCTTATACTATTTTTCTTAATTATTCTCATTAATTTTCCCTATTTTCCGAAGCCATTTTTGACTTACCTTGCCAATAAATTTTCCCAGTTTTATTATATTTTCTTCTAATCTTAAATTCAAAATTCTTTTGCCTCTTATTTCATTTGGTATGTTTTCCCACTTATGCAAAAGGAATTCATCTCTCCAATATTTTGTTTTTTGACAATCAAAGATATAATGCCAAGTGCTATCTTCTTTTTCACACATTGGACATCTCCCCTTAATATATCTATTCTTTATGCCCCTAAAGTATATTACTCCTGTTCTAAACCATGCCATCCCTTGCCTTCCTACTTTATTACAGATGTCAAATTATTTTTCTCTGCCCCAATCATTTTTCCATGTTTTATATAATTTCAGAGATTTTTTGCTATTAAGATTAGACCACAGTTCTTGTTTTTCAATATCTTCAATTCTTGTTTTTACTTCTTTCCAGAATCCCTTTTCTATTCTTCCACTATCTGTCCATAATGATCCCACCTACTTCCTGTAAAATCTTTTGAATTTTATATATCCAAGTCTCTCTCCCCTTTATTCTTGCTTGTGCTACCGAACACTGTTTAACGGTATTTTCTTCATCTAAATTCCATATTCTGAACCAATATTAGAGTATTCTTTCTATCAGCTTGCTTTTGTAACCTAATCTTCCTAATTGCATTATTCGGTGAAGATCTAGGTAAGCCTAAAACAAGTCTACAAAATAGTCTATTCATAACATTTATCGCTTTCCATTCTTCCATCCATCCTTCCGTTTCGTATATAACGGTGAGCGAGTTTCCTACGCAATACAGGTTGAAAAGAAGGGTGACGGGGTTGGGCTGCCAACCTGGTCACGTAAGAACATAATAAAACCGAGCCCTGAAGAGATAAACATGGTTCGCCAGAGTCAGCATATATTTTTTTTTTGTTTAACGACGCTGTCAATTGCTAGGACCACATCAGCGTCGCAGGTGTGCCGGAATTTTGTCCCGCAGGAGTTCTTTTATATGCCAGTAAATCTACTGACATGAAGCTGTCGTTTTTAAGCACACTTAAAAACCATCGGCCTGGGCCGGATTTGAACCCACGACCTGGGAACAGTAGGCCAGCGTCTAACCAGTCAGCATACAGACACGGTGCTCAACTAGTGCGGAAAGCCCCAATGGCAAGACCGATACCAGTATGGTGGACAGTGACTAAAAGGCGGAGTTTGGTGACGGATGCCGCGCCATGGATAAAACTGCCATAGTCTAGTTTGGACTGGACCAGCGAGCGATACAGCCTAAACATTACAGTGCGATCAGCGCCCCAAGATGCCCCAAGGTAGAACTTCAAGTGCCCGAAGCGAGCGATCGCAAGAAGCCCGAAGTTGACGAATATGGTGATCCCAGGCGACTTTGCTGTCGAGTTGAAGGCCCAAGAACTTAAGGTGTGGAACAAACGGCAGGCGTGTGCCGCACAAATAAAAATTTGGGGGAGGGTCTCGACCACGAAGTCGATGAAAGTGGTTACATTGCGTTTTCGTAGCGGACAACAGAAATCCGCTGCGAAGGACCCAGTCGGCGATAGTCTATGGCCAGCTGCTGTTGACGCTCAATGTGCTCAAGGTTATAAGAGCCGTAATAAATCACGAAGTCGTCAACATACAGTGACATCGGGATTCCGCTACGAACAACACTGGCGATGCCGTTAATGGTCACAGGAAAAAACGTCACATTGAGAATCGATCCTTGGGGTACACCATTCTCCAGGATCCTTTCTTGTGATAGCGTATTGTCAACGTGGACACGAAATCAGTGAAGTTGTAAAAAGTTAAAGACGAAGATTGCTAAATGACTGCGAAAACTGCACTCGTGCAAATTACAGAGGATGCCATAGAATCATGTGTGTTTCGGTCTGGGTGGCTCAGTTGATTAGTCGCTGGCCTACTGATCTCAAGGTCGCGGGTTCAAATCCGGCCCAGACTGATGGTTTTTAAGTGTGCTTAAAAACGACAGCTCCATGTCAGTAGATTTACTGGCATATAAAAGAACTCCTGAGGGACAAAATTCCGGCACACCGGTGACACTGATATGATCCTAGCAATTGACAGCGTCGTTAAACAACAAAATAATTTAATTAACCATGTTTGTGTTGTCGAAGACCCTCACGACATGCTGCTAAATGAGAAAGGCATTTTGGGTGTAAGGTTTCATGTGTGTCAGGTTGTCGACACTGGAGCGATGGCGACGAAAACCGCACTGTACATTACTCAGCAGGTTATTCCTCTCTAGCCACCACACTAAGCGAGTGTTACTTATCCATTCCAAGGTTTTGCATACGACATTCGTTAAGCAAATAGGACGGTAGCTAGAGGTAAGTGTCCTGTCTCTCCCGGGCTGAGGGATGGGGATGACAAATACCCTCGTGCCAGGAAAATGGGAAAACAGGCTGAAGCCAGTAACAGTTGTAGATGCTCAGCAGGAAGGAGACATCCGCAGGTGGAACATGCAGCGGCATTTGTCGGTGGATATCATCAGGACCTTGAAAGGATTCCTTTGTAGGAGACAAAGCATGCGTCTGCTCCGCTTCCGTAAAAGGGATCGTTCTAAGGCTTACTAGTCACTGTTAAAATCGGGGACTACCCGCTCCGCAGATTCCTTGATGCGTAGAAAGGCGATATTGTAGCTTTGGGATTGGTTATCGGCAGCGAAAGTGTCTACAAGGGCGTCGGTGATATCCTGTTCGCTGGTATAAGAGCAGCTCTGTACGACAAGACCAGGAATTATCGTCCGGCGACACTTGCCATACATACGTCGAACAGCAGTCCACACCTATGGTGCAGTGCTGCGACGGGAAAGGGAAGAGACGTAAGATTCTCAGCAGCTACGTTTTGCACTGCGAAATACAAAATGTGTCCTTACACGAAAGCGTTTAAAAGAAATAGAATTTGCCTCTGTAAGATGTAAGTGGAAAGCACGCAGAGCACACTTGTGTGCATGGATAGCCAAACGGCATTCCTAGGTTCACCAAGGTACAAGAACATGCCGTGGGGTAGATGAACCTCGAGGAATGCTGTAATCCGCTGCGAACAAGATAGAACAGATAAAATATTCCACAATTTCATTGATGGTGGCAAAACCGGTGTTGCGAAGGTGAATGAGGGAACGAAATTTCCCCCAATCAGCCTTGGAAATAATCCAGTGAGGATGCGGTGTTTGCACAGGATGGTGGTTGGATAGGTAAATGTTAATGGGGTAATGATCCTGCCAAATAAGTTGGAAAGTACCATCCAATCAAGAAGGGGTACCAGTGACGGGCTACAAAAACAAAGGTCTAGGGTGGAGTGTGTACCATAGGCAGATGATAGATAGGTAGGGGGATCAGTGTTTTACAAAAGTAAGCCGAACATATCGCAAACGTCTGATACAAGGCACCCACGAGCATCGTCAGTGTCAGAGCTCCAAAGGATAATTTTGGTATGCACATCGCCCAGGAAGAGGAGCTGTAGCGGAATCTGTGCCAAAAGAGCCCGAAGATCTTTCTGTAGTACGACACTGACCGAATACATGGTGAAGGAATGGCACAAAATATCGCGCGACAACATACAGTTGGAGAATGAAGGGAGTCGGCATTCATAATAACACACTACATCATGCCTGTCCAATGGGGCAGAAGTCGCTATACCTATTCTATTACAAAATTTAGACAACCAAAAACGTTTTAAATTATATCCTAAAACCTAAAAGACTTTAAAATTAGACTATTGTGAATTCGGTTTCCAAGTTTTGGTGAACAGAAAAAAAAATTGTACTATGTCCAGAATCGAACCCCTGTCCCTTGGGTTAGCCCACACAATACGGTCATAATTCTACTTAACTATTTAGAAGCTTGACTAAAAGCACTCGAGTTTAAACCCTAGAGCCGGTACGCCAGGTGCTATGCCATTGCCACCTCCTGACTTTTCGAGCGTAATTTAGCCCTTTAAGACAGTTTTAACCCTTCCCGGGCGTAATTATTTTCCTAGTTTTCTCAAGTATTTTAAAACATGAATAGTATTCAAAATAAGGCACGTATGATACTATTTTGTGTATTAAATTGTTGAAAACGTATAACCAAGCACATAAATGTTCATTAAGTCATAACATTGCTTTTTATTAGAGGTATTTTCTTTTGAGGCTACACTTATTTAAATGAAAAGTGGCATAAGTACCAAAACAACTGAAACTTTGCCATATCTACAGAGCAGAGTGCATCATCAGCTCCTAGACATCTTATTGGGTGACACTGAAGTCTTTTTGTGTATGGTATGCTCCAAAGCAGTTATCGGGATGTAAATAGGGTTTCAGATCACATGTTTCACAAAAATATATTGTTTCTTTCCCAACACCTGCTGCTACATAGGTCACTGTTGCGCGCACTTGCAGGACTTTCGTTTTCATCACTTTCCCACGCATTAAAGTCACTTTCATCTGTTTCATTGAGCACAGATTCTATACAAGCCCTTATTTCATCCTCCCCATACAGTCTCTTACGCGTTATGCTCCAAATTAAACCAAAACGAGCAAAATAATGAAAAACAACACAGAAAATTACCCGAACAGGACGTATCATTCTGTAGCGGCTAACAAAACACAAACCTAAGCACAGACGCGCGCTTAAATTCATCTAATGACATCTGTCGACCATTATCGTGAAGTAAAGGCCAGCTACGATAGCTTACGCGAACGTATAAAAAGAATTTGTGCGAAACTGACGCGTAACCATGCGTCGCGAATATATGCGCATTTCGCCCGGGAAGGGTTAAACCTTTCCTGGACGTTTTAATATTATTGCTTAAATGGTAAAATCTGTCAAGCATGTTATTTGAGTTGAACAACACAGTTTACACCAGAATTTAAATAAGCCGATATTTAATAATTTGTGCGTTTTGACTATGCGGGTCCATGGTGCATAAGGCGACTCCGTAATTTTTTGCAGTCAACCCGGCTCTAAGTACAACAATCCGCCATTTTCTTATTACCTGACATTAATATACTCATATAATAGGTCCGTTTGTTCAAAGGCGTTCACTGAATTACGTTGCTATGTATACTCTAATAAAAGGTTTGTAAAATCGGCTGGAAACCAGGAATTAGCTCTCAGTAATCGAGTCGTGTGTTTTTTAGGTATACTTTAGCGAGGAGTACGTTCTATTCCTTACAGCGCTGTTCCTCTAAATTTTGCGCATTTGTCTAAGAGCGTCAATCAATACGTTTTTGTAAGCGCAAAACTGGATTAAAGTGCACATGGTGTTTGGTGGGTGGCCCACATTCCAAAAAATAAGGGGCGGCTGACTCACCTGGTATATTCAACGAATAGGACAGTTCAGATGATTCGTTTCAGAATTGAGAATTGAGAATTTTTTGAGATTTGAAATTACGTGTTTTATTATAAATACCATGATCAGGTGACCTATTTCTGTTGTTTCAGAGCCACAGAGCGTTTGTTTATGTCGCTGCAAGTCAAATTATAACATTAAAGGCTCAAAGAAGATGCACACCCAACTATCTTTGAAAACCAACTTAAACATTTAAGCATAGCATTAGCATCAATTGGGAATGATCGTGGTGAAAGATGACAGCAGAAACTTTAGGAAGAGATATGGTCTTAAATCCATTTGCTATTATTGAAAATGGAAACTACTTATTGTTTGTGTAGCAAAGTGATTTTATGGCAGTGCCTGAGCGCATTGTAAGTTTCAAAGTGTCAGTTTCTTTAGAAGTTGAAGTGTTTTATAAAAGTGTGTATAACAACAGTGTCTTTCAAATGGTTAGGTGAAGGAAATCTCAGCAATGATTGGACTAAATTTGAAAATCTGATAATTCAATTAGGTCAGTATGAACTTTCAGTTTCTGATCAGATTGAGTACATTGCATATGTAATGCAGAATACAACCAACTGTGTAACAAGAGGAAGATAAACATCTGTGCGTATCAACTACAACTTCTGTTAATGAAACAAAAATATAGCCTTGAGATTCACTTATATGATCATGCACTGTTTTTTACTTATCCTGTTGCTTGTAGTTTTTTAAAGTAGCGGTGACCTTAGTTTATCTAATTCGTCTCACTTAAGAAGAATTCTTGCCGGTGTAGGAAGTAACAAATGATGGATTGTCAAATGCTATACTTGAAACAATACACAGGTTTGTGCAGCTAACATGAAAGACATTTCATCACATAATGGTCACACCTTGATTTATAGACAAGCAAGCAGGGCTTAAGTACTTCACTACATAATCATCGCATTAATATTCCAGGTGTTGACCACTGTGAAATAATTAACAATAGGTTCACCAGGGAAAGTACAGAATATCTAGCATATTGTGATATATTGCTCAAAGTCGATGCCACCAGTTTACCAACCACTGAGATGGTGAATAGTAACGTGAAGTAAGAAATGTCGCTAAACTAGAAATTATATTATAATACATTTAATTTCTTCCATTAATTCATTTTTAAACTTACAAAACTTTCCTATTTCATTGCTCAGATAAATCTTATAACGGTGTAGAAGATCTAGATAATTTAGAAAGTGTGTAGAACATTCATTATAAGTGCCGAAATAGATATGCAGCTATAAATTTCTCAGGAATTTACTGCATGGGTATTCTTTTTCTGGTATGCCATGTAATAATCACAATTATTTTTGTGATGAGAATCCTCCAGCTTTCATCGTCATCATCATCATCGTCGTCGTCATCATCGTCATCATTATCGTCGTCATCATCGTCATCATCATCGTCGTCGTCATCATCATCGTCATCATCGTCGTCATCATCTTCATCATCATCGTCGTCGTCATCATCGTCATCATCATCGTCGTCATCATCGTCATCATCGTCGTCGTCATCATCTTCATCATCATCATCGTCGTCATCATCTTCATCATCATCGTCGTCGTCATCATCGTCATCATCATCGTCGTCGTCATCATCGTCATCATCGTCGTCGTCATCATCGTCATCATCACCGTCGTCATCATCTTCATCATCATCGTCGTCGTCATCATCGTCATCATCATCGTCGTCATCATCTTCATCATCATCATCGTCGTCATTATCTTCATCATCATCGTCGTCGTCATCATCTTCATCATCATCGTCATCATAATCATCGTCGTCGTCATCATCGTCATCATCGTCGTCATCATCTTCGTCATCATCGTCGTCGTCATCATCTTCATCATCATCATCGTCGTCATCATCTTCATCATCATCGCCGTCGTCATCATCGTCATCATCATCGTCATCATAATCATCGTCGTCGTCATCATCGTCATCATCGTCGTCATCATCATCTTCATCATCATCATCGTCGTCATCATCTTCATCATCATCGTCGTCGTCATCATCGTCATCATCATCGTCATCATAATCATCGTCGTCGTCATCATCGTCATCATCGTCGTCATCATCTTCGTCATCATCGTCGTCGTCATCATCTTCATCATCATCATCGTCGTCATCATCTTCATCATCATCGTCGTCGTCATCATCGTCATCATCATCGTCGTCGTCGTCATCATCGTCGTCATCATCGTCGTCATCATCATCGTCGTCGTCATCATCATCGTCGTCATCATCGTCATCATCATCGTCGTTGGTCTGGGTGGCTCAGTTGGTTAGATGCTGGCCTGCTGATCCCAAGGTCGCGGGTTCAAATCTGGCCCAGACTGATGGTTTTTAAGTGTGTTTAAAAACGACAGCGCCATGTCAGTAGATTTACTGGCATGTAAAAGAACGCCTGCTGGACAAAATTCCGGTACACCGGCGACGCTGATGTGATCCTAGCAATTGACAGCGTCGTTAAACAACAAACTATTTTTTTGAATCATCATCATCATCATTCCTTTCTTTGCTCCACTCCTGTTGTGTAAGCTTTGGTTAGCTGGAACATCTGTGTTTGTGTCAGATTCTTCTTCACTGTGAACATTGCTGTGAGATTCATCTTCTTTTTGTAATATCATTAGCACCTCCCCCAAATCATATTCCTTGTTTAAATTATATCTTTTGTTTGGATCCATTATAAGCCTAAGAAATAACAAATTGCTTCATTTTTTGTTGCAGCTATCTCACGGATTATTTTCGATTTATATTATAAAAGCAAAACTAGCTAGAAATATATAACTGAATTCTTATTTTACACACAATAAAAACATTCCAAGAGACTTAATGAGCAAAATATGAAATTATACAAACTTACCTCTTTAGTTGCGGCGATCTGTGAGATTAAAAGGACTGCTGCAATAAACGACGTTATTAATAGCAACATGTGACTCATACTAATGTAGAGTTAGAAGAATAGCGGGAAGCTAAACACAGTACTGCCATTGCCAACCAAGATATAATTTAAAATATTCCTTCGCGATCTGTCAGATCTGCTGCGACTAATGCCGGGTTAAAGCTCACAAAATAACTTTTCATTAGAGCCCGGATTTTATGTAATATAAAATTAAGAAATGTGTTCATAAATATGTAACCAAAATTGGTGAAATATGTAAATAAATATGTAATGAAACAATTATACGTAACACTCAAAATTTCATTTCTTTACTACAAAACATAAACTCACCAGCAGTCAAATCTCTGTTTATTGTCAATCAGTTCACTTTTACTACCGATAGCAAGTTCTCCCATCCAAGCGTTTAAGTCACATTAGAATGTATGCACAATTAATTATAATATAGTTTTCCAAATGTTCTGTTGTTATGTACAGTCTTCTGTCTGACAATAACTTTTTATAAATTGAGAAAAATCGCTCAACTTTACAAGAAGTCAGGAGTGCATATTTATACAGAGGGATTGTGCTGGGAATAATGTTATCAGTGGGTTCTACATTTACCATTAAATAAGCAAGACAAAATAACAAGATTTGAATATCCAGGATTCTTATTTAGCACACATTGCAGTTTAGTGGAAACTAGACCACTCACTTCACCTGGCAAAACAGGTGACTTATGAACTGTATTTTCCATTATTCCCACAGCTTCTGGAAGAGGCATACCTGAAGTTTCCAGTTTCTTCATACTGACGGGAAGCCAGCTGAAGTGGCTTGCGATGTAAGAAACTGAACTGAGCACTTTGGAACTGTTGAATGCTGACAAGGACTTACTCACAGATACTGCTAAATCAGAAGAAAAGTTCTCCATCACTGACTTCACAGCTTCGAAGTGCTTACTGCAGAAAATCACAGCTTTAATCCATATTGCCCACCTTATCACGGGCTCCGGAGGCAGAAGTAGGTCAGGTAGCTGCTACTGGTAGCGTCGTTGTACACGATAAGGACATTTCAAGAAAACCTTCTTCGTTGCTGACATCACTGTATTTACTGCTGGGAAATTACCTCTAACTGTCTCTGCCACTCGTTGCAATGGATGAGCCGTACAAGTACCTAACGTGCACTAAGTTTGTATAAAATACAGTAAGCGATTTCCCCGCTTACAATATGTGTGAAGCTGCATCTGTGTACAATAGTACCCTCTCTTATTTTACGTCATCTAGCCATAGTATCTGAAGTCCATATCACTTCACTATAGATTTGTTGCCTATGAAGATTTACAATAAATTAAATAGGATTTTGATGCAGCTTCAGAGTCCAACTTGCCCACAGCTAGATTAGCAATGAAACGGCCTTACCATGTCAGCTCATCAGTAGAAGTCCATATAGGTGATTTGCCTGTCAGCACTGATATTTTTTCTAATATGTCAACATAACAAGAATCAAAGTAATTCTGTCGTATTAGATGAGGTAGACTGCCCCTGTAACTGTGTAAGTAGTACCTGTTTCTTCGAAGAACCACGTAGTTTATTCCCAATATGTAGATAGCTTCGCAAAGGCTGCCCAATTTGAGATTTCATCGTACATCCTATACGTTTATCACAAATTTGGCAGAGGACTGTTTTACCATCAGTGATTGAAGTAGTGTCAACAGAAATCCACGTTTTCAGCTTTGATGGTAATGAAGACGCAATCAGTGCCATGATTGACTTACATGCAACTGACTATTAGAAATTCTGAAGCGTTTTCCTTTCTTTTTCTCACATGTTTAAAACTAGTCATTGTTGTCCGCATTGAACACGTGTTCTTTAGCTCTTTATGTAAAAATAATGTGTAGGATTGGCGACAAAGGGTGAGAACCATCATAATAAAACTTGCAACATTTCTCCCCTTTCTTGCTATGTAACGATAATGAATGAAATTAATGAAAATGTATAATAAATCCACAATAATATTAAAATATGTAAAATTATATATTATGGTACCAAATATGTATTATAGTTCAAAATATGTAAAAAAAAATACGTAATTTAAAACCTAGGAATAACGGTCCTAACAGAGTAATTCGTTGACATTTTAGCTTTTCTTATAACTACATATACAGGAACAGAATATGTAATTACATAAAATCCGGACTCTATTTATCATTGTCATCTGACATAAGCAATTTTAATAGCTTAGGTGCAGACGCGACAACCGAAACTCACATAATTTAACCTTTTGTGTCATTGGTAGCGATATGGTATTAGAACATAAAAGCATCTGAGCTACACAACTAAAATTATAGGCCAGTATTAAAAAGAACACCATTTAAACTGTACAACAGCCCTTCATTAATTGAATTCATGTAATATTAATACGTTTTGTATTGGTTGCTGGTTCAAGAAGCGATTCTGTTAATAGGAATGTAACTAACGCCCTTATACTTAATTATATCACCTCTAAATTCAAATTTTGAGACTGAATGTAAAGCTGCAATCTTGCAATAATGTTTCCTGGATGCTTCATAGGAAAATCTTTTGTGCACAATGTTTTGTGTGAGCTCACAACCGACTAACAATAGGATGTGGAATTTGACAGTGAAATGAGAAGAATAACACATTTTAAGGTAGAATCAGAAATGAAACATTCAATATAAATAAAAAATTCATAGCAATGGCTATGACACTATTTTTACTTTCTCTACTACGTATTGTAGACCGCCTACGTAGCGCAGTTGGTAGCGTGCTTGCCTCTGGCGCGGAGGATCCGGGTTCGATCCCGGGTACCAACAAGGCGCCAATCCTTGGTCATTTATGGGCTGTTGCGCTAGTTTTTTTTCCTACTACGTATAGTAAGTAGAGGAAGTGTTGTATTCCACCCAAAATTCGACGTTGAGATTTCACCGGAAATATATATTTTGAGCCTCCTGAATAAAAAAAAAAGCATTTTTAGGAAAAGGTCCGCGTGTGCGGAGTGTTCTTGTTTCAGAGGTAGCATCATGTATTGTTACTGTGAAGGTTCGGTGGTGAGATAATACACTAGAAGTTTGATCATACTATCATATAAGTTTAATTGTTTGAGGTTGTGTAAGTCCGGGTGATGGAGTGTATAAATCCGCGCTGTATGTCTGGAAATGCTATTCCTCTCGACCTTTTCTGGGTGAATCCTTGAGAGATGTATTTAAAATTTCACGTGATTCATGAGTACTAGAGCGGTGTGCTCGAAAGCCGAATTGTTCTGATATCGTGTCTAAATCCATGCAGTGATTCTCCTAAGTATTACTTTGCTTGCTACCTTACTAATAATCATGAGTAGACTTATGCGCCTGTAGTTTTCTGGATTTGACCTGTCTTTTCCTGGCTTATAAAACACTAGAACATCAGCAATTTACATGGAGTTGGATAATAATCTTAATGTAGGCATAATTGCAGATGCCCCTTAGATGCTCTAGCGCTGCAGTAGTTAAATGTTTATGCACCAAATTTGGTACTTCGTCAGGTCCTGGAGCCTTGACATCCTGTAGATGTTTAATTATTCAGCGAGGTTCGCCTACGTTGGTTTCTCTGTTTTTATTGTGTGCGGGCTACTCACCACGTTGCGCATGTTCGTTTTGAGTTCGATGCTGTAATCCGCATTAATCTGTGCCTGGTTGGGCGTGCAGATATTAGCTAGTGGGTACGCTAGTGTGCCTGCTTTGTCTATGTCCTCTTCCGTGTGGTTGTAATCAGGCTCTAAGGTTGTTCAATGGCTCTTTAAGTAACCTCTTTTGACTTGACTATTTGGCGTTACTGTGTTGATCTTATGTACTAGGTTTCCAGTGCGCTGCAGTTTGCACCGTTCATGGTCCCTTCCCCTCATTAGTGCCAAGGGTGGGTAGATTATTTCATGCCGGAATGGTGCTTCGACTGGGACAGCTGCTGCTATGGCCAGCTGTATCGCCTTTTCTAGATTGAAGGCGGCCAGGTTTTCTTCATCGTGGGGGAGAGGAGCCAAGGCTGGGGGCTGGCAGCATCTACGTGTTTTGTAAACCTTTCCCAATTGTTAAGGTTGAAGTGCATTAATCGCTGATGAGGCCGGTACTCTGGGGTTTCAGGGATAGTTAGTTGTAGCGCTAAGTGACCTGAGGCTAGTGCATGTATTATTTGTATATCGTATCTGAAGGTGGTAGTGTTTTTCAAGAATGCTATGTGCAGTATGCGTGGCGTATCCGTGTATGCGATTAAGTAGTCGCTATCCATATTGTTCATGTGATCGTAGAGGGCATTACCTGCAGTATTACTGCTGGTATTTCCCACGACTCGTAGATTGCATTGTTATCTCCTACAGCTAACAGTGTATTGTCTCCTTTTATTAGTGTGTCGATGTCTCTGATATCAAATTGCTTTTGTGTGTATCAGTGGCGGCTCGTGCATTACAAAATAGGCGAAGAAGTTCACTTAAGCATGCTAAAAATACAATGCAAAGCCGGTGTCCCACGGCCCAAAATGTTTTACCATACTTTTTGTATCCAATGGACCTATACACAAAAGAAACTGTCTGTCACACTATGATTCATTTTGGTCCAATACATATGACAGTTCGCGTAGTAAGCGAGAGAAATAAACATGGCGGATGCAAATATATACAGTTTTGTTTTAAAATCAAATTTAAACGGTGAGCCAAACAATGTACAAAAACTGCCTGAGGAGCATTGTTCTTTATTCTTTTTTGAAGTCCATTCAAATGTCCTGACATAACACTCGCTCCATCGTAACATTGTGCAACTAATTTACGTTCATAATTAAATTCTTTAAGAACACCATGCAGCAAAAGGAACAATGTTTCTGCGGACCTGTCAACACTCACATCATAAAATCCGAAAAATCGTTCAACCAATGTCCTCTCTATATTCACGTATCTTACAATGATAGAGCACTGAGACTGTTGGCAAATATCTGTAGTGTCGTCAACTTCAACAGAAAAAAAAATCTGAGACATTAATTTCAGGTCTGTAAGTATTCAGAAATACATCCAATCACCTCATTTTGTATAGATTTAGATTCACCGCTGAATATACTTTTAATTTTATTATAGTGGTTTTGGATTTCTAATGGACTTTCAGTACACAAGCTCCTTGAAATTTCCCCGACTGAGCGAAAGCGCACTCTCATCATGACCTCAAAATGCAAGCTCTTGTTTACCTAAATACAATGTTGGTTTAATGATCAACTGCAGAAAAAGCCTATTTAATGTCACGTTTCCATTGAAACGCACATGAAAAAGTCTGCTGTTTTCTTGAACAGCGTCAGCCATTGTGATTCTGTTTTGTTTTTTTTTTTTCTTCCAAAACCGTAATTTACATTTTAAATGTCCCGCCGAATCATTGTGCTTGTGAAGGGAACGGGTTATATTAATGAAATCTGTGAATCTTTGTCCCACACGTTACTTTTGTTGCTAAAAAGTAAACAAGGCCAACAGAATAGCAAACTACGGCTACTGCATAACCAAAAATAGTTATCGAGCCAAGAGCTTTTGAATTTAATGTTGTAAGTCTTCCCTATTTTCTTATCCTCTTCTTTTAAGGGCTGTATCAAGATATCAGTGGGCCGCCCAAAGATATAAAACATCCTTCTTGTCTTCATCTTTCCACCTGGAAAATGGGGTTTCTAGCAAATTGCAAACTATATTGTTCACTGGATTCATAACAAAACACTTATATTCCGTAATTTAAATATTAAAAGCACTGGAGTCCAGCAAACTCATAAATTGTACCTACCGTTCACAGTTGTCTAAAACACCACGTTTTAAGTTTACCACCAGCTCTTCCTCGAGGTAAACGACTACTATCTTCTAAGCGCGCGATAAAAAGGAACCATCCCCTCTACCGTGTTTTGTGCCTCTACTCATGTGAAAATATTTCTTGTTTGCCTGAAACATGTGCATGCGCGTGTTATTTTCCCGTAGTTCATCGTTTCGTGACGTCATGTTGCCATGGCAACCAACCTGTTTAGTGCAGCAGTTTCTTCCGTAATCCTGACTGTTGCACTTGTCCTTGAAAGCGACCAGAGGGCGCGTTACCACCAATTTTCCCTGCTGGCTGCCAGGCTGTAAGTTCCAAACAAAAGAAGGGTTGGTCACTGACCCTGTTATCAGTTGAAATTTGTGACTAAACTGTTAGAATGGCAGTAATAATGCCAACATTAACAAAAATAGAATACTTCTATTTTGAGGTGAAAACCTCTTCACCTGCTTCACTTGAATAGCCGCCACTGGTGTGTATGTATGCACTTGCTATTGTGACGGGTTGATTAAAATAGTTTAATAGTTTGCACAGTGTGAAGTTTGGGTATATGCTTCCAAGAATGTTGTTCTATCTTTCACAAAGATAAATACCCAACTCCAATTAGATCTGCGCAAAGGGTCACCTAATTCTCAGGTGTTCCTAAACAGGTTGTATGAGAATGAAATTTGCCATATATGCTTCCCTTGCTGTTCAGAAAGTATGGCAGCCATCCGCTCAGCCAGCAGCTTTGAAAAGCAATATGGCAGCAATCATTCTACATTAACACGCAAATATTGAAAATTCAACGTTACCACACCTGCAGAAAATATATTATTATCGGGTTTTTATTACATAGTGGACAAGAAGCAACAACGATGTCAGTGTTGAGCTCTTTGCTGACCAACGTAAGCTTAATCATCTACACGGAATTTCTGTACTCAGTAGTAGCTGAGCGCATTAAACCTCCTTAGCACGGACCCCGAGCGATACACTGAACGTGGACCGAATCCCACGCAGCGCAATTTTTTTTTTCTTTTCGCCTCCTGTCTGTCTTAACGGGAACATAATTGTTCATATATCCTGTATATAATATACTATTATACAATATTCTCATATTGCCGCAATACGATTGAAATTTTAAAACTGAAAGCTTTACAAGTTGTTGGGTTCACCTTCTGTAAATAAAACAGGGAATTCGTCTACTTCAGCTATCATTATTCTTCCAGAAATTAATACCTAATATTTTCCTTTAAATACCCGCATTCAAATGTCGAAGATTATTACCATGTTAGAGAATTTACTTCGTAGTACCATTAACAAAAGCTTAAATATTCTGCTTTTATTTACAGATATTCGTTTACGTTTATTTAGGAAAAATGACATTCTGTAGAGCAAATATAAATATCGCATTGTTCAATGTGAATGGTAAGTTCCTTGAGTTGCTTTTATTAAGGATTAACGAAAATGAAATGATTAACATTGTATAATAATTAATACACGTTCCCATTGATAGACGTTTGAAAATACTGGTATTCAGATTCACGTCCATACATGACGCAGAACTGAGTACTGAGGTGATTTACTGACGATGTAATACTGCAGTGCTGCAGTAGATAAAGCTTATGTTGGTAAGTAAAGAGCTTATCACTGGCATCATTGTTACTTCTGGTACACTATTTAATTAAAACCAAAACTGCAAACAGATTCGATCTTAACCGCTACACCTCTGTGTAGAGTAGGCATCTGCTGCAACACAAGATGGGTGGAGGATTTTACTATGAACTTAATATTATTGTTAACTATGATACCTATTTGGTAGATTATACTTTAAAACTATTACATCAGTAAATCATCTCAGTAATGAATTCTCAACCATGTAAGGACGTGAATTTGAGCAGTAGCATTTTCAAACGTCTATCAGTGGGAACGTGTATTAATTATTATGCAATTTTAATAATTTCATTTTCGTTAATCCTTAATAAAAGCAACTCAAGGAACTTACCATGCACATTGAACACTGCGATATTCACATTTGCTCTAGAAAATGTCATTTTTCCCCAAATAAGCGTAAGCTTTTGTTAGTGGTGCTACGAACTTTCCGCCTTGAAAATAAATGTTTGCCAACTTAACGATAGTATGTAACTTATTATCGCATGAATAGAGCACATACTACCCAGCACCCAAATAGCCGAAGTCGTTGGGTGGCAATCCTTAGGAGTCGAAAGTACTGAGTGTCGGTGGTTAAAATGTCGACCCCTGCATGAAATGGAAAATTAACCAGCGTCTTTAGCTCTCCAGAAGATAATCTTATGGGCATGTATATTATTATTCGCCTTCTTCTTGCTTCAGTTTATGGTACTCCTTTGTTTTGTTTTTATGGTACAAGGGCACCTTCTGCCACACCTGTTCGACCAATAGCTCCATGTTGTGAGTAGCTGTATCTCGCTGGACGGCCGTATTTACAACGGCGTGGGCGGGATGACTTGCGTTTCGGGCACATAGTGGTCTGGACCAGAGTGGTGCTGCATTGTGTTGTAGTTTGATTGGCTCGAACTGGGTGCTTTACTTTAGATTTCGCCAGTGCTGTTTGCCCTACTCTGTTTAGTTGTACACCTTCCTCCTTCCTAGAGATGTTAGGATGTTTATGGATTTCAATGTTTTCGCAGTATAAAGGTGTGTGGTATTGGAACGTTAATGACCGGATATCTGTGTTCGCATAACAGATATATGCTCTTCTTCCTCGAGTATGGCATGTTCCACAGTTGCGCATTTGTCAGTTTGTCTTAGGCGACAATTTCTTTTGAGCTGATTGATGCGTATGTTGAATGGTTCTTAGGTAAACTTCACTGCAAGAGCACGGTATTCTGTGTACTGCTGCTGTACACAGAGGATATCCTTAGCTGAACAGGGTGTATTATGGACCTGTTTGGTTGGCTTCTGCTCATTGTCAACATTGTGATATTTGAGCCGTTTATCGATGCAGTCTCTGGCTTATTTTGATGTACGGAACTGGCTGAGTGAGTTCCTGCTATTCCTGTATGGAGCATAGGGCACCGCCCAGCCGCTGGAACCCCACCTCAGCCTGCTGTAGGCGTCAGGAACGGGGTCCAGACGTGCGGAAAAATCCCTTGTGTTTCTTGTTACTTGAAACCGTTGAGGTTTTCCCAGAATTTTTCTTGAGATGCAGTACCCTTCTAATTTCTTGTTTCGAGTAGCCTTTATTTGTAGCACTTTGTCTAAGTATTGAAGCTCCTGGTGTAGATGTTGTTTACAGATTCATGCAGGTCGGTACACTGGTGTCCTGAGCATATAGCGTTTTTGCCTCGGATGATGGTAAGAATACTTATTAAGGTCCATGTGTGTGGATTTGCGGTATAATTTATGACCCAAGCACCACCCTCTTTCCTGTTCACCATGACGTCTAGGAAAGATAATGTTCTGTTCTTTCTCCATGGTAAACTGAGTGTGCTAATTATGCTGTTTATATAGAAAACAAATTCTGCCAGGGCTGTTTCTCCATGGTTCCAAGTGACGAAAGTGTCATCCACATAGCGCCGTCAGATCGAAGGCTTGCGTAGTGCTGAGTCTAGTGCTGTGGCCTCGAAGAATTCCATGTAAAATTTGCTGTTGCTGGACTTCGTGGATTTCGCAGTGCGACCCCATTGTATTGCTAGTAGAGTAATTGTTGATTCCGCCAGAAATGTGTAGTAGTAAAAACATAATGGAAGAGCGCAACTGGGTCGTCTGAGAAAAACTTTACCTGAGCTATCATATCACTGACTGCAACTATGGTGAATGGCGACACTACGTCAAAAGTGATGAGTATGTCAGAGTTGTAGGCTAATGTTTGAGTTCCTGGATGAAAGTAGAGGATCTTTTATGTATGTGTTCGTCTTACCGATGTGGCGCTGTAGACTTTGTGCGAGGTAGTTCGCTCCCGTATAGCTATGTGAGCCAATGACACTGATGGTCGGCCTTAAAGAAATTCCTGGCTTATGAATCTTCGAAGCACTGCCACCAAGCCTTCATGGGGTTATTCTGCAAATATATACATTCAACGGTTACAAACACTCCAGAATAGAATATTACGAATAATCGCTAAAAAAATCACCGGTAGCTCCGACATATCTCCCGCATCAGCAGCTAGAACTTTCTCAACTGAGGAATTGATTAAAGGCCAGAACTTTAACCTATACAAGCATAAGAGGAAAAACGGTAACGGCCTCATTCAAGATATGTACGAAACGAATGGAAGTAGGCGCGACAAACCACTATCGTTGTTTGACAGGAACTTAGACATGTGGAAACCCGAAGTAGGCATAGAGGAATACCTCAACGCACTAGTAATATTTCAATAAATTATTGCATATGGCTATGAATGCATTACATGACACTTGGAAACCTTCGAAGTCCTTGCTCTTGGAGTCAAGACGGCCCAGGGGAAGGGCGGTGCCCCACCTTGGATGACAACATTAGCAAATGATAAAGCAATTTGGACTGATAACGATAATTATTTTATAGCAGTAGTGGTAAGACACACTGACGCAGCTATGGCGTAGTTAATTATTAATGATATAAATAAATTACGTTAATACGAGGATGACTATGTCCTCTTATATTCAAGACAGCACTCACAATAGGGTAGATGTTTCCATTCGAAAACATCACCTCCCTTAATCCCTCACCTCAAATCCGCCAGGGTGTAATCAGGATTTCGGGCATGTTCACGTCCTGACTACTTAATCTCCCCTGGGCTAGGTCCGCGGGGGCCGACCAACATCCACATTACTCGAATCCGCAGGTGCAACAGGGCACTGCTGGACTCTCTCACCTTCCATTCCGTTAGAGGTGTCCCTCTCTATTCCAGGGTGAGTATGTAATGATATATTTTCCCCACTTAAAAAAAAAAAAAAAAAAGATACAGCCGCAGTCGCCGTCGAAACCTCCATAAGAACATTTTGACTATGTCAGTGATGATATCTACCGCAGGGGTAGACGAAATGTATTTGAAGGACCTCAGTGGACCACAGTCCACAAGCCTTGGAATTTGTCTCATTAATTTGGTGAATTTTTAATTTTGGTCCCACAGTCGGCATCCCCACAATTTGGTGGATTTGCGCCAGCAACTCTTACGTGAATGGTATCAGCTGGATGTGCCACACTTATAGAACCTTGTGAACTCACTTCCTAACCGAATTCAGGCAGTTATCGGCTCCAGAGATGGTGTTACGCCTTATTAATATTGAGTTGACCAGGGGTGACTAATTTTTCATCTGGTGAGCTTATGTGTTCCTGCATGTGGTGAGTGTCCATTAAATGACAGGAAATGAAACAGACTGTTATACCATGCATAAAGCAAGCAGAACAAGTCTTTCTGGTTTCCGCGAGTATGCAGTAAGTTACCTATAATGATTCCATACAGGCCAGTATGAATTCAAAGAGCACGACACACAGACAGACAGACAGACAGACAGACACACACGCGCGCGCGCGCACACACACACACACACACTCACACACACACACACACACACACACACACACACACACACACACACACAGGAAGTCGCTGATGATATGTACTTGATTGCAGAGCTGTGATTATTCTTGGACCAGTCAAAGTAGTCAAGACTTCCTATATAACATTGAAGTTTATCTTATCAGGCTGCATTATACACTAGTAAAGAAAGAATGTTGATTTTGAAGTTGTGACAATACAGTATACTGGTATGAGTCCCATGCATTAACTCCATCCGAAAAAGTGCAACAAGGTATATGGTTATTAACGGTGAACTTCAACTAAAACGACTAAGACAGTCCTGGGTTCAACGGTATGCTGACGGCAGACGTGCATCTTAATGGTAATAGCGTAATTGCAGCCGACAGAGGGAATATTGTGCTCAAGATATAGACTTACGCACAGGTATGCGTGGCTTCACTAGGGGTATCACCTCACGTGACTCAGGCCATTAAGTCAGCAGGATACATGAAAAATGTAACTCATATAGTAACATTTTTGATAAAAATGAAAATATGCAAAAGTCTATGGCTCTGAATTAAATATATAAAATATAGAGAAAGAACAAAGTGAAAGAACGCATGCCAAATACTCGGACAAGCACGTTCTAAGTGACCTTTACCTAATAAGGGGCTTGTTCAGACCTAGTCCCATGTTCTCTTGGTTTCTTTAAACTGAACGGGATAAGTCACTGGTATTAAACGATTCCGTTTCCTTTTTTGAAAGAGAACAGCTTTTAGACCACATTTTGTGAAATCTAGACGCCATTCTTCCGGACTGTGAATCATGAGAAATTCTGTAAGCAGCCCATACCAAGCTCTCTGTCAGTGAGAATGAACTGGATAGACCTAGCTCCAGCTGCGGCCGGCCCTGATGTGCTTATGTGCTACAGCACATAGTTAAAAGAAGAGAGAGAAATTTACTTCATTTTATTACCCCCCCCCCCCCCCCCCCCCCACCAAGAAAATGATATCTTGAAACAGACACTCCGTTGTGTATTGTTAAACGATTTAAACCGTCCGCTGAGTTATACGTCAACATTCAACCTCCAATGAAGTATGAGATGTGCTTAGCACAAGGACACCGTCGAGAAAAGTTTTTCCTCCTCAGCATGCGCCGAAATCCTCTACAAACTGCGCCTTTCTGTGCTCAACGAAGAGGAGCCAAACCAGGATTGCCAACATTCGTACTTGGTGCTAAAGAGCTTGGGTTATTAAAATTGTACAATATTTAATTAGAAAACTTTTCTCATGTTAAAATGTGGTAATTGGTAACTATTTTCAATCCTTAAAATAAATAAAATTAGACATATACAGTACAGTACGTCTAATATTACGTGAATATGACCTGCATACACAATAATAGTGGATTGCCTAGTATTTCAAAACCAGTGTTGGCGCACATGGTCAGACCATTCATATATACAAGCATAGATTAGCGCCAGCCGCCGTGCATAAATAATATTGGTTGCCAGATAGTCAAATCTGTTTGGTGGATGCAGTATTTTTATGTCTAGTTAAACGTTGTGTTTTTCAGTTTCCGAGGTGAGTGACAGTTTTAGACAATAGTGAACAGACATGAATTCAGTTGATAGTTTGTTTAAAACATAATTTTCTTCTAAATCTTTAGAAGATAAAATACAAATTAAACAATTAGGTAGACCAGTCCCCAACTTAAACCTAACACAAAAAGCGAAAGGCGCCGGCAATCGGGATAATATACACACCAGTTTAATAGGAAAGCATATAATGCATGTAACTGGATTTGTGGCTGTGATATTAGAAATGCCCTGTTCTGCTTTCCTTGCCTTCTTTTTGGAAATAGTGATGCATTTAGTAAAACTGGTATTAAAGATCTCGGCCATCTTAACTATTTAATGAAATTGCATGGTGAAAATAAGAAACACATCAACAATGCGTTGGATCTGCCCATGCTTGGAACAGTTAATATTGCCACAACATTAAGCAGAGCCTACCAAGAGAGTATTATAAAACACAACCAGCAGGTAGAAACAAAATAGACACATTTTATCTAGGATAATAGACTGCATTGAGTTTTGCGGTGCCTTCGAGCTTACCCTCAGGGGGCATGATGAATCATCAGAATCAGAAAATCCTGGAGTATTTTTAGGACTCATAGGCCTTATCAGCAGCATTGACAATGCAGTGAAGGATCATACGGAGTCAAATAAAGTTTTCAAAGGAACTTCGAAAACTATGCAGAACGAGCTGTTAGACTGCATGCTCGAAGTCTGCCGCGAAGCAATTTCAGCGGAAATGTTCAGGTTATGACTCAGTAATGTCAGATGAGGCAACAAACGTCTCTGAGCACACGCAATTAGTTTTAGTGTTCAGATATGAAATTAATGGATGTCCAGAAGAACGATTCTGGGGATTTTTCAACCCCGATGGACAAAATGCCGATGCCGTTGCGGAATGTATTTTACGGGATGTAGATAATATTTTGAAGGGTAATAAAAGCAAATTGATTGCACAGACATACGACGGAGCATCTGTTATGAGCGGTGAAGCTGGCGGCGTTCAAGCTAAAATAAAGCAACAATATCCTTGTGCTCGTTATATTCATTGCTACGCGCACCAATTAAATCTGGTGATTGAACGTGCATGAGCGTCGCCAGACATTTTTCCAGGGGGGGGGGCGGCACATGTTTCAAATTTGCAATCAGATAATATCAATTCACTATTTTATTTGCAAAATGTATAATATTCGTTGCATATAACCATGTTACTTTGTGTTAAATAGAAATTGATCTTTTAAAATAGTAGTTTCATAGTCAGTAATTGATTGCACATTAAGTTGACCAACTTCCAGGGCCCCCCTTGCCCCCCTTTCGCGACGCCCATGGGAACGTGCCGCGTCGCAAAATCGAGCTGCTAAGATATTTTTCAGTACACTTTCGGCATTTCCAGCATGTTTCTAGGTCTCCCCAACGAGTTGCTGCTCTAGAATCAATCGTTTCCAAGAGAATCCCCAGTGGCTCACCAACACCTGGAATTTTACATCTAGAACCGTAAATGTTATTTACGAAAATAAAGATGAACTTGCTGAATGTTTCTCGGAATTGGAGCAATCTCTTTCCTGAAAACCCAGTATTCAAGGAGCTCGAGGGCTTAGGCTTAATTTGGAAGATCCCGAATTTAATTATATGCTCTCTTTTTTTCACAAAGTTATGCCGCACGGGGACATTCTGTACAATCAGATACAAGCCAGAAATGTCGACGTGATTAAAGTTAAAAGCAATGTAACGACATTCATTCAGGCGATGCATAATATCAGGCACTCTCTGGAAGATCGAGACAATGAAGAGGCAATTGAAAGAACTGCCAAACGTCGAAGAAACTCTTTCATGGCCAATGATGCAAAGGAAATATGCGATCGAAGCATAGAAGAGGCTCGCACTCGTCTTCAATCTCTCGATCACATAAATTGCGAAAAAATTCCTAATTGTGAGAATTTTTTGGCATTCTCAAAGCAATTCCCAGATAATCTCATTGATGAAGTGGTGCAATCTTATCCCTCATTTGACAAAAGAAGGCTTAAAACAGAACTAAGTGTTATATTCCCAACCAGACTTCAGAAATATAGCTGGTGCTGTTCCTCTATTGCAACTTATTATAAAGCAAAAATTAGCACAAGATACATTCAGCGAGTTGGCCAAACTTCTAAAAATCCTAGTGACAACACCTATAACAACTTCTGAGCCAGAGCGATGTTTTCTACTCTCAAGAGGATTAAAACGTTCTTGAGGAATTCCATGAGCCAAGACCGCTTGGTGGCCCTTGCAATGCTCTCTATAGAAAAACGTCTAGTGCTGCAATTCGAAGGATTCAGTACAAAGGTGATAGAGAGGTTTGCCAACAGGAAGGATAGAAGAATGGACTTCAAATTTCGCCAGTAGGATGTGCTATTATTGTACCTACTTCTATTGTTATATTTGTGGTTATCGTAGTAGCAGTGGCGGTTATTCAAGTGGAGCGGCTGAAGAGGTTTTCACCTGAATATAAACAGTATTCCATTTTTGTTAATGTTGGCATTATTACTGCCATTCTAACAGTTTAGACACAAATTTCAACTGCTAGCAGCCGTAGCAGGGTCACTGACCAACCCTTCTTTTGTTTGTAAGTTCGAGCCAGGTAGCCGGCAGGAAAAATTGGTGGGAGCGGATCTTCAGAAGTGAAGCAGTCGGAATTATGGAAGAAACTGCTACACATCTACCGATAACTGCAAAGGTAGGAATGCTTTGGGAAACTCAATCCGTAACCCAAATACAGCCGAGCCCACTCGAGGTGCTGCGGAAGGTTATGAAGCAACAATGCAGCAGTACTAGAGCAAAATCCTTGTGCTGGTGAGGATCTGTTACTGCTGTTTGTTTATAATTCTGAGAAGAGCTTCTAAAGCGCAACCACCATTGTACCATTAAAGCACTCAACGGCACAACAGTATTGCATGCAAAACTCTTCTGTGAAACTAATTTAAATACACACCTAGGTAATTAAATGAGATAATTAATTCTGCGTAAGATTTAAGCCAATAACCGCCACTGTAAAACCAGTGACCAGCCAGACATCGAAATAGTGAATTTCCAGATTCAAGTGACAGCGATGAGTAAACTCCAAATCTAAATGTTTCTTCTTCGGATGAATCAGGTTCTGACCCTAAAGAAAAAGGAAATGGGTGGGGGAGAGACCCTTATGCTTGGATCCCATACTTAACTAGCAATGTAATCAAGCTTTTAGAGAACAGTGCTGTTATTGGCCGCGGTGGTACAGCTAAAGAGGGAAATGTGTGTGCAAAAATATAAGTGAAGAAAAACAAAGTAATATTTTCCACGAGCTTTGGACTTCATGGGAAAAATAAAATGCATTCATAGTGCCCTGCGTAACATTGAAACCACCGGCATGCCACAGGAAAATAACCACTTCGTTTATCAAAACCACAAAATGTATAATGTATAATATTCACTTACTGAATAAAAGGTATGATGTAGTAGAAAGGATTTGACTTCTTTATTAAATTTTTTTATATTAATTATTTCTTTGATATTTGCTGGTAGTTTATTACATAATTTAATGCCTAAGTTTATCAGGTTATTTTCTTGAATATTTGTTCTGCATAACTGAACATGAAGGTAATTTTTCCCTCTAGTGTTATGAGAATGGATATCTGTATTTGTGTCTAGTTCTCCTTAATTTCTCTTAATATGATTTGAAACTTCAGCTATAAAGATACACGCTAGAGGTAGGATGTTATGATTCCTAAACTAAGATCTACAGGATGTACTATTGTCTATTCCACTTAAGATTCTTATAGCTCTCTTTTGGATTATAAATATTCTTTCACATTCCACCCCCCCCCCAAAAAAAAAATGTTATCCCATATTTTAGTCGACTATGAAAAACTGGGCAAAATATACATTTTTCAGTCCAGCAAGATTTATTGTACATTTTAGATATTTGAACATATGGCACACAAAACTAAGTTTACTTGCTAATTTGTGAGTGTAGCTATCCATTTTAGGTTTTCATTCATGCATATACCTAAGAATTGTGTTTCTTTCTTGTAATCGATATTATTTCCTTCAAAATAAATTTGAGGTTTGATACTGTTTTTACAATGCCATGTATGAAATGAAATTGCAATAGTTTTCTCTTTGTTTATAATTAGTGTATTTATCTTAAACCAGTTACTAGTTGCAGTTGACATTGTGCATTACACCGTGGCCTTCCACTTTTAATCCAAAGATGCACTGCAGTACTGCAGCATTGGGCGATCAGTGGCTCCTTGAGCAATACAAACAACTGCTACATTGCTTTTTCACTATGGTGCCTATACATAAGAGTAACGGTGCATTAATGAAACAGCGATCCTCGTGTATGGTGGTACAATCGTTTCAAATTTTCTTTATCTTTAGAGATGAGGAAATATCTGCCATGGCTCCATTGGATATGACTCATTTAAGGGCGAGAGGCCGACTGAGGTGGGGAGTACAGAATTATGAACCACAAACAAAACTACCTTTTCTGACATACTGTTTTTAATGTAATACAAAGTAAACATAGACACAATAAAAATGAATGTTTGATACATTATTTATACCTTTTCCCACTATATCCATGAGGCAATGTTCGTATTCCAATACTTGTTTCCTGTCCTCTGAAATAAGTGCCAACTTGCGTTGGCAATTACTCTAATACAGAGTGTGATTTGTGGAGCGGATGAGGTACTGCTGTACGTATAGCGACAGATTCTCGAACATAGTTTGTAATCCTCGAACGACATACGCTCTCGACTTGCATCTACGATAGCTGTGTCATTAATTTCTTTATTCTTAACTAAGGAATCGCCATACTCAAATAACAAAGCACATATTCAAGATGTTCTCGGGCTTCGAGCCAGGTGTAGTGATGAAGAGCCATCGACGTGTCGGGAGTGATCTTGAATATGTTCGTCGCCAGGAAAGCTTCAAATCATATTTCACAAAGCACATGTTACTTCGCTGAGGCCTACGAACTCAGTTATTCGTCAGTAACGGGTCTCATCCGCCCATAATCCAGGCAGCTTATCCGTATCTGTGGTGCGGATCACAATTATCTTCAGCCTTCTCAGAGTCAAAGTAAGGCAATAGCTCCGGATCGGAAACCATGATTTTAAGTGGGTGGACTTCGCAGTTATTAACGTACATAATTAGGGAATCTTTATCATGACACAACAAATGAACTAATCTTTCCCCGAATTTTGCCTTTAAGTCGTAATAAAAGTGATACACCTCCAGCTTTGCTAATTACAGGATATTAAGTTTTTGGCATGCAGTGATATAGGTTTTAGCACGCTCTTTTTCAGTAGATTTAAATCCAATGGAAGAACCTGCATACCTACCTATATACAGGGTGTTCCAAAATAGATATAGGAGTTTAAGACTTTTTAGTATTTATTACATTTAATTTACAATTATAAATCATACATCAAATGAAAGAGCTACTCAGTTTTTCCTAAAGTGTCTCACAGCACACATCCAGTCGATAGGCGAGTTCTTCCCAAATTTGCATCAGCGTATCTGGAGTAATTTTTTGCAATTAATGCTTGAATCCTGTTTAAGCCGGATAGGCCATCTGGTAGTGGAAGTACATAACATGGTCTTTTTTGAACCCCCAAAGGTAGAAGTCCTGTGGTGTAAGATTGGCTGAATGTGGAGGCCATGCGAAACAAGCTCTTCCATCCGGCCCGTCTTGGCCAATAAATCGATTGGGTACGTCATTTAACCAACTGCATACTGAGTGATGCCAGTGAGGCGGCTCACTATCTTGGTAACAAATAAAGTTCTCTGGTTCAGCTTCTTCAAATTGACGAAAGTGCCACAGTTGTAGCGCATCAGATAAACACCAGTCATAGTTGCCTCACCGAAAAAAGGTCCATAAACTTTCTGCTGGGATATGGCGCAAAAGCATTACACTTTGAGGAGTCTCGTTACAACTGTAACATCTCGTAGAGATTAGATGACCCCAGATAGGCACATTATGAGTGTTCACATTTCCATTTAGGTGAAATGTTGATTTCACTGGAGACAACATGATCCAGAAAACCTCCATCTTCATGCAGCAACATTTCGTTGGCAAAGTTGGCACGTAAACATTGTCTGTAGACTTTAGGGCTTGTAACTGCAAACGATAAGGACGTAGATGCAAGCAACTCCTTCAAACTCTCCACACAGATGTCACTGTAATCGTTATTTCACGAGTAGCCTTCCGAACTGATTTCTTGAGGCTATGCGTAAAAGACACACTCGTTCAACATGTTCAGTCAATGTCCCATACTCTTCCTTTTACAAAGACAGCCGGTGTCTTCAAACTGATATCATCTCCAAATGTTATCACTTGGAGGATTGCTATGGAACTTAATTGGAACACACGCTGCACAGTAAGTAGTACAGATTAGCCCTTGCAATCTGCAAAACACAAAAAACCTGTTGACTAGTCATCTTTGCTACTAGTGCTTTATAACGGAAGACAGGAAATAGTGCATATGCACCCAAGAAAGCTAGAGCGGCTCTTTAATTTGATGTATAATTTTAAGTTAAATATAATAAATACTATAATGCTTTAAAACTTCCATATTCATTTGGAAACGTTCAATATTTACTCGTTATTACTTATAGGTTCTTAAGGTTTGCTCTTTACCCTGGTTTCACCAATTTGAATTGATAAATGATAAACAAAATCGTCCATTCATTGGCGTGATTTATGTTGTTAATGATAGTAAGATTTTTCTTTTTGTGAAACAGTTTAATGCACAGTGAACATTCTATTGACTGTTTTTCAGTTTTGATATGGCAAATACATATGAAATGAAGCCTTGTCTTCTGAAACTTGATTTAGCTTCCTCTTTTGAATTAACATTCTTAACAAAGTAGTATTTATTTTCTATTTTGAGCTCTTTCCTCATTCTGTTTCTTTGTTCCTTCTTTCTTCTTATTGTTCCACCATCTGAATAAACTTCCAAGCTTTACTAGTTGAAACAAATGCCAGGGCATTCCTTTTCTCTTTGGTGATTCTAGCTGAAATAAAGTGCCAGCCAGCATATTTGTCACTTTTGATTATATGTTTACGTAGCTTGACCTGTCTTGTTCTGGTGCTTTTGGGAACAATATCCATTTTACCGTTTTCTGTGTTTGTACCTCTCTCTTCTGCTCCTATAATGGTGCATTTGTTTTCCCTGACATTCCAACTTCTCCCAAAGAATTGCTGAAAGCACAATCCATCTACAGCCCAGTCATTTTCATCTTTAGGAGGCCTAGTGCTTGTTCAAGATTATTTTAGCATATCTGAGCTACATTATATGCTCCATTTTCCTTTCATGCACCTCTGGCAATTCCATATTTAAATTATTTTGCAAGAGTGCAAAATCTAAATGTTCTGAGATCCCTTCATTCCTTTCTCTATCACAACCTCAAAGAAAACCGTTTCATATTCTGAAGAGAATGAAACAGTAATTTCTGTGTTCCCTTTCACTCTGTCTTGAAGTAGTTTCAATTGTTCTGTTAATTCTTCACCTCTTGTTTGAACAGAAATTCAACACTGTATAATATAATTTTGGCAACATTTTGCTACATGACTGCAATGAATTCTCATCTACTATTGTGCAGCCAACAAATGTTCAATAATCAATGGCATCAGGTTTCCATGACCATAAGCCACAGGCTCGAAGCCCATTTATAAGGATTTCAGCTTTCAAATCGCTTACTAGGACCCTTTCTAAACAGGTCAGAAGCTTTCCTTTTCCAATTCCTCATGAGGGTGATGAATGCGCCAGTCTAGCACTCCTTTCCTCCAATATTCTGTTATGTGTCTGAATGCTGTCACATCTGCTGATAGAAATACTTATGTTGTGTTTATATATAATGTAATACAAAACCAAGGTTTGTGCAGAGTGGCCTTCTTGGAGAGGGGAGAATCTCTGTTTATTTGTAGCTTATAAACCACATATTTGTAGCAAGTTTGCCTTTCAGAAAACAGTGCTAACACACAGGGGTGGTTGGTGATCATGTGCTACAGCACACTGCAAAACTAGTACTAAAGTGATGCCATTTCCTCTTCAGATGTGAGCCGGTATGCAAAGAAAACGGACAAAAATGTTTCATAGCACTCTGCCAGGTATAACTATAAATTACAGTGTTGGATGCTGAAATGACATCAGCTGCAGACGCATGCTCTGATGTACCACCATCCCTGCGAGTTCTAAGCGTAGTGAAAATGTTGCAGTCTTCAGTATTAAAGGTGTGATAAACTGCTCATTTGCAATTACAGCAATCATTCTTGATGTCCACTAACATTCATGGATATTTGAGACAGTGTAACGGGGTAAGAGTGAACTACACGATAACCATAGCTACACTTCTCGCCAGATAGCATCCTTGGCTCCAGTGAAACCGGGATTCTTATCTTACCAAGACCAAGAAGGTTTGTGTTACTGCTGAAGTACATGTTCAAAAGACTCAGTTAATTTCAAACAGCAATGGGGGACTACATTTATGCTTGATGGAATTTCTTCCATTCCTCTCCATAACCCCTGTGGATCACGCAATGTCCTTCATTGTTTGCATTCACATTTGTATGCGTGTGTCTGTGAACAGTGTATTTTTAAAAAGAAATATGAGATAAATGCCAAACTTACTATATAAGTTCAACTTCTTCCAAGAATGCAACATGATTGTGAAGAAATACACATTATTAGCTTCCAGAACTATGTTTATATTGTATCACATACGTTCACACAAAATTTAGGATATGTTTTATTTGCCAAGCAAAGATTTATTTTTTAGAAATAAGAAGTACAGCTTTTTTTTATGTAATGAGCAGTATGTTGTGAGAGCTTTGCTACAAATGTCCTCTTTTGATTCAGAGTCCACAGAGGTGAAGATCCCGGTCAATGAAGTGCCTGGATTTTGAGCAATAAGCTCACACATTAATGAACTGCATGTCTGTTTTTGCAGGTGTATACTGCAGTATTATCAGCTAACAAAACTAAACTCTGCAATATGCTATACAGTAGGAAATGGCAAAGACTGTTTAAACGCTAATGGACATGCACGCACGCGCAACCCCCCCACCCCCAACACACACACAGGATCAATGTAATTTATGTTGGCTGGAAAACAAAACTTTATAATATTGATGTGAAAAGGTGTAACTTGAAAAATAAATGTACTAACATTATAATCATGAATACATTACTATTTGACTATAAACATATCTGAATATTAAACAGAATGCAGCATGTGTAAATAGAATGAAGCACTAGTGCACCACAGTAGGTTCCTTCTATACAACAATTACAGCAGGCACTGACTGAATAGAAGTATTGCTAAGGCCCCATCTCACACTACCATATAGCTCGCAGTGCAGTGGTGCAACAAGGACATTTAATTCACAAATTACATATATTTTTCATTTGAAAACTAGGCATTTCCTTAACAAGGGACCACCACTACTGCAATCAATGACATAAAATGAACCCAGTACAAGTTTTACCCAAGTAAGACTGATATGGTTGAAACATGTACCTTGTTAGAACCACGCAATAGTACAAAGTTTAACTGATGTGCATAATAATGTAGAAAAAGAGCACTTGAACAAACATTTTCATAAGTTTGACTAAATTAGAATCACTGTCCTAGTCTTTCAAAGCATTTAAGATTGTTTCAGACAGACACTTTGCAGTTTTGCTCAGATGCATTGAAACAAATTTGTCCTCAACTCAATCTATCACCTATGCAGTTTCAAAGATGTTACTTAGCTTACTCTTGCATGAGAAAGCTAATGTTCCATCCACCTGTACAGATATAAAATCAGCTTCCCTGATTCCAGCTAAATATGTTTGTTCAGAACTGACATGATCTAAATCAGTTCATTTTGAATGTCTGAAGTACATTTGAAGACCCAGAAGTTGAGGATGAAAGGAAGAAGAAAAAGAGGATGAAGAGAGGTGATCCCTCATACATTGGTCTTCCTGTGAAGTGCAGTGTGGTAGTCTCATAACTCAAAAAACCTACCTTTGTTGCTAGACTTCAACTGTTTTCTGTGACCCCTGAAATCTAATTCTTGTATGGTTAAAAGAGAACTACAACAGCAGACAATAGCATAGCTTCAGACAAAACATGTTCAGTTTCGTTCCCCTACTCAGTACATAAAACAATTCTTTTACACTGTACCTTTTAGAGGCTTCATGTGTTCATGTTTCATGTTTTTCACACTTGACATTCTTTCAAAACACCATTGCTTTTCTCTGGCATTGATGTGAAATCGTCACTCTCCTTTCCACTCTCCTACGCCGACTGCTGCTTTCCGGTGTCTTCTGCTCCTACTGCTCTGGCATGTGATCTTAACCTCAGGGTATGCGTGAGTGTTTGCGAATAAAACTAGAACTTCGTTGAAACACTTTTATTCTCCCAAAATAAGAAAGCGTGAGATTTGCCGATCGTTATTAAATACATTGAGTCGTTACCGTGTCTTTACTACGACCGAAGATTGTTAATATTAACTATGTGTCCTCACACTTGAGCATCCGGAATACAAGTCCCGTAGCTGAGATGCTCGCTCGGCGGTCTGGGCGGCACATGTACTGCCCCGTTGGGTTTTGGAGGGCCACTGCCTGCTCCGTGCGCTCCCGGTCAGAAGTCACCTCTCACTTCCCCTCAAAAACCCCTGACAATTTCATGGCGCGAAAACTCCACGTCATGACGCTCTCAACACTCTTCAGCTCTTAATGTCCCTACGACGGGTTTCGAAGAAGTCTCCGTGGCCATCCCTTGTTTACCTACTCAACACCTGTGCTGAGCGATTTCCAGGAAAACCGGTATACCTATGTATCAGGCTGACTACCTGGAATTTACCACTAATGACTTGCCTGCAACAGTACGTCCCTTCCTACAATTTTAACCCCAACTAATCCCTGCCAACTCTCGAGCTTTATACAAGTCATGACTTTAACATTTCCTGATTATTTAATTGTGCCATATGACGCAGTATTATATCCATAATTATAGCGTTCACAATTTCGGCTTCAAATGCCCCCCATAGACATTGTCATATTATACAATAATATGGCAATGTTTGTCTTGCCTGAGAACAATTTCCTTCAAAAATATTCCGTGATCGATTGGCAAACCTTGAGCTGATTACATACAATTTCTTTTTCTTTTCTTTCACAACAGGTTAACATCAATTCATTTTATAATTTTAACATGGTTATGTTTGTCCTGTAAACATTTGTCATACATACATACAAATCACATTTCACATAAATTCAATTAAAACATTGGTACAAAGTTCACACTCAATAAATACATAATTATACCCTTTTTCAATATTACAATTGTTATTATCTTATCGACTATTATTTACATATTTCCTTTTTTTTGTCATATCTTCTGCTTCTATATAATAATTTTGCAAAAGTCTTTGCTGTTATCCACTCTATCACTTCACCTCACTTTTCCCTTTCACTTGGTTGTTTTTCTTATATCTATTTACAATTTTTTTTCTCTTAAACTATCCGGTTTATACATTCATGCTCTAGCCAGTCTCAGAAAATTCACACCGTTTACGTACTCTCAGGAATATTTAAAGGTTCCCGATACGGTCTCAGAAGCTGTTTATGCCATCGGCCAATAGATTTGCTAGTTTTCTTATCCATTAGTTCGAAAGTATGTCCCCCAAATTTTGCTGTAATTATTGCCGGATCTTTATACAATAATTCTAACCTATGATTTCTCCCCTAAGTGCATTTCGCTCAATCTATTTGCTTGGTTCACTTGTTCTCTTAACAAATTTTCTACTTCGATACAGTCATACACCCCATCATGCATCTTTATTTTCTTCTCTTTCGAGTCTAATCTGGGATCTTTATACTTCATTTTTTTTAACATTATTACGTAGATCATCATATCCTCTATACGCGACGTTTTCTTTATCAATATCATTATATTCTTCTAATTTAACTTCTGCTAATTCCATTGCTCCAATATTTATTACTTCCACGACAAATGTCTTCTGAATTTCTTCATCTACCTGATCCCTTGCAATCATACCCAAATTACTGTCCTCTAAAAAATGGCATGACAATGGTGTCTTTTTCCATAACAATTTTCAAAAATATGTTCGAAGTTCACAATACCGTTCCAAGCATATAGACTATCATACCCGATTATAAGATCCGTAACTAGCCTAGGTACAACTGAAAATAACAAATTAATAATTCTTCCGCAAATCTCAACATTTAACAGGGCCTGAAACTCAACCTTTTCCCTTCTCTTTCCTGTACTCTTCACGTAGTTTGATGCCAATAAATACAAAAGTTCACACTTAATACTTGTTCACAATTATACCCTCTTTTCATAATTACTATTCAGTACAGTTATTATAATTACCTTATAAATGCTATCACTATAATTTACATATCTTTTTTTTTTGTCATAAACCTAATCATGTCCGTATACTCATGGTAGCTATTTCCAGAACAACACCTATTTCTATGGAATTATCCCCCTCTATCTCTGGAAAATCTAGTTGCCTGTACAAAATTAACTTGGGCGTTCCGTCCTCTATGAAAAGTTTCAACTTGACCCCTATAATTATGGTCGAAATGATTTCTCCTCCTACGCTCGTAATGGTTACCATTTTTCGGTACGGGACCTTGATATCTTTCTCGGGTGTCATCACTTCCAATATTTCCTGACGGTGCCCCCTGCCCGAAAAATATTGGACTTTTATCTACACTCCTAACCTCTTCTCCTATTCCTGTACTAATTTTTTGTTTTACAATCTTTATCTCTTCTCCCATTCCTATACTACTTTCTTGTTTAACCATTTTTATTTTCTCCTTAACCTGCTCGTGATTCTCCCTATCCTCCAATCTCACTCCTAACCTCGTCCTTAAAACTTTCTAAAACTTTTTCATGGTTTTCCATAATACTCTTACTACTAGCTTTCATCTCTTCCCTTAACTCCTGATTATTTTCTAACTTTGCTATCTCTTCCCTACTAGCTTTCATCTCCCCCCTTAACTCTTTTTGACCATTCTCTATTTTCCCTATCTCGTTTTCTAACTTTCCTGTTAACCCTTCGTTACTATTTTCTATCTTTTCTGTGAAGCCTTTGTTACTATTTTCTATCTCTTCTGTTAACCCTTTGTTACTATTTTCTATCTCTTCTGTTAACCCGTTGTTAATATTTTCTATCTTTTCACCTAAAACCTGATAACTAGTTTTCATTTCTTCCACTAACTCTTTATGACTATTTTTCATTTCTTCCCTTAACTCTTTATGACTATTTTTCATTTCTTCCCTTAACTCTTTCTGACTATTTTTCATTTCTGTTAAATCTTCCTTAATACTAAGTATCAGCGCCACAAGTGACCCATACATATTATTGTCCATGGTAAAACTTTGAGTTGGACTTTCTTTGCTCACATTACTCTTCCCTAACTGTTCTGCCTGATTTTGCCCATTCCTATCCTCTACATTTTCCACATTCTCTATACTATTATTTACATCACCCTCCTGAACATCCATAGTTAAATCAGCCTGCTCTATCATCTTCCCACTTCTCAAATACATCTACTACCAGAACATAAAAATAAAAGTTTTTTTTCACTCAGTACCTTTTTATCTGCTACCTGCTGCTGCTGCTTTGATGTGGATCCTCTTGTCCTCGTGGTCCTGGTTTCCTCTGGCGTTCTCGTGCTGTTTTGCTGTTCAGCTCCACTGTCGTCCGGGTCTACTGCTGTTCAGCTCCACTGTCGTCTGGTTCCACTGCTGTTCGGCTCCACTGTCGTCTGGTTCTACTGCTGTTCGGCCCTACTGCTGCTCGGCTCCACTGTCGTCTGGTTCTACTGCTGTTCGGCCACACGTTGCGCCATATGATGTGGTCTCGTCGCTCCTCCTTTCCACTCTCCTATGCAGAATGCTGCTTTCTGGTGTCTTCTGCTCCGACTGCTCTGGCATGTGATCTTAACCTCAGGGTATGCGTGAGTGTTTGCGAATAAAACTAGAACTTCGTTGAAACACTTTTATTCTCCCAAAATAAGAAAGCGTGAGATTTGCCGATCGTTATTAAATACATTGAGTCGTTACCGTGTCTTTACTACGACTGAAGATTGTTAATATTAACTATAATGTGTCCTCACACTTGAGGATCCGGAATACAAGTCCCGTAGCTGAGATGCTCGCTCGGCGGTCTGGGCGGCACGTGTAGTGCCCCGTTGGGTTCTGGAGGGCCACTGCCTGCTCCGTGCACTCCCAGTTAGAAGTCACCTCTCTCTTCCCCTCAAAAACCCCTCCAATTTCATGGCGCGAAAACTCCGCGTCATGACACTCTTAACGCTCTACAGCTCTTAATGTCCCTACGACGGGTTTCGAAGAAGTCTCCGCGGCCATCCCTTGTTTACCTACTCAACACCTGCGCTGAGCGATTCCCAGGAAAACTGGTATACCTATGTATCAGGCTGACTACCTGGAATTTACCACTATTGACTTGCCTGCAACAGTACGTCCCTTCCTACAATTTTAACCGTAACCAATCCTTGCCACACTCTGGAGCTTTATACAAGTAATGACTTTAACATTTCCTGATTACTTAATTGTGCCATGTGACGCAGTATTATGTCCGTAATTATGGCATTCACAATTTCGGCTTCAGCATATAGCAAACATAAGAAACAACAGTGTTTGTTACAACCTAACAATTAAGTATAAATCTGTACCAAGAAATTTCAAATGTTCATTTTTTATTCTTTCTTGCCAGACAACTCAGGAATTGGTCTTTTACCTGTTGGTTCACACATTTTTATATAAGACAGAGATAAAAAAAGCATTTTTAGTGAGTAGTCAACTACATCAATGGAATGGTTCATACCTCTAAAATGAGTCACATGCAACACTGAAGCAAAATCACTCGGTTTCAAGTAAACTAGAATTACACTGAATGTTGGGTCAGTAATGACCAAAGAATGTAATATTTATGATACTCCACCCTTCTCTAGTAATCCTCTGTTGTGCAGTTTCTGGCCTCTTCAAATGCACAGGTACTGTCTGTAGAGACCTCAACTTCATAAAATCTTTTATGTATCTCTGATGCTACCTTTACTCCACTCATGGGCAACAAATTTACCTGACTTCTCTCGAATAGGTCAATATTTAGGGGGAAAAGCCATTTATTTGCACTTCGTGAGACACTCAACTTGCTTGACTGTTGCTGTCTCTACTTGACTTCACTGCTGCATCATGAGATTTCAAATACCACATGTTGATACATTATAGTAGTATAGCTTGGGGTATGCAGCAGAAAAAAATATTTTGATAGTACTAATCAGTTCATAATGATTTGGTTGACAGTCTCACTTCCTGTTTGTATATGAATCCAATTATTTTTTAAGAAAAATATTTAGGTAGACAATCTTCCCCCTTACTATGATTGTCATAATTTGATAATCCAAAACCAGGACTTTTTTTCCATTAGTTTACTCAATGTAAGAATATGAAAATTTCAGGAATAGAGAGCCCAAATATAGGAGAAATATATAGATTTAATTAATAATCCAGATTTTTTGGAAGTCCACTTTATTGCTTTTTCCCTTAAGAAAACACAAGTTATCAAAAAGATATTAAAGCAACAGCATTACCAACATTACATTTTACAGTACATTTACTACAAAATTTGGCCGGCAGGTGTACAGCCCATGTGACCTTCACTACATTTCCTTGCACATGCGTGCTAATCGTCACACGTGTGTCTGTCTTACTTCTGTTAGATAGCTGTTCTGTGTTGCTCTAGTCCAGTTCACATGTAATAACATTAGGAGTTTTTAGAAGTGTTTAGTTTTGCTTGAAGTACTTTCAAAATAAATTGATTGCAGTATACAGTATAACAAAGTGTTTATGTACAATACATGCCTGCATGCATCATCTTTTAGAGGAGTTGTACTGTAATTTGAAACTAAATTTCCTGATGTGCATGTCCCGAGTAGAGAGACCATTCTCTTACTTGTAAATAAATTCAGGGAGATGGGATTCATTTGTGATAGGAAAAGAAAGGTAAACTGGCATGTGCTTATGGAACAGAAATTAGACGAAATCGGAGAAAGGTTAGAACAGTCATCTTGAAGCTCTCTTAGGTGCCTTGCACAAGACATAATTAAAACAAAATATCAGGAGAGAAATTAACATTACAATGGAAGCAGATCTAATGTGTGTGGATGAAAATTTCCTTAGGAGATGCTGTAGATGTATTGGTGCAGAGGACGGCATTTTCAACATCTGCTGTATAAGGCATGTTTTGTGTTTATTCTGGTAATTATTAATGTGACTTGAGATTTGATTTGATGTGCATGCATGTGTGACCAGCAGACAGACCGTGCACCTGCTGACCAAGTTTTCTAGTAAATGTACTGTAATTACCAAATGCATTTAGTTGTGGTGTAAGTTTGGTGATCGAACTTGTTACTGCAAACGCTACTATTTTTCATTGTGAATGGTTGCCTTTCGCCTTAATTTACATTGTGAAAGGCCATAATTCCAGAGTATTTCAATTTTTTTCTAAGGTAGCATGGGTACCAACAGCATTTAGTTGTGGTGTAAGATAAGCAATTGTCTTCCTTTCTCGGCATTCCAGCATACGAACACCAGTGCACTGTGGTTCAGTTATACAGGGTGGAAGGGAAGGCATACATTCCTTCTAATATGTGCTTCATAGAAGGGTTACAAACAAAAAGGTCTAATGGCATTTTGATCTTTGATCAGCTGATTTCGAAAAAATAAATAGTTTTTGTTCCAAATTGGATGTGTAATTCTACAGGAATGTACGAAGATAACAGTTTGTTACTTGTAAGATGCGTAGAGTAACTTATTTCTGACATAGTTTCGGTAGTAATTATGGGACATTACAGGGTTTCGAAATAATTAATCACTTAAAAGGCCTGAAGGAATACTCCAAGCAGCTTTTTCACACGTGCAGTAAGTCGACAATGTTGCGTTGAGGTTAGCCAGGGAATTGAGCTGGTTTGTGGATGTAAACACTTTCCCTTTCGCTTTAACGTTTTGGGAGCTAATGCTTGTGATTGGCCGACACTCGTGCAGTAAACACAGAAGGACAAGGCGTGGCATCTGTTTGTGTTCTCAAGAAGCACCGTTACTGTGTTTATGTACTGAGCTAGGGAAGTGACACCCACATAATCTGCTGTGTTGCCAGCTTGTTTTTGACAAAACTAAAACATCTCTGTAGGAAATGGTCAGAGACAAAAACGTAACATACAAAATGTGTTCCAAATACCAAGATCTATCACTGGTTTAAATTAATGTAATGACTTCCCTTCCACCTGGTATGTTCTGTGAGTTTAATTGCACCCGCAATTAAATTTTTTCTTTGGTTTAACTAATCTTCCAGTCACGCACGCTTATAATACCAGGCCTTAGATAGTAGCTTCATCTCATTCTGTTTGTACACCAGCTAGATCCACTGTTACTATCCTCCTGAGCACTGAAGTAGCATACTTCCATGGTCATAAAACTTCAAGATTTTTGGCAACAAATTACCACTACTAAGGTCAATGGCTGTTAATTAAAACTTAACTGACCATGCTGAAGAGGTTTTTGCTGTTACAAATTTCAATTCATTGTAATATGCAAGGAACATTTACTTTAATGAAGGTTAGTTGCCATACATTTCCAGTTATTTTGTCTTTATTATTTCATTTTTAAAGTTATATAACTTCACTTATATGAATAACAGTTATTTACTCTTCCACAACAAAGCAGTGGAAATTACTAGTAGCATACATCTTCAGATAATCATTGAATACAAAATACTGTGTTGTAAGGACATGTATTCTTATGGGACTTATATATCAAATTATTTATGAAATAGGAGGTATAAAGATTAATAAAATATACATAAAATGTACAAATAATGAAGAAAATATTCTTATAAAAGTGAGTATTATTACATTTATATATATAATAATTAGCTATGTTTAACTTACATTAGTAATTAAAACAGAAAATAATAACCTACTACGTGGTCCAAACATCCTGATGATTTGCAAGAGCCAATACAGTGCAACCATATCACTGACAAACTTCAATCTACTTTGGCAAAATGTTCTGCATTTGTGGTAAATGCCAAAGTAACTTATAAACACTAAAACATAGCCCATAACAGCAGTTTTACACTGAAGTTAAACTCACAACTGAGGTGTCTACAACCCTTCATTGCTCATTTTGGTTTTAGTTATCGTCTGCCAAATCTTAGTCTTCAAACTGGAAGAAGTTATTTCATTGACTACTTCTCTACCTGATGTTCTACTCACCCAGTTTTACCTGTTAAGAGGATTTCTTAAATAATGCATGGCTTTCATGCAAAGGAATGTTTCTTGAACTGTAAACTTTGAATATATGTTTTAGCTATTTGCAATATGTCTCAGATTTTGGGAAAATCTTACACACTTTGCTTCATCAAATTGTGAAAGCATCACAGCAAAACAAAGTGACTTAATGTATGCCAGCAGTGTATTTATTACTATTAGGCATAAGCATAACTCTCCTTCAAACATCACAAAGGATGAGTAAAACATGAATTAATGGGTGTAAAAACACAATTCTTTTTTGTATTTGCTCAGAAGCATGTCACTTCTCATTCTAGCTACTTGTCGCTTTTCATTTAATCTCTTCAGCGATGGCCATTTAAACGTCCGCGAGCCGAGAACTGCTAGCATTTAAATTGTTAAATGCGCTTCGTATATACACAGCTGTATTTTGTGTAAATATTAAGTTATTTTAATGAAACAAAAACTGGTATAAAACTCGTTATTTGTAGTATAAATGTACGTCATCAGCAAAGTTGAGTTGTATTTACAAAACATTGAAATGGCACAATTTTGTTTCACTGTGGTAAAAAGTCAACTTTGCTCTGTCGAACGCATCTAATATTAGTTCTCAGAAAGATACAGTAAAGGAACACCCATTGTATGTGTGGCTAATGCGTCAGCATACTGTGAAATAAATCACTACTGCATGCATGGCCTCTTGAGTCATCAGAATAGATCAACATTACAACTTTTGCTTACGCGAGTTTCGTAACTGAGTAGAGTCCGTGTCTTTCTTTGTTGAAATACATACGTATTCTTTCCTGCTTGTAGCTGAAGGGAGAAGTGGTATAAAAAGGTGTTTTTGCACCAACTGGATATAACCATATACAATTGTTTGGGGATTTGGACAGCTCTCTAAACCCACACAGGACAATGACCGACCTTGACTACCGACTATAAATAACTCGCAGCCTAATTGAACAATACCACGTTGGGGGTTGAAAATCCAAAACCCCTGTACCCCTCAGACTTCAAGGAAAACATTATCCTAAAAGGATACCACCAACAGCAAAGAAGTCCCGCCCATTTCGAAAGTGTTTCGTGTGCCGCAAGAAGGGAATTCGCGAATGTGGAGATGTACGTACCCTTGTGTGTTTATCCCTGTTTTGAGGTAAATCACTGCAGAACGAACATATTAAGGTAAGCCAATAAAGTATATAGACCTTACTAAAATGTTTCATAAAGGGAAAATTATAATAAGTTGAGTTGGATAAGGGATAAATAAGGGTTAAATGCTTAAACGCACAGGACGCCCATATCGCTCATCCGCCATTTTAACTTGACGTGATTTCACGTCGATATCCCTCAAGAGGTTAAATAAAATATGCACGTCTGCAGTTAATGTTGTATTTTGAATTTCAGAAGCGACATGCTGTAGTGTCTGTATTAAGCAACATCACATTGCTGCTATTCTTGTTAATGCCATATTAGTACATACATCCCAAATAACAGGATGTTTGGACCCAGTAATAGTGATTAAAGTAGATGAGGGATATTACATACGCTTTATTAAAATACTGTGATATTTAGGCACACAGTGGCAAAACTCCGCACTGCCTTAAACTTATCTGAAAAAAAGGAAAAGAAAAACAATTATTTTATATATATTTATTGAATTTCATGTCTTATAAGTATCATGCTTTAGTTACCAAGCAAGCATAGCAAGCTTTTCTTACAATCTAAAAATCAACAGGAATGAAATATTGTATGTGTGAAATGCGTTTTCCAGCCCTAAAGAAGCTGACTTACAAACCTTAATGTGGAGGCCTTGAAGTGGACGACACTACTTTCAAAAATGGTTTGTGAAACGAGAAGACTTGAGGAGTGTGGTGGCAATTATTTGGAACAAACTCTTTCAGTACCAGTGACTTTACATTGTTAGTTTTCATATATCTCAAAACTTTCATAGTAAACCTCATACGACCATTAACCTGTAAAACTGTATTATTCATAGCCCTCTTTCACCAAGTCCATCTGTCCTTAACCTCTTGAGCGATGGCCATTTAAAACGTCCGCGAGCCGAGAACTGCTAGCATTTAAATTGTTAAATGCGCTAAAAGTGCTTCATATATACACAGCTGTATTTTGTGTAAATATTAAGTTATTTTAATGAAACAAAAACTGGTATAAAACTCGTTATATGCAGTATAAATGTACGTCATCAGCAAAGTTGAGTTGTATTTACAAAACGTTGAAATGGCACTATTTTGTTTCACTGTGGTGAAAAGTCAACTTTGCTCTGTCGAACGCATCTAATATAAGTTCTCGGAAAGAAACGGTAAAGAAACACCCATTGTATGTGTGGCTTATGCATCAGCATACTGTGTAATAAAGCGCTACTGTATGCGTGGTCTCTTGAGTCATCAGAATAGATCAACATTGCAACTTTTGCTTACGCGAGTTTCGTAACTTAGTAGAGTCCGTGTCTTTCTTTGTTGAAATACATACGTATTCTTTCCTGCTTGTAGCTGAAGGGAGAAGTGGTATAAAAAGATACTTTTGCACCAACTGGATATAACCATATACAATTGTTTGGTAATTTGGAGAGCTCTAAACCCACACAGGACAATGACCGACCTTGACTTCCGACTATAAATAGATCGCAGCCTAATTGAACAATACCACGTTGGGGGTTGAAAATCCAAAACCCCTGCACCCCTCAGACTTCAAGGAAAACATTATCCTAAAAGGATACCACCAACAGCAAAGAAGTCCCGCCCATCTCCAAAGTGTTTCATGTGCCGCAAGAAGGGAATTCGCGAATGTGGAGATGTACGTACCCTTGTGTGTTTATCCCTGTTTTGAGGTAAATCACTGCAGAACGAACATATTAAGGTAAGCCAATAAAGTATATAGACCTTACTAAAATGTTTCATTAAGGGAAAATTATAATAAGTTGAGTTGGATAAGGGATAAATAAGGGTTAAATGGTTAAATGCACAGGATGTGTATACACGCCCATATCGCTCATCCGTCATTTTAAATGGACGTGATTTCACGTCGATATCCCTCAAGAGGTTAAGGAAGCAAATTACATTTGCACACCAAATCAAATTATCATTATTATTATAGGTTAACAATAAGTTAGGTGTACTAAATATGGCAATAAAAATATGCTTACTACACACCAGGTTCTTCATATCTACATGTAGAATTAACTTTTTCTTCTTGAGAGAATTTTATGCACCTTATAATATTGCAGTAGGTTTATATAGATTTTTCAATGAAATGATGAGTGTTCAAATGAACCTGGGCTGTAAAGAGCTTAGTATTACCTGTCTTGCCAGGATTAGGTCACAGACAGAATATTATTTCAGGCAGCTCAGCCACAATTTCAACTTTGCCTCCTTCACTTTAGCACATGACTACACACTACAGTTTGGGGAAGAGAGACAGATGGAGATAAATAGATAGATAGACAGAGAGAGATTGGGGGGGGGGGGGGGGGAAGTAATAATATTACAGGAAAAGAATGACTTCAAGAAGCAGATGTTGCCAGGATTGAGTTGCTTTCAGAAAGAGTTTTATATCTATGTGTTTAGAAACATATTCTATTCCTAAAAAATCTGATGTGTTACACCCAAATGATATGTTTGAAATTCAATTTAAGAAACCATTTGTAGAAGTTCTTTCAATTACGATTGGTATAAATCTGTGATTTGCTCCACAAATTTCTGAGCATTGTCCATAAAATACTCCAGGACGATTAAATCAAAATGTTGCTTGATTTAACCGCCCTGGGGTAGCATCGGCTTTAACACCAATTCTTTCTCTACTCTTGTACTAACTATTCTTACAAACTCTTATTCCTATATCTTCATGTTAGTCGAGATAAACATTTGCAGAAATTATCTTACTGCAGGTGCAGGGGGAATGTAGGAATACAGTAGGCTTTGAGTGATAGTCAAATGTTTTAAAGCTTTGAAATTGTTCTTTTTGCATGGTTAAGATATAAAAAAATTAATAACAATCTTCAATTTGTGGAAAGTATATTTCAAAACTCATACAAATAACAAGGAATATCTTTGAAATGGTTGACTCCACAGAAAAATACATTTGGACATAAACTGAATGTTTTAATGAGATCTACATTTTGTCCTTAAGTAACATTAATCCTATAAAATTGATGAAAATGAAGTGTTTAAAACAGTGAAGCACATTGATAAATTGACTCAGGGGTCAATCTAGGGGATATGTGAATAGCGACCACAAGGTACCCAAGCTGAGCAGAACATTGCTTCCACTTACTGGTGTTTTGCTCCTCACTGTAACTTTTCTATCTGACCTTACCTTGGTCATCTCTTGTTCTCTTCCGACCCCGATGCTATTAGGGTTCCTGAGGGCTAGGGAGTCTTTATTTTTCCAATCTCTCCATTTCTCTAATTTCTCTATAAAGTCTTAACCCCTAACATGCTGACCTGTCATGGCATGTAATATGTCCTCTGATTGGTAATCAGATATGGTCAGTGAATTTATTTTGATAATTCTCCCGATCAGGTCGGTGAGACCCGTAAACCAACGACAGGTGTGGTCCTCCAGACATTCTGGGGGTTGTGAGAGAGCGATGTAACCGCCAAAACATAAAAACATAGTGCTCTCTGAAAAGCGATTACTATTACTGCTATTGCTCTCCTTATATTGGAGAGCAAGAGGATTAATGACTTCATTGTCAGAAATCCAGCATTAGCTAACAACATTTTTTGTATGGTAAGATTTGGTCATTCTCTTATGGTTTATCAGTTATGCAAAAGTCATCAAGAGTAAATGGGACTACCTGGGCTATAGTTAGAAAATTCTAAATATGCATTTCATTTGCCATAAAAATATCTTAAACATATGGCATTTTAATCAAAATCGTTAGAGCCATTTTTGAGAAAATTAACATTTTCAAAAAATTTTCCATGTAAAGGGTAGCTTAGGGCAGAGGAATTTCCTTCAAAATCTTGTGCCACATCCTTGGAAGATATTAAACTTAAATACCAACTTTGATCCAACTTATCGTTTTTGAGTTATGCTGTTCACAGAGGCTGACATTCATTAAATTTTTGGGTGGAATATGATACTTCCCCTACTTATTATATGTAATAGAGAAAGTAAAAAGATTGTTAATTACAAGTATACGTGAAAAAACAGAAAAACTTACAATGGGCAATTGCTGAAGACATTTTTAAGCAGGTGTTTTCTTAGGCGTTTGTTCATGAGCCTTGCGCAGTCTGCGTCTAAGCTCGTTGGGAAATTTATCATAGCATTTCTTGCACACTGGTTTTAAATCACATTCATAAAATTTTGTCTTCTGATTCATCTTCTGGTCACATACTGAACACGCAAAGTGATGTACACACCAAGCCTTATTCAGAGCTGTGAACACTGTAAAATATAAATGATTACTAAGTACTAATAACAGCTAATATCAAGGAGATAACATAATGTAAAGCTTACACAGAATCTGTAACTTGTCTCATAAAATATGAAACTTATATAAAGTTAACAGGTCAATAAAGTGTTAACTTTAGATTAAAACTTCTTTACAGTTGCATGTATAATGTATCTCTTCTCATTAAAGAGGTATATATAGTTCAGACTTTTAATTATAAATAAAGGCACTCTCATGTACAAGGATATTTTACTAGTTTTGTCCATTTAGGGATAGAATTACTTTCTATCATACAATTTTTCAATAGCTTTTTCCTCAAGATTTGCAAAGAATTTTCTATCTTACAAAAGTCTAATTGTTATAGTAAAATCCACGAAGATAGCTGCTGCTCTCTACCATCACAGCTGATAATGCCATGTTTTGGTACTTGTACCACCCCTGTTACCCATTGTTCAACATCTACAACATATATCTCATAACTCTTATCATTTGATACCACATACACGAGTTAATCCCAAAAGTAAGGTCTGCAAAGCACTGGGGTCGCAGGGAAACTGTTTGCGTGGATGTTAGCCATACTGCTTTTTACCTTTCTCCCTCCACTCTCTACAGAAACCACCACACTGGAGCCCTCAGTCTTGGCTTGGGAGCCAGTTGTAATGGAGCTCCCGTTAGCCACTACCACAAGGTGCAAAGTTCATGCAGTTATTCGGTTTTTTAGTGCAAAAGGGATTAAACCAATCAAAATTCATCAACAGTTGATGGAAGTGTATGGAGAGTCTTATATGGATGTCAAAAATATCCGCAAGTGCTATAGACAGTTTGCAGATGGTCGTATGGAAATTCATGAGGAAAGAAGTGGCAGACCGTCAATTTTTTTACGAGAAAATCGCACAGGTTGAACAAATTGTACTTCATGATCAGCAGATCATTCTCAATGAGCACTGCATTGTTGTTCCCAAGGTTTCCGAAGCACCATTCACCGGACTTTAATTGAAGAGTTGAAATTTCAGAAGGAGTGCACGAGATGCGTCCCAAGAATGCTGACAGAAGACCACAAAAGGCAACACGCTGAAATTTCCCGCCAATTTCTTCAACGCTATACAGATGAAAAGGACAACCCTTTGAATTCATTAGTCACGGGTGATGAAACCTGGGCTTTCCACTGAGACCACACAACAATCACGTGAGTGGCGGCATTCCAATTCACCCAAGCTGCGAAAATTTAAAGGAACACAGTCTGCCAGTAAAGTCATGACTTTTGGGATCGAAAGGGGATATTGTTAGTCGACTTCTGCGACAATAAATGACAGATACTGTCAGACACTAAAAAGATTCAGATGGGCAGTTCAGAATTGAAGAAGAGGAATGTTGAGCAATGCTCGCCTCCACACCGCACGTCGAACCATGTGTCTGTTGGTATGACATGGGCATATGAGAACTGCTACAGCATTTACAAAAATGCATCAATCAAAATGGTGATTATGTGGAAAAACAGAAAAATGTTCAAGCTTCAAAGCCATGTATCATTTGTTGCCAATAAATGTTGGGAACCTTACTTTTGGGATCACCCTCGTAGCACCTTTCATGTGGAAAAATACTAAAATTGGTTTTAGCAAATAACTTAAGTATGAATTCAGCAAAAACTAAGAACATTTTGTTTATATTACACACAGTGAGGTTAAGAACTCTGTTAAATTGTTAGGACAATCTGAAGTCAGACTAATGTGGGACACACATTCTATCTTTGCAAAAAGCTTGCATGAATTTATCTGCTACAAAAAGTAAAGAAATGTACAAGTCAAGATATCCTACTCACATCCCATTATGCTTTCTTTCATTTTCACTTGTTATACTGCTCAAGCTACAAGCTAGATTCAACTGTCAGAAGTATTGCTGGTATCCTGTGCTGGTTATCTGATGAACCAAATATAGTGCCTTTGACTGGTTCATAAGACATCCAGCAGAGGAACTTCAAGAATCCACACAAGACAACAAAACTGCTTCCAGTAATCAAATATAGCTAAGGATGCAGACAAATTCTGCGAAGAATGTCCTTTTATAGGTAATGGGAGTATGCACACTCTAACCAGTTTTGTACTCCTAGATGGTACAAGCTGCCAATTTGGAACTTGTATCTAGAACAGCAGCATATGAAACACAATGGCTGCATTACATATCAGATCTGCTAAACTATATAACACTTAAGATGCACTCCATCTTATGTCAGTTTTCACAAATGCACCATCATACAGGGTGGAAGGTACTTTGTAGATCATACATTAAGAGAATGTCCAACATGATAAAAGAAACACAGAATTCTATTGCAATTTTATCCACTAAAGCATGGATTAGGTGAAAAAAGCACCTTTCTACCACAGTTCTAGAACAACTTAGCGTGCCAATGACTAAGAATGAAGAGCTGATTGTTGTAGAAATGAAAACGTATCATTTTCAGAAAAAATTTCACATGTTTTTTCTCCCGAGTCTAGGAGTTTTGCCAGAAATTAAGATTGAAATGTTATGTTGCACCTTGTTTTCAATTTGGCTATACCATAAGCTGGCATGCATGCCAGCACGCCATGGTATTGAGAAGGGAGTAGAACATGACAAGTAACCTCACTATATGCAAGTGAATGCAAGCAAACGACAGTAGTGTTTTTTAAAGGGTAGAATCAGGACTGAAAAATTCAATGCCATAGTTGGAATTTGCACCCTGGATCCTCTGCTTCAAGCGCAACTGCTCTAACCACTGAGCTACCATGGCTAACTTGCCAGTACGACATTACATTCTCCAACTGATTCACATTCTTTTCTGCTAGGATCCCTAGGGAATCTCACATATGAGATATTACTCCAAGGGCAACTTACAACCGTAAATACTTATATTCTTTCAGGTGGTCATCGGATAAGGCAGGTCCTTAAATGGCAATTTTATTCTTAAATTCAAATACAAATTGAATATGTTTGCACATTGGTAATTGAATTATTTGATGATGATGATGATGATTATTATTATTATTATTATTATTATTATTATTATTATTATTATTATTATTATTATTATTATTATTAACAACGGTGATGATAATGGTACTGAACATCGCAAATTGCATAGGCAATAACCATTTTCATATTTATTTTACTATATTTTTTATAAGCAGAGATATTTCACTCCATCTTTAAAGTCTTTGTTTTTGGGTACCAAACTGTTAGAGAAGACTTCATTGAGAATCACCCTTTCCAGGATACAAAATAATTACAAAGCTCTCTGATTATACACATCACATTAACAGTTAAATCCTATTTACTAAATAGGATGATAAATATGTAACTGTAGGATCAACCCAAATGTAGTAGAACCAAATGCTCTTGTAAGCAGATAGAGCAGGTATGCAAGACAGAAGATTAGTGTCCAACAAACACTACTCATACAGTGCTGCAATAGCAACACGGTTGTAGTGTATAACTATTGACTATGGAAAAGAGTGCTACTGGGCCCTGTTCATAATGCTGCAGATGGCTACAGAGAAATACATGGATGAGATTCCCTGGATTTGCCTGCCTGTGGAATACCTGAACATATGATTAATCAGGAAGATAGGGCAGTCAATTTCATCATCTTGTGCAGTCCTGTTTGATTTGAGATTTCACGGAAAGAGTCACTTCATGGCTAATCTTCACAGGGACACTGTCAGAACGGACCCATAGCATTTTACAAAAAGTATGATGTTAACACTCTGCCAAAGTAACCTTGAACTGTTTATTATAATCAATGAATGCTTTCTAAGAACAAAATGTGTTTTAATAATTATGTATGTTGCCTCATCTGTCCTGCACTTACTTTACAAAGTATAGTTTGAGTATAAAATACATGAAATAGGTGGAAACAAATTTCTTCAATATTACAGTACTTTTTGATGTTATTATTCAGTAGTCTGTTTTGAGCTACTGAGTGGATGGCAGTGACAAATTTTTTTGAGATATGCTATAGACTGAAAATATGTTTCACACACAATTTTCTTTTCTTAAAAAATATAGTAAGTTAGGCTTTAATGGGTTAGTGTAAAGTTTCCATGATTCTATTCTGCCTTTATTTTTTTTTTCAGGACATAAATTAAGTTTTACGATGTATCTTATTTTCTGTTCTGTTCATCTCAAAAATATGTGACCAACATTTTGTGTGAAAAGATAGAAAAAATAGAAAGAGCCTAACACTAAGAAATTCTTCCAATTTTGTAGCATTCTCTTTTAATTCTTAACCATTCCCCACATGTATAGGAAAGGAAAAATGTTATCTATAAGAGCTTACCATCTCCAGCAATCACCTGGTTGCACACAAAACATAAATTTCCAAAGAGTTGATGGTAATGGGTTTCACAATATGCCAATCCTTTCTTCTCATAGTGACGATGGCCTAGGAACGGCTTCTCACATTTGGCACACACGAAATGCTATGAATAAACACATAAGCTACGTTATATACTTGGGATTGGATGCTGTTCATATGTAAATAATATTAAGACTACATATATGTGACGAAGCATTCAGCCAATGAGGCCATGCTAGGAATGTATGAGTTACATCATAGCTAACATATGTAAGTTATGGACCCCATGCAATTGCCCATTAAAATAGGTCTGCCATTAACCCTTCTAATAAATCAGTGTTTAGTCACGCTACCTATTAGGATCACAGCCAAAAGTCAACATTTACCTTGCCTGGTTGTTCAACACACCAAATATGCCACCACTTATTCACAAATTCAACTCTGCAATTATCTGACATGAAACTTATGTTACTGCTTAAAGAATTGAAGCAACAAGTTATGACATCCTCAAAGAATTGTAAATGCACAGTGTTAACTTCATTTTGAATATTATGGGAAATAATCCTAAAGATTGTCACAATTTTAAGAGACACTTGATATAAACCATCCTTAATTTTGGAACAACAACAAACAGATGTGCAATGAGGTGACATATTTTCCTTACATAAAAGTGCAGAAGATTCCTTAAATTCATAATTTTTAATACGTTCTCCATATAAACCATCCTTAGTACTGTAAATGACTCCAATACAATTTGGAATGACGTGAATACTTTTCTTCAAGCTCCAATATATAAAGCAGTCAAATTAAGTTTTGGCCAGGTGAACTTGGAAACAGAATAAAGCATGGCTCCCAGAAGCTTCACCCAATGCTGTGGAGGTTATTTCTTTAAGCTTGATTTTCCAAATAACAGCCAAATGGGTTAAAGCCTGAAGAACATGTCCGGGCTCCAGCCCATTAAATTGTTATTTGCAGAAGATGTGTACCAAAAACCTTTCAAAATGACTTGCATGAAAAACATTCCATTATTGTTTTTCATGCAAGTCATTTCCTTTTGAGGAAATGTAAAGCATGAGAACAGAAAGATTTTGTATTTATAACTGAGAAGTTATATACCCACATGGAATTTACTTCAAAAGGCAGATATCTTAAATAATAATTGACAGTTCAAACATATTCAGGCTCTAGGTTATCATAATTAACTATGTATAGAACATTAAGTAATTATCTTCCCCATAAACATTGTCCGGTTGATAATGGAGGAAAGTTAACCTCCGAAACGTGTTCCGGAAAATTATAATGTAAGTGTTGTTTAGTGTTATTAATTGACTCACCTTTTAAATTAAATTCATCACTGAATTTATCAAATCAATTAATAATGCAATGAGCAAAATTCACTTAATCTTTATAGTACAACCCCATAATAAAAATACAGTTCTATCACTTTCAGGTCATTTTGAATTGCATGATAAATAATTTGTGCTAACTGAAAATTTAAATATAAAAATAAGCCTTGGTTCAATCACAAATTTATAAAGTAGTTCATGTATGTCATTTATCAAGGGGTGATGGGGAAGTTCTTACACAGTACAAAATGTGAAAAACTGACTCAAAGAGTTACGTATACCTAACACTTCAGTTCATCATGTATGAGAGGAGCATTATTCTTTTAGGGTTACATGCATTATCACTTTATATTGCATCACATATTAGGTATCTAAGCTGTCCTATGAGACTACTAAGCCACTAATCAGCAACAGCCAAAAAATACTTTGTAACCTAATTAATTGTACTCACTTCAACATGCCAATGTTTACCCAAAGCAGTGACAACACGTTCCTCAATTGGACGTCGACAAGCACCACAAATAGGTATTCCCATTTTATCATGGCAGCGTAAACAGTATAGCTCATTCTGAAACCAAACAAAAATGTTAAAATAGGGAAAATAAAAGTAGATACTATAATTAACACAGGCAGCAATACAACATTCATTGACATACAAACATTATGGCTTATTTCTGTAACACATGTAAATGTAGGGTGTATTTTGACAGAGAGATACAAAGCACAAGGGAGAGAGGGGAGAGGGAGTAAAGTCCTAAAAGTTTGACATGTCCTATATTAATGTAGTTTGATTATATGGATGAAATAAATGAACATATTATTTGCTTAAATATTGTTGTTCTATCCACCTGAAATATTCTTTTTTTCCCCCCCATTTGTATGCCGTCTTTAACATCTACAGTCATATCGGCAGCATACCTGAACTAAGGACTACCTATTCCCTAACATAAATGTCCTAGTGTTTGTCAGGTTCCAATGCAAATTAATACTTCTAAAAATGACATTTATTTCTCTGTCATCAGGATAACTCATATTTTCAAAAACCATTACCTAGCCTGTTATGTAACCATCTGTCCATCTATCTGTAAGCTAGTCTAAGAAGTGCCAGCACGTATCAGAAAGTGCAAGTGTTTTATATTTTTGGCTTATTTTTCTGGCATTTACTGCTTAAAAATGCAGTTTGAACTTGCAATGTTAAAAAGCACCAGAATACTAACTATACAAATTACTTGAAACACATTCATTTGTTGAATTTAGATTCTTTTAATATACAATGGAGATGATCAGAGCATTTATGCCTAGGTAGTAAATACCATATTTCATTGCATAATCACCACCATTGCACAATGGTTGCACAGTGATTTATAGACAAGCAGTTAGGGCTTAACCATTTCACCGTATAATCATTGCATTAATATTCCAGGTGTTCACTATTGAGAAATGTGCCGCCACTGCAACCTGATAGGTTGATACGTTGATGATGAGGAAGAGGAGGAGGTAGGTTTAAAGGTGCTGAACAGTTTGGCCAACTGCACCCTCATAAAATGGATAATACAAAAGGCCAGAGCTAAATTTCGATATATTAATTTAAAAAAACGTGTACATGAACATACCAAACAAATAGGCAAAGGCCAGAATTAAAACAAGAACAAAAAAAGGTCTAAAAAGAATGACATTTTTTGTCTAAAGTTTTAAATCCTCAGGTTAATGCGCACGTCTGGTTTTATGGGAGAGAGGACAGGGTATGCAGCATATTGTAATATATTTCTCATTGTTGATGCCATCAGTTTGCTGACTGCTGAAATGGTGGTTAGCCCATCAATGAATCTGATTGGTTCAAGTACATAAAGCACACAAATTATAGTAACTACAAAACAAGAATGAGCATGGGCCTAGCCGATACAGTGATGTTGCTCTCTCAGCATTGCCAGTTGCCCAGCAAGTGGACAGCAACATCACTGTATTGGCTAGGCTCATGATCATTCTTGTTTTGTAGCTACTATAGTAGACATGACTAAGCGATAACTGAATGAACAGGAAGAGATGTGAACCATTTGATTGGCATGCACCAATCCAATAACCATCTTATTCTTCAATTGTATATGGCTGTTTGTTTCTATAGTTATGCTAATGAGTGCTTATGTTAAGAAACATCAGTATGGGGAAATGAACTTATGCGTATACAGCAGGTTTTAAACTAAGGGTGATTGCATTCGCATAACAGTATGGTAACTGAGCCGCAGAAAGGAAGTTTCCAGTGGGTGAAAAACTTTTAAAAGATTGGCACAAAGTGGAAGTGCAACTGGAATCTACAAGCTATTTAAACTTTTTTCCAGGCCAATTACAGACTTGTTCAATAGTCCAATAAATACTGACTCCAGTTAAAAGGTACACACAATTGAACAGTACTGTAAATGATTTTGTAAATAATAGAGGAGTCTTAATTCAATAAATCCAGTCACATTTTTCTTTCTTTGCTTTTTATTTATTTATTTACTGGGTAGATGTTTGCATTGTGGTGTCCACATCACTTTTGTTTCCTTTCCTTCCCCTCTCCTTTATGAACAGTGTAACGTCCCCATGCTTCAATACACTCAGGCTTGTTCTTACTCCCATTACTGTACACTAATAGCTGAAAGTTACACAGGCGGTCTTAAATAATTTATTCTTTGCATAGTGGTCACACTCACATAACAGTCCCACTGCACATTTTATTTTATGAAGAAAGCATAAAAAGTGCAATGATTATGCGATGAAATACAGTATATATAGTTTATTTTCCTTTCTTTTTTTCTTTAATAACAGTAGGAACAGTTTTGTTAAAAGAAATACTCAGCAAATACTCTGATGTGCACTTTCAACAGACATTTAATATAGTACTTTGCTATTTATACAGTTCCTATTATCATATCATCTGGATTGTGCACTTGCATGCTTTGATTCCAATGGTTTTCCTTGTAAATCAAAACTACTTTTAAAATGGTATCCACTTACAATTAGGACTTAGGTTGAACCAAATATGTTGAATAATGATGTAAACCTTCTAATAATGTACATAATCATCTAACGTGGAAATCACATACTGCTGACCACTGTACCACACTTTCCAGGGTCATATTTCTATTAAAATGCTGAGGGAAACAGTATACTGCAACTTAGCATACTGTGCTTACTTTACTTTCTTCCAGAGCATTATGAACTATGGTACCACATTGTGGGGCAGTTATAGTAATATTCAAGTTATTCTTGATTAAAAAATAAGCCTTATGTGTAGCACTATTTGTGTTCATAGTAAGACCATTGTATTTACAATTGTAAATGTTTTTCCATTAAAACCGTGACATTTACATTTTGAGCCAGGCGGTGGAAAGACCACTGATAATAAGGAGACCCTTCAATTTCTTTCATAAAGACTTGAAGGAACCAACTTGATCAATGGCCTAGAGTCCAATCTCTCACCTTCACGTGGTACAGCTGATACTAACCAAACATATGTTTAATGAACCAAAGGGAAGGGCTACTCACCAAAAACACTAGTCAGCATGGTGAGATAACTGAATTGGTATTTCTTCCTTTCCATTATACCAATTCCCTCTCTAAACTTTTCTAGCCTCCCTTGGCTAAACCCTTGCTCTAATTTCAGGACCTGAGGTATTAAGAGTATTAGAGGCCTAAGGGATTTTTTCTATTCATTACTTATCTTCTCTACCTATTCACATTCTTCAAATAAAAACATCCCCACATGGCATAAAGGCAAATGCTGATGATCACTTTGATCTCTCAGCATGGTTCAAAGAACCCATAGACCAACAGGACGTATGGTCTGCCAGGTACACTGGGAGTTTTGATTGGATGAAATAGCCATCAAAACATGAAAAAAATGGTGTCCATATAAATCGGCTATTGATTATCCAAACACTCCAAAATGAAGACAGCCACACAAGTAAAATATTCCAGACAAGTCTCCTTGTCGGATCTCTGGGCGGAGACTACTTTTGTGGATTTTAACACTTTGAGGATACTGCAATGGAATGCTGGAGGCATGTCCTCAGCAAAGAAAATAGAAATAGATAACTTTACCACTCATAACTCTATTGACATACTTGTAATTCAAGAAGCTAATCCCACTAATGATAATCTGCAATATTACAAATTTACAGGATATGAAACACATCTATTACAGAAAGGAAGACAAATCAGTAGTGGAATCCTTATGGGAATATCAAATAAATTAAAAGCGCATTTCACAATTGTAAAACAAATGGTAACAATGACAAATTATAAATGACAAGAACAGATATTTGGAAAAACAATCAACATTTAAAAGTACATAATGCTTATAATCCTCCAAACAATAATCCAAATTTAAACTTGATTGTCATACAAAACAGAACAATTATCATTGGCGATTTCAATTCACATTCCCAACTTTGGGGTTAGAAGAACAAAAACAACTCTGGGAAAACAAATGATCTTATAAATAATACTACTACTCTAGTAGAATTGATTTATAAAAAAGATGATCCAACTACATTTATACATCATTCAGGATCGCGTACAAATCCAAACCTTTTATTACTAACATCCAACACAGCTCAAGTTGCAGAGAAGAAAATCATTAAAGATCCTGGATCTGGACATAGAGCAATTATTGCCTCTATATACCTATAAAAACAGAAACCTCAAACCAATAATTTTAATGATTTGCCTAGTACCTTAATGAAATGATGGGTTTGCATTGGTACCACCCTCTCACATGGCTGCTTTAACTTAGTGAATTTTTAGTATTTTTTGACAACATAATTGACCTCAAGCTGTAAGTAGCTGTTGCCTCATGCAAGGGAAATTATCACCAAAACAATATTTTAAATAATTCCTCTATTTCACTTTGTAAAACTCTAAGTTGTTCAGTTGCTACTGTAAATACTGCTCCCACCGAGTTCTGCAACTTGTACAACTGCACCACTGACCACAACTCTAGCTATTTATAATTATAATCAGTTTCATTAATGCTGCAGATGTGCATCATTCCACTACTCTTATATGGATGCCAGACCTGAACACTTACAAGAGACCAAGTGAAGTATGTCAACGGAAAATGGAGAGAAATTTACTGGGCATAACTTGTAGAGACAGGATCCAGAATGAGGTGTTAAGAAAAAGAAGTCGCATGGAAGATGCAGCCACGACAGCCAGGAAAACCAAATGAGGGTTGAGGACACATAGTCAGGATGAACCAGTCAAGATGGACATACATGACAGTGTGGGATCCAAGACAGGGGAAGAGAAACTTAGAGAACAAGGCAAAGATGGGCACAGGATTTCAGAACAGTAATAGGACCTCAGTGGACAAGAGAAGCATGTGATAGAGTGAAGTGGAAGCAAATTATAGGACAACTAACTTAAGGTAGAAACACAGTGGACATGAAGTGATTGTTAACATGATGACGTTAGAAGAGGTGGAGTTCCCAGGGATTACCTCACCCTGAGAGAGTCTGAGATAATCCCTAAAATGGTAGAAGACCCTTGCCCTAAAGCAGCGGTGGGCAAACCCCAACACATTAGGTTCTGCAACCTGCTTGGCACAGAACACATGCTTGGGGTAGGAGACGTGAAATCAGTGCTATTCCAAGTCAAGGCCACAATTACAGTTGTAATTACAACACGCATTTTGCCCATGGCTGCCCTAAAGGTATTTAATGGATTTATTTATTTACTTATTAAAGTAGGCCAACTGTTTAGTAACAACTGAGTTGAGCTATGGTTCTATAATTTTTGTGATTCCTTTTAATGATACATTAGCACTTTATTCTTGAAGGTTCTTTTTTGTCAGTCAAAATAACTGTTTTGTGTGACTTTCATGCATCACTTTTATTAGTGACTCTGAAAAATATTGGATCAAAATATAGCTATTATGGGAATGAGAAGACATTGAGCTTAATATATCTTAAGCTATTAAGCACATTGCAAGGAATTTGCAAGATAGTATTTTATTTAAACCAAATGGTAGCATGATTTACTTACCATTTCATTGGCAGTAAAGCCAGGACGACTTCGCACTTCCCGAGCTTCAGAATTGAGTTCCACACCACAAGCAGTACAGTTGAAGTGGTACCCATGGTATACCTCACCTCTGAATCTCAATGGTTTATCATCAATTAGCCCACTGTAATAAAAAAGGGACTGACACTGTAATGTAACATTCGAAAGAAATGAAACTTTATTTAATCTGAAAAAGTCTAAAGAAATTTGTGGCCAATGCACAAGCTCACTAAAATCAATACTCATGCACAGGACATTGTCAAAGAATAGCATGAAGAAATTGTGAGCTCATCAGTCATTGTACAGTCAATGATTTTAAGTTAATGTGTTAAGGTTCCTATATATACAGCAAACCTTATTCGTTGCTATATACATGGTGTCTAGCAAAATTTGAAAACCAAATTCAAGGTGATTTCCAGGATTTTTCAACCTAAAAAATTCCTTTTCAATTAGACATGCAAATTTATAAACAATACTGGGAAAGAGCTAAACATGATAAATGAAAGTAACCTAAAAATACATGGTGTATATATATGGAGCTAAAATTTAGAAAGGAACTCCAGAATATATTCTCTTTAATGTCATCATTGTTTTCCCTCATTAGTATATGTAGCTAAATGAGGCTGAACTACGATCCTCTGAATTTGAAGTTCCACTTTTTTGTTGTGAGAATTCAGTAATCCTGGGAAACACTGTAGATCTAAGGATTATACCAATTATTAAAAAGGTTTTATCAGAACAAAACATGGAATGTAATCCTTATTATGAACAATATTCTTTCTAGGGAGCACATACTCTCTTAACCTCTTCAGCGATATGGGCGTGAAATCACGTCCATTTAAAATGACGGATGAGCGATATGGGCGTGTATATACGTCCTGTGCGTTTAAGCATTTAACCCTTATCTAACTCAACTTATTTTAATTTTCCCTTTATGAAACATTTTTGTAAAGTCTATATACTTTACTGGCTTACCTTAATATATTCGTTCTGCAGTGATTTACCTCAAAACAGGGATAAACACACAAGGGTACGTACATCTCCACATTCACGAATTCCCTTCTTGCGGCACACGAAACACTTTCGAGATGGGCGGGACTTCTTTGCTGTTGGTGGTATCCTTTTAGGATAATGTTTTCCTTGAAGTCTGAGGGGTACAGGGGTTTTGGATTTTCAACCCCCAACGTGGTATTGTTCAATTAGGCTGCAAGCTATAGTCGGAAGTCAAGGTAGGTCATTGTCCTGTGTGGGTTTAGAGATCTCCAAATTACCAAACAATTGTATATGGTTATATCCAGTTGGTGCAAAAATATCTATTTATACCACTTCTCCCTTCAGCTACAAGCAGGAAAGAATACGTATGTATTTCAACAAAGAAAGAAACGGAGTCTACTAAGTTACGAAACTTGCATAAGCAAAAGTTGCAATGTTGATCTATTCTGATGACTCAAGAGACCACGCATACAGTAGTGCTTTATTACACAGTATGCTGACGCATAAGCCACACATACAATGGGTCAGCTACTGTTTCCTGCAGAGAACTTATATTAGATGCGTTTGACAGAGCAAAGTTGACTTTTCACCACAGTGAAACAAAATAGTGCCATTTCCACGTTTTGTAAATACAACTCAACTTTGCTGATGACGTACATTTATAGTGCATATAATGAGTTTTATGCCAGTTTTTGTTTCATTAAAATAACTTAATATTTACACAAAATACAGCTGTGTATATACAAAGCACTTTAAATGCCCTGTGCTGGATATTGGGTAGCAGTTCTCTGCTTGCGGATATTTTAAAAGGCCATCGCTCAAGAGGTTAATCTATAAGATGTGACCTACACAACCTTTCCTTTTTCTCAAACTTGTAAAAAAAACAACAAACAAATAAACTGTATGCTACTGGGCAGGTTAAGTCCTTGTATAGCTTCGAACTTGCTCAGAAAGAGTGTAGTGGAAGACCAACATAAGTCACGCCTAAGAGTGTCAACGATCCCATTATCATACCTGGAGCAGCATATATCTCAAGTGCATGTGTGTGGCCTCAGAATGTAAGATAGAAGTGTTTTAGAAAAATTTACAGAGTTTTTGAAAATCAAGGCGAATTCGAGGTTTTCAAGGTGCAATTTTAAATTCAAGGTGATCTCCAGGATATTCCAGGATTTTCAGTGTGCTAGACATCATGCATATACTTTCAGCAACCAGGTATCGCATGGTGCTAATTTGGTCGCACTGACCTGGTATGTTCTCTTGAATGCTTTCCTGTGAGCACAAAATTTGAGAATGCATACTTATACTTCCATATAATGCATATACAGAATGTCCCACCTAACTCTGTGACCTCAAATATCTCCAAAATGAAAAATTCAATTGGCCAGGAATGTACCTATGTCAGGGGCTCATTCAATGAGAAGGTATACACAATCCATAAAAGTAATCAAATAACACTTCCAACACAAAGTTGCATTTTTTTAAAATGGAACATGTGTGCTTATTCTAGCAAAATGAAAACTAGTTACAATTAATGATAACATGCTCAGTTTCATGTTTCTAAACCTCATATGTTGCGACTTTTAGAAGATGGCCATGATGTAACACACGTAGTCCTGTGCTCAGAGGAAGGGTTGCTTGCACTGGCCTGTAGCCTGGTGTGAGCAGACCAATATCAGCTAGGCACGTTCTAGCTTCAGTGTACTAGTATCTCCTGATCTGGTCTGCTGCACTGCTGTCATACTATAACGTAATTCACACACGTTTCGGATACTGCTTTCCATATTGACATATTAAACCCACTTAACAACAGGTTATTCAGGACACTCATATCCATCCATGGGGTAAGAAACAAGATTGTTTCTCAGCTAATGCCTTCCACAAAAAAATGCCAAGACTGCTGCAAATGCTGCATTATACTTTAGACTGAGGGCTCAGAATTCTCACATCTGGTATGCTAGTCATTTGCAGTAAGGACGCAGACTTGTTCATAAAGACTTAAAGATTTAAATATTATACAGCAGAATCCCACTAATCCAAACTAATTGGGACCGAACTCTGTTGGATTAGCAAAAATTTGGATTAGGTGGATTTTCATCAAATATGAGAACATATTAACTTTAGGCATATATGTGTTAAGTATTAAAATGAACGAAAGTAGGAAATTAGTACAGTACGTTGTAATTTATTTTTTAGCATTCTGAGGATCAAACACCAATTAGGTACTGTTTTGTTTTCTTGCTAACATAAAAAAATTGTGTTCAAACTTTGTTATGTACATTGTTAGTAGATCTAGGCCTTCCATTTTTTAGCTTTTGTGTATGAGATAGCTGACAGATTCACTGTTTTTACGTTTTTACTTGGAAAAACTAGTTTAATCTTAACTTTTTCCTGTTTTAAAATTCAAAACAAAGTTGGTAGACACTTTTTGGAGGGCAAAATGTTTTATATCACTAATTTATATGTTGGATGTGCAAAGACTGTTAACTGCATAAATGGCCAAAATGTAGTTATTCTCACACAATAGAACAGGGTCTCTCAAAGCTTAAAATCACACTGGGTGCAATCCAAGGTGCAAAGCTTCCTTGCACCGTACATTGTGGCGACTTGGTTAAGCTCGGCTCAAGTAGTGCGCTTCAGACTGAGGAAACGTGTTAAGAGATGGCTTGCTTATCAGTGAAATAGATACATACAAGTATAACAATGGAGCAACCTGCTCCAAAGAAAGTTCATTTAAATAAAGAATGGGAAGTCAGTCTGTCTCTGTCTGCCTGTCCCCCCCCCCCCCCCCCTCTCTCTCTCTCTCTCTCTCGTTTTTGGAAGTAGCAACCATAGAGCCAAATACCTCATCTGTAAGAAAACCACCTGTTAAAAGAAACTATAACAGAGTACACATGTGGTGAAACCACGGGGACGCTAGAGAGGAAGATTTAAAGAGGTTGCTACATCTTGGAGAGGAATATTCTTTATCCAAAAATGAAGTTTGTACCAGTGCTTTCCGGCTCATTAGAACAAAAGACTAGATTTGGTATTAAAAACCAAATTAACCAGTTTAACATTGCACACAGCACATAAACATTACATTGAGAAAGAAATAGCATTGGAAGTGAGCAAGAGAGATGGCAAAGTGAGTGAGAGAGAAGCATAAGGAAACAGCAACAGGAGGTTTGCACTGACATCAACTTTTCAGTCGCATTTTGCACCCTGCACTGTGCAATACACCTGTGCATGCACCCTAAGAGCCCTGCTATAGAGGAATGCAATAAACACCTTTTGTATACCGTGCATTAACTTGTCACAGTAAATCCAAAGCCATGCAATTGTTTTTTTCTGTGTTAATGCTGCAACAGAATAGTTTCATGTGTAGAGGATCTAAATTCCTGTGCTTACAAATTTGCCACTTCTTTCTGAACATTTCATAAACATGTAAAAGCAATTATCTCCTCTTCCTTTGGAGCTAACCTATTTTAGCCCAGAATGGCCAAGATGGCAGCAGAACTGAACAATGGTGTAGTAAGAGCTTTCAGAATTTTTGTCAGTGTAATACAATTAAACAACAACCAGGAAAGAATATAAAAGAACTCGTCTTGAAATCAGTGAGTACCATGAGAAATACATTTGAAACTCTTAACTTTAACCTCAACAAGTGCAATATAGAGAACACTGCTAAACAAAAAGTTAAGTGAAATGGTTAGCTGAGCAGACATACTCCAATGGTTGCAGGCATGAGGTACCATCTATGAACTTTGCAGCAAGATTTAGCACCTGTTGGTCTGGACAAAGCCACCATTTGTCACCCCTGTACAGGCAAATACAAGGCAGACAAAAACACAGAAGGGCAGCAGACCTCTTCATGGAATAGAGAGGTCAACAGTGGCCATGAGCAGTGAGAGGAAGAAGAAAATGGAAACCTCTACAAATACATGTGTGGCGACCAGTGTATGACCGAACAGTGAAGCAATAGTGTGGTTAAACAAGTGACTATATAATGCACCACAAGACAATCAGATAGTTACTCTAAATAAACATGTGCAATTCCTAACGTTTCCAGAAGTACAACCTGTGGTGTTCAGCCCCATACCTAGCTCACAAGTGATAACCAACCTATTGATTTTCTTCCTAAGTTTTTATTTTTTAAAAATTTATTTTAATTTTTTTATGCAAATTTGGTACTTCTCATTATTACTGAAATCAATGCATTTAAGCATTGTGTACATGAAGATCTGATATCAGAAGGCAAATTACAGTCATAAAATAGGATTCAAAAGTGGTCAGATGTGTAGGATGCAACACAGAATGAGATTTACTGGCTGCTTGACATAATTATTATTCTGTTATTCAAAAATCTACATTAGACATGAACTGGTCTATAGATGATATACTATGAATTCCATTTTTCGGAAAATGCATATGAAACAACATGCTTTCATATATATTGAATTTTTTTATTTCACTAGCACAGATAGCATAAGTAATATATAGGGAACGGATTTTTAGGTGCTAAGGAAGTTAAATTTATTTATTTTTTGTGCGTTAAAGGTCGAGAAAATATTTGTTAAAAAGTTCAAAATATTTCCTAAAACACAAAAATATTTTCTTTCATTTTACATAATAGAAAAACTTGTAATAAAAAAGAACTGCTTTGATAACTCACCAGTGATGAATTATTGATATCACATGTCAATTGGTGGAAATTCTTTGGAGTTACAGTGCACAACACATGCCTTCTCTAAATTGCCCATTAGAAATCTCTGCCGATTGTCACGCAGCACTGCCCAGTATTGAGAGAATGGTCGTTCTACATCATATGATACCACTCTTGCTTATTTCATAAGAGGCACTTCACTAGTACTTACACTCTTAATGTCTACTTATGGCCTTCTAGAACTTGGACAACTTATCTCATAATTTGAAGCCCCGTATTTTTTTTCAAACACAGATTTGAACTTGTTTTTTAAAGGGTGCATTTTTAAGCCTTCAAGTGAGTTGATTTTACAGTAACAATTTCTTTAACACTTCCTATCTAGAGATTAGTTGTTGCTTCTAGCTCTTTAATGGAATCACACAAGAAACTCAAATTAGAAGCAATATATGCCACTAAAGGAAGAACAAATTAGGAACTAAAAACTTCACTTACCTTAGTAATGTCGCAACATTACTAAGATAAGTGAAGTTTTTAGTTTCTAATTTGTTCTTACTTTAGAATCTTATTGCTTCACTGTTAATAGCTTCAATTTCCTTAATATATGCCACGTCATTTCTTAAACAACTGTTACTTAGCATATCTTGAACAATTTCTATAGATGAAGCATCATCTTTGTCCAGTTCATTCACAACCAATTTCAAGTTATCAAAATGTTCCGCATAGTACATCACTGCTGAAAACCAAGTGCCCCGCAAGTAACAACTGCTGTTGGTGGTAATGGAACATTGGGGTTTTTGTTTCTAAAGAGATTGACTCTCTTAGGGGCTTTAACGAACACCTTTCCTTTGGAAACCAATCTGTCCACATTGGGATAGAGTGACCGAACAGTTTTGCATATCCTATGTAGTGCATGCACAACGCAACTCATATGTATGATTTTTGGATAGCCGACGCTAAGTGCATCTGCTGCTTTCTTCATGTAAGATGCTGCATCGGTCAGGAAAATAAGTCCTTTATCGCACTTAGCACAATTTGGCCATAATATGTGCATACTTTCATTGAAGAGCATAGCAACATTAGTGTGATTTGCTGCTGAACATTTCTTAACAAGCTAGTAAAAATGCAGATTAGAAATGGTTGCATCATTTAGAACCCCGACCACCACATTTCCCACTTTTCTTCCTGTTGAGTCTTGAGTTTCATCAATACACATACATATTTTCTCATTTTCACACACAGCCCTGATTTTTCGTAATGCTTCTTTGGGGCACTTTGGATGGTAGTGTATCCTTAAAGTAGATTCATCTGGAGTATCAGTTTGTGTACTTCACGGCAAAAGCTTTACCCTCTGGATTGTTCACTTTATGTAGGGGAATATCAAGCCAAAACAAAAGTTCCAACATATCTGAATAAAATTCATGAGACTTGGAAGTTCCAGAATATGAGCTGAGGGTCCTACTTCACTTAAAAGCATCTGCTTCATAGAACGTGAAGCCGCCAAAATATGTTTATTGTCAGATAAATGCTGCATTACTTGGGAGCATTGACTGGCTGTTATAAACTTTCCACAAGGCTGACAATATAGTGTTTCCATCTGTACTGAATGAACCTGAGAATTCTTTAACGTACTGCTGCAACCGAAAACTTACACTACCTTTTACCTTCGGCATTTTGGTAACGATACACAATCACTCTGAAGGAACACTGAACTGAAGGAACAAGAATAACTCGAACGCATAATTGTGTTGAGTTCAAGTACATAGTGCAATACTCTTCTTTCCCGCGAGTTACATGTATATATTTATATTGTAGTGAGCTGTTGACAACACATAATCTAATCTAAGGTTACAGGATGTTTAGAAGGTTGCACAGCTTCTCTTCTCAAAACAGTCACATTGTTTGCCACACACAATAAAAGGAGAAACAAAGGTTGGTATAGTATACTGGCAAAATGCATAAAATATATACTAATAACTAAATTGTGCAAAATATTTGATCACATTATGCATTTTTATGTAATATAAACCCTTGTATTTGTGATAGTGGCAGCACATTCAACATTCATCCTTAGTTTCGCAGCTTCGCTGCAGCACATTTGCAGCCTTGCCTGACATCAATACAAGTCCATATTGCTCACTCCCATATTACATTGTGCAAATGTTTCAGAGCATACAAAATAAGAGTCAGCTGGTAAAATGAGTCAGCTGGTAAAATGAGAGTCAGCTGGTAAAGTGAGAGTCAGCTGGTAAAAAGAGAGTCAGCTGGTAAAAAGAGAGTCAGCAGGTAAAATGAGTCAGCTGGTAAAATGAGAGTCAGCTGGTAAAATGAGAGTCAGCTGGTAAAATGAGAGTCAGCTGGTAAAATGAGAGTCAGCTGGTAAAATGAGAGTCAGCTGGTAAAATGAGAGTCAGCTGGTAAAATGAGAGTCAGCTGGTAAAATGAGAGTCAGCTGGTAAAAAGAGAGTCAGCAGGTAAAATGAGTCAGCTGGTAAAATGAGTCAGCTGGTAAAATGAGAGTCAGCTGGTAAAATGAGAGTCAGCTGGTAAAATGAGAGTCAGCTGGTAAAATGAGAGTCAGCTGGTAAAATAAGACTGAGAAGTATAGACTTCTTTGTCAGAAGATTTTGTATACAGTGATGTGTATGAATATCTAGTTAGTAAAGTGAATCAGATTTACTACCAAGATGGAGAAGGTTTAGACCTAAGGGAATGGTAGGATATGCTGAATAAACCTTATATTTAAGCAACCTACTACTGATTAGCAGAAACATACCATTTTACATCAAAATTTACCTTAGTTATATGCTTTCTTTTTTAAAGTTAAATACTTAACATTTAGAGAGGTAGAATCAGAACTGAAAAGTTCAATGCCACAGCCAGGATTTGAACCACGGATCTTCCACTTCATGCGCAGCTGCTCTAACCATCAAGCTACTGTGACAACTTGCTAGCATGACATTGAATTCTCCAACACCAGCAGTAAGTTTGTTGGCATAAATAAATAGTACTTAACATTTAATTTATTCTGAAAAGCCATGAAAGGCAATGCACTTACTGACATTTATGGCATATGTATTTTCCCAAACCAACAGCTTTTGCTTTAGCATTGCACTCATGGCACAAAGCACGACCTTGGTTTCTTATGAAGCCCAAATCAGCTAGCTCCTTGTCACACATCTCGCAACGAAAGCAACGGGGATGCCAGTTGGCATTCATAGCTTTTATCACCCTGCCAATGACAAATTCTCCTGCAAAATAAAATGGTTAAAATTATATTGCAAATTCTTTCCTCCAGAATATATGAAAACTGTTACGTCACTAGTTATTGTCAACATAAGTGAATTAACATGCATTCCTTTCTTTATACAATTTTCCATATTACAAGACAAAAGCACTTTGTAATTTGTATACTGTTTACTGATCTATTCAGTCCTCAATGACTTAAATTACCAGCTAATTCTGAAGTATTTATATTTTATCATTCATGGATTGAACTTCCTTTCAACAACTCCCAGGGGAAGTAACAGACTGTTCATACTGAAACACAGCCTGAAATTCCTGAGACAAAAGTGATGTAGCATAAGGAGGCAATACCCAAGACATCAGTTGCTAGTTTTAACTGCAAGGTGCCAAAGTCAAAGCTGCCATCCTTCAATGGAAATTCAATATGTGACCCAGATGGACATACTTCATGCAGTACATGGAGTTTGAATTAGCTGCGAACTCTATTCTATTATTTAACACTTTCATTCAGTGATAAAAGAAAATCATAAGTAACTGTTGTTAACGTAATGGTGATAACACAAGTTCTTTTTGCACCATGCACAATGAATAACCACTTTAGTGCCACACTGCTGTTTATATTTTCATTTGTTTACATACAATATTTCAGAGGAACTGAGAACTTGCTATTGTGCATCTGCTTCCAAATTAGGAATGCCTTATGCTCAGGAATCTGAAAATGTGTGAAGTATTGTAATGTCAGGATGGAAAACCTCTTTATGAATGTTTTCAATTGTTGTGATACTTTCAGCAGCAGTAAAAAGCCTTCTAGTGCCGGGGAAAAAACTTAGAGTGGTTGGATTTTTCCTCTAGTACCCAGTGGAACTTACAGCAACTCTGTTATCTTGCTTGGAGGAGTACTTTCAAAGGAAGTCATATTGTGTGAGATCTAGGAATTGAAGAGTAGGGTACAGAATGGAAATAAAGCCTCTGTAAATAATTCTATGAGCTCTCTTTTTCCCATTTTGTCCAATTTTGTCACAATAATAATGTTAACAGTTTTGAATTATATTTTATAAAAACTCAGACCAATGCTCCAGTCAGCTCTTGAAGCATAATAAATATGTGGAAAATAAGAAGCCACCCATGCTGATTATTGGTATGACGATGTATGAATGTGTCAGTGCATTAACAATGGGCTCCATGTGAATAAATTTGTCTATAAACCAACGACAACAGATCACATTTCTTGCTCAAAACCACTTTGGTCTGCATTTTAGACAGAGGGACTGTAATTGATAAGTTTCTTCCATGTAATTGCTCCAAGAAATTGTTCTGTGGTCTTACTCATTTGTGTTAGATCTTGAACATGGGTATAGGATATAAATTTTATTATGTTCCTGTTCTTTGTGTTCCCCTGAAAAACTTTAACCAAGCACAACACATATAGAAACTCACTCACCTATCAGTTAGCTCTTCTAGCTTTCATGAAACAGGAAAACAGTTTCTCATAGTTCCATGCTTCATGTTATTTGGAGATGTATAAGACACTGGTGTGGTTTTATTTTTCCCCTCCCACAAATAAAATTGTCATTCTTAAGTCGATCCAAGGCAAGAGGTGAAGGAAATTCTGGTGAAAAGGCTACAGATGACCATAGGTAACAGCAAAATAAGAGAACCATTTAGATATGGAAGAAGAAATATTCTAGCAAAAGTATGTATACGATTTACAATATACTGAAACAGACAAAAAACTGAAAGGAATAAATATCTTTATCAATAAAGCCTTATCCTATGACCAAAGACACCAAACGAAGTTAATAGAGCAGAGAAGACGAGCAAAAAGTGAGGAAAAACAGGCATACATCCAACATTTAAAATTATGAGCAGATGAACAAATTGCAGAGGAAAAGAATGAACTAACAGATACCATAGTGGAAATTCAAGAAGTGACGAGTCAGGAAACACAGAAAATTAATAAGTCAGACATATCCTATTCTGAAGAAACACTGACATGGGAAAAGCACACTACCTCAAGGGCAGATGCGAGAGAGAAAAAAGAAGAAAGTAGCAAGTGACAAGATGAAAGAGAAGGCAGCTATGATTGGTTACAGCAATTCAACAGCGAAAGAAGATGGCAGTGGGAAAATGCAGAAGTTAGCAGACAGCGAGGAAACAGCGAGTGGCCTCATAGGTGAAAATACTAGTGAAAATTATTCAAATAACATAGTGGCAATTTCAAAGTCAATTTCACAGTTAAGTGGAAATAAGGTATGTAAACAAGATGGGTATGGCCAGGTAGAATGGGAGGATAAAGAAACAGGCATTACGTATGTGGTTAGAATGGGATGGAAGAAGGGCAAACAGAAAAGACAAGCACGTATTTGGAAAGATATTTACAGAAGTGGGTGTTAGATAGCAAAAGTGTGTTAACATGTAGGAAACCACAAGAAAGACAGGAAAATACTGCCCTGCACTGTGTGACAAGAAAGAACAAGTGATTAAGTTAACTGTGTTCAGGCATGGTAGGAAGGTTGGGAATAAAAGTTTAGGTATAAACTCAGATAGATATTATAGAAAAGCATAAGTTAAGTGAGGAAAGGAAGCAATAAAGAGATAAAGTGAAGGGATAGGAAATTACTAACCAATTATCATGAAACATAAGGGGAAAAAATGACGGAAATAAATTTTAGAATGGAATGGTTAATTTAATAATTAAATTAGAGAAATGGGAAGTATAAGGGAATTTGGTGAAAATAAGTAAATCAAAAGATGAAAGTAAACAGAAAAGACAAGCTGGTAATATTACTATTTTTTTTTTTTCTGGTTGGGATTTTTAATGTCATACTGGCAAGTTGGCCATGGTAGCTTGATGGTTAGAGCAGCCACTCGATAAGCAAACGGTCCATGGTTCAAATCCCGGCTTTGGCATTGAATTTTTTCAGTCCTGATTCCATCTTTTAATTTGAAGAAGGTTAATTAACAGTAGTTAAACAATAAGCAGCACATGCCAAAAAATTATATGTAGAGAATTTCAGGGGGCTGTTCAAAGATCAGCTAGGGCCCAAGTTTATGGGCAGCCCAAGATGTACATGCTTTAGTATTCAATAAGTTCATATTAAAAACTGTGAGAGGTTATAAAAATCTGAGCCCTAGTGATTACCAGTGTTTCATGGTGTGCTGTAACTTTCAAAAAGAAGCATAGACTACCCACAGAATGCAACATTAATCAAACATAATAATTAAGGGCTGAAAAGTACTAGATGTGATGCAACTGCCAGATGTCTATACATGTGCATATTCCTCCAGTTCATATTACAGCAGGTGTGCTTATATGTCCATATCATGGAAAACATTTGACAATTCTATCACTGAATGTTTAAAAAACCTGTCAATAGCTTTATAACCACTGCCTTTTAACATCAAGTCCCAGTATTTTTTTTCTATTCAATTACATATCCCTTTCTCTAAAAGAAGTGCTTGTGTCATCTTTCTCAGCATTCCAATAGTGAGGGCACAGCTAATTGTCGGTGTTTTCTGAAAATTATTTGGATACTTCATCCTTGCTTAAGAGCAATTTAATTATTAGTCACTCTTAGATTTTGACTGAGGTAATTAAATTCAGCATTAGCTTGTGTTTGTGAGTGAATACAGCTTTACATTATGTATATTAAATGAATAGCAATATACTGGTGCTTCTGGTTTCCTAAAGTGGTTGGCAAAGTGTTATCATCCGTGTTTCACCAATCTTTTATTGGTTTTAGTTGAAGTCTGACACACATCTATTATTAGCCTATGGACACTGATCAGACCTAGGAAATCTGCAAATGGAGAGGAGCTCTGAAAAATTTTACCTGAAGGCTGGAAGGCATGTCCACAGCAGCCTGTGATCTATCTCATATTGGTTTGATGTCAAAGCTTTGGCACTAAAATATTAACCTATGAACACAGGTCAGTTTCGGGCTCAGGAGCAATGGAAAGGGCAAAACAAATAAGTACTAGAACCAGGTAAGGGGTGGAGGCTGAGCAAGACAGAGGTGGTTTAGTATTCACTTACCAACTCTGCACATTATATCAACACAATTCCATGCACTTCACTGTACATCTGTTATTTCACTTCCCTCCATGATTGAACACTTATGATTTTACACTCACCACACTTTCCACAACATGGAGCAAAGAGCACATGGAAATCATGCTCACAGTACTTTCGCCCCTCAAACTCATAGAAAATGCCTTCTGGAAATGGCCGGAAACACTGTGCACAGCTGCAAGCATATCATGACAATGTAAGTAAAATTAAATAACTTGCAAGAAAAACAGCATCAAACTCTGAAATGCCCTGGTGCACACACGTACACACCCATGTAAACACCCACACCCACACACACACACATTACACACACACACACACACACACACACACACACACACACACACACACACACACACATTACACACATTACACACATTACACACACATTACACACACATTACATACATTACAGACAGACAGACATACAGACATAGACATTACAGACATACAGACAGACAGACAGACAGACAGACAGACAGACAGACACACACACACACACACACACACACATACATGCACCAGATGAAGACAATCTCTCTCTGGTCATCTAGGATTTTCAAAAACATTCCAGATATATTATTCTGGATGAAGGAGGTATTAAACATATTGTATGCACATATTGTAGTTATCTAGGAAAGCACCCAAGAATAAAGACCTTCCAGTCTTCAACTATGCTTCTACCAGGTAACAAACAGAACTGTTAAATTTAGAATGTTATGATTTGTTGAAGGACAAATATAAACACAAGACTTGGCTAATTTTCACAGGAGTGTCCCCCTAACCAAACTTCCAAGGTTGTATGCAATTGCTGCACAGACATTAAATCAGTTCAGTTAGATATATGTGTGCAAATAATTCTTATCTGTTATGGAATTTGCTAAGTCCACATCCCGAAGTATCTGGTCAGGTCACAACCTAACACGCAGTCTTTGATTACAAATTTCCTAGTCGTTTTATCCTAACATAAACAGACTAGTTAAAGAAAAGCAAAACAGAAAGTGTCGGAAAATGTCCACGTAATTTTGTTCTGTACAGCTCTCTTCTAATTTACAAAGAAAATGACATGTTCTGTTCTATTTACTTTATAACACCCTTCACATCCTTTATAATGTCCTTCACATAAACTAGAATTGTTATATATTTCTTCATAGCACAGACCTGAAATGTAATTGTTTATAATCTATGACCAATTGAGTAATTAAAACAGTCAGCATTAATATTACAACATCCAAGACATTAGTTATGTTAACACCATATGTTTCCTGTTTTCCTACACCTGTACGCTTCAAACTAATTTTTCTCCCACTGTGGCAGCAGCACAGAGTGTGGTGACATCACATACTGAACTTGTCTTTAGTGCGAGTATGTTTAGCAGTGTGAGCAGATTTCACACTGGCACTACCTGTCCTACCCTGGTCTAGATGATACAACTGGAGAAATTATTCTGGTTAAATAAACATCCTGAGGGTTCTTGTGTCTTTTATAGTATTACCACGGTAGTCCCCCAGGCCTGGGTGTTGATGGTGAGGGTTGGCAGTAGATAGCCTAGGCTCTGCCGACGGTAGGAGCGGGCCGGAGGCACTTATCTGCCTTAATGACCCATCCTCCAGCAGGACAATGAGCCATACAGAAACAATAGCTATTGTGAGCCACTTTCTGTCTAGACTGTTTCTCCTTATTCATTACATAGCAATCCACTTCCAGAACTCTCTCATTGTATGGGGCACTATATATGGGACTCGCTCGAGCCCAGAGACAAAGTTGTACTAGTTATCATTGTAGTGAAGTGTGGTTGTTGTGTACTGTGGGAGGGAGTTAAATGTTTGCAAAGCATTCAGTTGATAGCACCTGTGAATCGTGCCAAGTGCAGTTCAGTGCAAGTTGTAATCTAACTTCTTTATTGTAATTCGATGGTTGGTCTGTAGCTCTGAGTTTGTACGAAAGTGATCCAGGTGTAACGTTACTGCTACACTAAAAGAAGGCAATAAAGTGAGATTAGCAGTAACTGGTGTTTTCTCATTTGTTACACTGGTGTTAGGAAGTGGGATTCATTGAATTGCCATTTCGTTATATTGTTGTCATAAGTTGCAATGTAAGAGCCACGATGGAAGAGATGAAAGAATTATTGGTGCAAATGGACAAAATGGAAACAGGAATGAATTCCAGGATGCATGAGATGAAGACAGAAATGAAAACAGAAATAAATAATGTAAACTCCAAAATGGAAGAAAAATCTTCATTGGAGAAGTTGGGAAGCAAAGTAAAGACATGGAAATCTGGGTTGGAGGGGATGAAAGTAGAGACGTCTGAGATGAAGAAGGAGCTACTGGCAAAGATCAACAGGGAACTGCTCAGCATGAAGGAAGACACAGAAGAACTCGGAGAAAAGGTGGGAGATCTCTGCCCAGCGCATGGACACCATGGAGGACAAGAGGGAACATCTTGGCACCCTGGAAGGAAGGGTTGACAGAAGTGTCAAGGAACTGGATGCCAGGGGCGGACAGGAGAGTGTGTACCTGGGGAGGGAGCACCTATTGGCCAAGGCAACAGTTGCTCCTCTCTCAGAGAACGAAAGTGTACAACATGGGGAAGACCAAGAGAAAATTCAGGGACGTCGTCGAGGATGCCCTAGAAGAGCGTGTCGGGGATGTAGCCAACCAGAAGATGTCATGGAGGACTATCAGCAGGGAAGCACACAAGCAAGCGAGAAACAGGTGAGAACTGACTTGGTGTGGAACATGGAGGGACCATAACAGCCATCCAATCAGGTGACACACAGTGCCATGAACAGAAGAATGGAGGACGGCATCATTCTGGACGGCAGGAAGCAGGGGAAGTCGCCCAGGGTACGAGTGAATAAGACTGCAGCTGTGACTGTGATTCGACTGGTTGTGGCGAAAGTTGTTGCTGCATCTGCCAGGAGCAAGGTGGCTGTGAAGGTGTGCCAGGGAGGTCCGAGGCCATGGAAGCCCATAGACCATTTTCAGGTGTGCAGGATAGCCCGTCAACACACCTGGAAGAAGGGCAACCAGATGAGGACCCATCAAAACCAGCAAGACTGCCACAGAAGTTCAAATCAGGATGGGGTACATTGTCCTACCCGGATCAAGAGACACTACCCAACAGCAACACCAAGAATCATGCCACCTGGAGAAGAGGTTTGGTGGTGCAGTCCACCGTGTGCCCAAGGGAGATGTTGTCAGTGAAAGGCTGGTCCTGAGGAGGGAGCAGTGTCATGGCAGCCCCCCAGGCCTGGGTGTTGATGGTGAGGGTTGGCAGTCGGCAGCCAGGCTCTGTCGATAGTAGGAGTGGGCCGGAAGCGCTTACCTGCCTTAATGAACCGTCCTCTGGCAGGACAATGGGCCATATGGATACAGTAGCTATTGTGTGCCATTTTCCATCTAGACTGTTCTTCCTTATTCATTCCAGAGCATTCCACTTCAGAACTCTCTCATTGGATGGGGCACTATTTAAGGGACTCACTCGTGCTCAAAGTTGTACTAGTTGTCATTGTAGAAGTGTTGTTGTGGACTGTGGGAATGAATTAAACATCTACAAAGTGTTCGGTTGACAGCGCCTGTGGATCGTGCCAATCACAGTTCAGTGCAAGTCATAAGCTGACAGTTCTTTATTGTGATTCGATTTGAGGGTTGTTCTGTTGCTATGAGTTGGTACACAAGTGATCCAAATATAAAATTAGGCTACACTAACTAGAAGGCAATAAAATGTGATTAACAGTAACTGGCGCTTTCTCATTTCTTACAGTATACTGCAATTCTATTGGCCAAGGTTACTTAGAATGTCTTATTGTTGTGAGAGTAAGGTCATCTGTAGCTAGTTACATGGGATCATTGTACCTAAAATTAAATAGCCTAATGTTAAGACCTTTGCTCCTTTACTTCAACTTTTGAACCAGATGAATCAACATAGTTTTATTTGTTTCCATTAAGATATGGACAGTTATACCTGATTCCAAGCAGATTTTTCACAACCAGCTGTACACATTGCCATGCTGTAGAAAATAAATTTAGTAAAATGCAAGGGTATCATAATTGTTTAACAAGGCCTTCTTTTCCTTTTTACCACTTTCCAATGACAACACTATCCATGATACTGGCTGGACATAGTTATAACCAATGAAACGTCAGCTCAAAGGAAAGTATTGATTTTTTTCTGGTCACACAGTAAATCGTTGCTTGTTAAGCTCAATTGTTGTTTGATTCACGGCATACCATATACATCAGAAGCTACACGTGGCCAGATTATTGGTCTATGGTAAGCTGATAGTACAGTTCAACATTCAGAAACTGTGCAAATTCACAGAAATGTAGTTAAATCTAAATAACACCCAAGAAAGGTGGTTTATTGCATAGGTATTACAAGAAAACCTTTCATTCGAAAGCAGAAGCTGTGTTATATAACGTAATACACAAACATGTTAAAGCTACTTTGACATGATTTTTGATTCCAGCATAAATATAGGGCAAATTTGCAGAAAGATTAAACGTTTTTATACAATTCAATGTAATATTACATTATGTTTACTGTAAAGACACGTTTTTGTGTCTAAGGATAAAGTTCATTTTTCACAGAATCATTTCACTGAATAAATGCTACTTATTTCAAGTAATGTTTGCAACCTTTTCCATAATACACATTAAGAATTTGGAGATAAAGCTAAAGAAAATTAAAACAAGGTTGAACTAGGTCAGGTGTATCCACCCTTCTCCCTCCCCCATGTTTCCTTGTTCTCATTACAGAGCCATGCCTCTACCCTGCATTGTAACGTTATTGGTCACTAATTACACCTCATACTTTGCAAGACCCCTTAAGACAACAAGAAACTGAGAGGTGATCCCAAACAGTGCATATTACTAAATTCGTTTCGTGTACCATGTGATATCTCACAATAAACAGACATTTGATCAGCATTTCCCATTTGCAAAAGCAGATATTCATGCTCCTTATGAAGACATATAACACAGCTTTGAAAGGTAAGAAGTTTGTCCTCATAGCGTCTCACATTCGCTGCACTATTGTGGTACGTTTACAGATTGAAAACCTATGGTGTATAAAACAATGTACAATACAGCCTATGCTTACTTTGAAATTCTATGCAATGCCAATCTCTTGCACAATATTCATTACTTGAAGCTGGCACAATTCTTTGGTCACATTATTTTTTGTTATTAATATCCTCCAACATAGTGTCATATCGGACGGTGAATGAATGAAATGGGTGACATGATGCTCAAATGAGCCCGAGGTCCATAGAGCTTTAAGTTACCTGACATTCGTTTTCTCAGGATAAGGGAAAACCTCAGAAAAAACCTTATCCAGATAACGCACCCTAAACAAGATTTGAACTCATGACCTCTTGGATTCTTTGGTCACAGCATGACCAAGCCAGTGTTTGAAACTTATAAAGTCTCCAAGTCTATCCTCTGCAACTGCATACTTGGCTGGTAATCCCCAGCAAGTTATTGCGGTTTGTTGCTTGAAACTTGTCTTTTTTCCTCTAATCCAGGGGTGCCACTGAAGGGGAAATAGTCTTGCCTAGACTTCCCCCACCATTATATACCAGCTACTGTAGCCTCTGACAAAACAAGCAGTGCCACAATGACTGAGGTCACTGGCAGACACTTGATAGCATGTATGAATGGTAATAACGTTGAGAACCATGTGTTTATTTTTATTGTATGGCTGTAATACAATATGAATGCTACAGCATATTAATCTTGGTTTTTGGTCAAGATTTGGAGATCTTTGTAGCTACAAGCATGTTAATATTGGGCTGGAATTTAATAACATTTTAGCCCAATGTGTCAACTAGCTCAGAATCAGTTATTCTCTATCTACTTTTGTTCTTATTGTGCTCATAACCGAGAACTACTTAGAGGTATAAGTCCCTCCAAGCACTGCTAACATACAAAGAGCGAGATTCTTCAGATTAGGACACAAGCTTGTATCCACTTATTTTCATAATTCTAACCCCAGTTTCCTGCTGCTGTGCATCGATCTCCAGGTGACAGTTTGGTGGAGCTGGTTTGACTGCAAATGGACTTCCAAATATTTATTAACATTTCCATACTCATATCATTCAGTTCATAAAATCTGTTTTCAAACTCCGACGGTAACAAGAAGCCAGATTTGGGCTTAGAAATTGTAAAAACTCTAATTTCTTGAAATCTGTACCTAATAGTGAAGAGCTTTATGCATTTTAACAACAATGCACCTGTTAATGATCAAAAGCAAGACAAAGGATCCAAAGTGAGACCACTTATATCTATGCTACAAGCTTCCTTCCAGCAGTTTAGTATATTCTCGAAACAGCTTGCCACAGATGAGATGATAGTAAAATATTGTGGCCACAATTCATTCCAGGAAAGCCTATCTGATTTGGTTACCAGCTGTGGGCTCCATACGGTTCTAGAGGGTGCTGCTATGGTAAACACACAATAGGAAATGAAGACAATGACAGAAATGACTTAGCTTTAGGCAGCAGAACACTGCTGAGCATGTTGGATTACATTACATCCTGTTTGATAACTTTTTTATGAGTAGAAATCTTTTGCTCCACTTTCAAAATCTTGGCTTTTAGACTACCGGAACTGTTAGAGAAAACAGACTTGAGAAATTCTCTCTCCAGAATACAAAAGCATTGCAAAAATGAATACAGGGGTCCTGTGATTATACATTTGGCACTCAAGATGAAATACATTTTGTCAAATGTGTGACGGTATTAATTGATTGGGGTAATTTTGTGATAGTATTAATTGAAGATGTATTAATTGATTAGTGTGAGTTTATGACAGTACTAACAGAACATAGTATTACGTTAGTTCATATATATGGACATAATTAAAGAATAGTTAACATGGCTTTCTCGCAGCATGGAAGGTTTAAGAGGATTGTGTGTGAGAAGGCAAAAGTCAATGAGGGTCCACTTCTTGGAATTGTCCCTTGAAATAAAACATATCCTTAAACACAGTTGCTGTAGTATTGGGTGTCATTTTTGGGAAAGCCTTTTAGCTTAGGGAGGGCAGAAAGAGATGCCGACAGAGAGAGTTATAACCGAGTCTTCCAAAAGAGCAGTTGCATTTATTGCAAGTAGGTACAAATAATAGTATGGTGAACGCATCGGATGTAATTGTGTAACAAGTCCGTGTAATGCTTGGTTTATGTGTAATATAGATTATGGAGTGTCGGAATGTGTATCCCTAATTATATCCTCAATATGCATATTTTATAGCCTGAACACTTCCAAAATTCCTAGTTCCTTACCTTCCAACACTTGACTAGAGATACATATTAACCTCTTGAGTGCTATGGACGTGAAATCACGTCCATTTAAAATGATGGATAAGTGTTATGGGCATGTATACACGTCCTGTGCGTTTAAGCATTTAACCCTTATTTATCCCTTATGTAACTCAACTTATTTTAATTTTCCCTTTATGAAACATTTAAGTGAAGTCTATATACTTTACTGGCTTACCTTTATATGTTCCTTCTGCATTGATATGCCTCAAAACAGGGATAAACACACAAGGGTACATCTCCACATTCGCGAATTCCCTTCTTGCGGCACACGAAATACTTTCGAGATGGGCGGGACTTCTTTGCTGTTGGTGGTATCCTTTTAGGATAATGTTTTCCTTGAAGTCTGAGGGGTGAAGGGGTTCTGGATTTTCTACCCCCAACGTGGTATTGTTCAATTAGGCTGCGAGCTATTGATAGTCGGAAGTCCAGGTAGGTCATTGTCCTGTGTGGGTTTAGAGCTCTCCAAATTACCAAACAATTGCATATGGTTATATCCAGTTGGTGCAAAAATACCTTTTTATACCACTTCTCCCTTCAGCTACAAGCAGGAAAGTTGTTGTTGTTAGCTAATGCTGGATTTCTGACAATGAAGTCATTAATCCTCTTGCTCTCCAATATTTTTCAACGCTAAGTCTCTACAAGCAGGAAAGTATATGTATGTATTTCAACAAAGAAAGAAACGAAGTCTACTAAGTTATGAAACACGCATAAGGAAAAGTTGCAATGTTGCTGTATTCTGATGACTCACAGACCACGTATACACTAGTGCTTTATTTCACACTATGCTCTGTTTTGCTGACGCAAGGGCCACACATACAATGGGTCGACTACTGTTTCTTTCAGAGAACTTATATTAGATGCATTCGACAGAGCAAAGTCAACTTTTCACCACAGTGAAACAAAATAGTGCCATTTCAACGTTTTGTAAATGCAGCTCAACTTTGCTGATAACGTACATGTATACTGCATATAACAAGTTTTAAACCAGTGTTTGTTTCATTAAAATAACTTAATATTTACCCAAAATATAGCTGTGTATATACGAAGCACTTTTAGCGCATTTAACAATTTATATGCCTTGCCTGGATATTGGGTAGCAGTTCTCGGCTCGTGGACGTTTTAAATGGCCAGCGCTCAAGAGGTTAAACTGCTGAGCAGTTCCATAGCAGAGACAAATCCAAACCATACCTTGAACTGAATATTCTCATAATATATAAGATGCCATTGTAACTACCAACAAATTAAGCACACTATTTATAAATCAAGCCACTATACTCCAGAAATGGTATGATAATACGTAGAAGGCAGAAGGTAAGTGTTCAACAGCCACTAGTCATAGAGCACCACAGTTAGAGTGGGTCATCATGACTGGTTTGCAGGAAGATGTGCTACTTCAATCTGTGGTACTGGGCCCTCTTCACAAGAATTTTGGACATAGCTGTGGTAAACAGTTGGATTATCCACAGAGAAACGCATGGATGAGATTCTCTGGACTTGCTTGGCAGTCCTGTTTTCAAACAGGAATAAGATAGGGTGGCAAATTTCATTGCTTCGTGTATTAGTTTGATTTGAGATAGAAGAGATCACTTCATGACTAAACATTCTTCACAGAGGTATTATCAGATAAAAGGATGTAAAGGCACACCACTAACAAGTGTGATGTAACAATCCACCACAGATGTTTTGAACCTTACCACAGTTGATAAAACTTTTACCACCCCAAATGTTCCAGTTAATGCACAGTTTGGCCTTCAGTGGTCTGTAATTGTTTTAAGAAATAAAGTTTAAAAATAAAATAAATGAACTTGAAGGAAATGCATTCGTTCATCACTACAGTATGTTTTGATAGCATTAATGCCCAACAGTCTATTTATAGACCGCGTGATTTTGGGACGCTGGGTGAATAGAAAGGCAAACAAAATACATTGCTAACATGCTGTATGCCAAACTAATTCATTACACATGTCTTTCTTTTTAATTTTTGAAAAAAAAAAAAAAAAGTTGAGCATTAATGGGTTAATAAAAACTACAATTCAGAAGAGACAACAGGCATCAGAGACAGTTGTTGTTGTTGTTGTTAGCTAATGCTGGATTTCTGACAATGAAGTCATTAATCCTCTTGCTCTCCAATATTTTTCACTGATGGATGGGGCATTAGAAGTGGCCGGGCATATTTGAAGGTGGTCTCGATCCATTTCCTCTTGCAGATCACATAGAGGACAGAGTGGTGAAGAATATATCCCAATTCTGTTTAAATGTTTTGCCAGACAATCATGTCCTGTAATCAACCTGAAGGTTGCAACTGCTGTTTTTTGAGGATACTCAGGAATTACTGTTTGAATGTTTGGTAGTTCCCATCTTTTATTTTTTGATTTTTCATAGTAATATTTTTCAATAATTTTTTTGAATTCAGAGTTGACTAATTTAAGTCTCTTCAATATTTATGCAATATGACTCGAGGGGTAAAATGTTCCGGAGTTAAAATAGTCCCCCATTCGGATCTCTCCGGGCGGGGACTACTTCTCGAGAACCAAAACATTATATTAATAGAAGATCTAACATCAGACTTCTACAATGGAATGTATTAGAGACAGTAAATGGGCTCATTCTGACATCCCAGTTTTTGAAACATTGTGGTGGTTCTAAAAATGCCCAAGTCACTGAGCAGATGTCAAAATCTACAGCAAATTTGTATGCTGCTGCAGCAGTTCAGAGTGAAGATGAGTATATCAAAACACATGTATACCAATCCTGGCTGTGGTCTCGATATTGTAATTACTACAAAAATGAACATTATCATCTTCAGCATTATTTTAGTAATATTAAATTTTTTTATATGAGATATTAATTTGAATGGATGGTACAATGTATTTACACTTAAATGTTGGCAACCCTGCTTGAAACGCAATAATTACTGCCCTCTCTAACATCTCTAAAATATGGAGATCACTGCTGTCAACAAAACCTGATTTACGAAAAGCAATGCAAAGCCTCACAAGTTAAAAATGTGATGGGACTTCAAACCAAAAAGGTGAATTGACATGTTCCTTATTTCTTGTGCTTCACATCTTAGAGCTTTTATAACTGAGTTACAAAAAGTGTTAGTTTGCTTTCAGCTATTAAGCTAAATGCTAACATGCAAAATGTTAATGCTTTACTTACACGAAGCACTGTGTATGCCACAACTCTCCATTTGAATTGACAATTTTTTCATGTGGTTCAAATCCATCTCCACATCGGGAGCAGAACATATTCCCTAAGGACATGTTTACACTGAAACAAGAAAAATCATACAATAGTAGAGATGACATACTGCTGATGATTTAAAGCTGCTTGGAAAAAATGCTCCTTTTGAACACTTTTAAATACATTTTGGTTTATCACTAGGGCCCAGATTTTATGTAATATCAAATTAGAAGTATGTACATAAATATGTAACCAAAATTGGTGATATAAGTAAATAAATACATAATAAAGCTACAAAATACAAGTTCACAGTAATTGGACTAGTCAAATCTCCACGTTAATTCTTAATTAGTTCACTTCTATTCCAAAGTACTGAAGTACTAGTGTCTCCCATTCAATCATTTAAGTCTCATTTGAATGAGATGAACAATTAATTATAATATAGTTTTCCATATGTTCTGTTGTCATGCACAGTCTGACGATATGTTTTTATAAATAGAGAAAGATCACTAAGAAGTCAATGGTGCATATTTATACAGGGGGATTGTGCTAAGAATAATATTCTCAGGGGGTTCTACAATTTCACCATTAAATATGCAAGACAAAATAAGATTTGAATTACCCAGGATTTTTATTCAGTGCAGATTGCAATTTAGTGGGAGCTACGCCACCCATTTCACCTGACCTTCTGAATTGCGTCATCCATTACTCCCACAGCTTCTTGAAGAGGAATACTTGAAGTTCCCAGTTTCTTGATACTATCAAGAAGCCAGTTGTGACTTGCGATGTATGAAACTGAACTGAGCAGTTTAGAACTGCTGAATGCTTACAAGGAGTGCAGAATCAGAAGAAAAGCTTTCCCTCACCTACTTCACAGCTTTGAAGTGCTAGCTGTAGAAAATCACAGCTTCAATCCATGTTGCCCACCTTGTTATCACTGGCTCAGGAGGCAGAGTAGTAGTAGCAGTGTGGCTTTAGGGCACTCAACTGCTATGGTCATTAGCGCCCATCTGGAGGCAGAGGTACATTAGGTATCTGCTACTTGTAACATTGCAAGAAAACCTTCGTTGCTGCTATCAGGGTATTTACTTCTGGGAATGTATGTATGTCTCTGCCACTCGTTGCAATGTATGAGCCGCACATTTAAAATTCACTAAGTTTGGATAAAATAAATTAAGTAATTTACCCACTTTCAACACGTATGGAGCTGCTTCTGTATACATCAATAGGACCCTCTATTCTTTTATGCCATCTGGTCATAGTACCTTTAAGTCCAACATTAATAAATCAAGCAATTATTGAATTATTTGTTGCCTCCAAAGGTTTACAATAAATTAACTATGGTTTAGATGCAGCATCGGAGTTCAACTTGCTCACTTAGATTAGTGACGAAACAGCCTACAGCCTCTGTCATCTCATCAGCAGAAATCCATATTAGGTGATTTTCTTATGTCAACCCTGGTTTTTCTAATATGTCAACATAACAAGAATCCATGTAATTCTTCCTGAGAGTGGACTTGTCGGGAAAGTTGCAGAATTTCTGTAAGGAATGTTTGAAATGACCTGAAGTTTGTTCCAGTTTATGTTCCCTGCAACCAATGCCATTCACTGTTCTTTGTCAAATTCACTATTACATGATGATGTAGGCCGCCCCTGTAACTGTGTAATACCTGTTTCTATGAAGAAACCTGTTGTTTATTCTCAATATGTAGATTGCTTCGTAAATGTTGTTCAATTTGAGATTTCATTGCACCTACACCCTATACATTTATCATGAGTTTGGCATAGGACTATTTTACCAACAGTGGTTAAAGCACTGTAAATAGAAAATCCATGTTTTCACCTCTGATGACAACAAAGACACAACCAGTGCCATGGCTAACTTAAATGCAACTGACTGTTACAAATTCTGAAGTGTCTAAGAAAAAGTCTAGAAAGGAAAACATTTAAAATGAGTCATTGTTGTCTGCATTGAACTCCTGCAATTTAGCTTTGAATGTAACAAAAAGATGGGACTGATGACAATGTATGAGAAACACAATAATGAAACTTACAATTCTGTTTCCTTTCTTGCTTTGTAATGAAAATTAATGGGATTGATGAAAATGAGTAACAACTCTACAATATTATTAATGTCAGCGCCAACCAAGAAAGGAATTGACATTCCACAGTGAAGGAGAGGCAACGCCGCCGCTTATGGTGACCACATGAAGAGCATGGTATGATAATGTGTATGAAGAAGATTGGATTGTGCCTGGTATGTTGAGTGCATATTATTTATATTTGTATGCAAAGACAACAGTAAACTATTGTATCTACATTCAAAAGATAGAATATGCAATTGCACATCAGTCTAAATATTTGTTAACAAAAGAAACATACCTGTGAAATATTGATGCTTATTCTGATGGGAAAAGCTGATGATATCCGAATTGCTCTTCTTCTTACCGATTCTACAGTACACAAGGTCCTATCAATTACCTTAGAGACTGGAATAAGAGGTCCCCCGACCAATTTCTCCTCTTCGAAATATTCTCTTGCAGAGCATATCATTTCCCGCGTTTGTCCTTTAATTGGTATATCTTTACCAAACACAGTTTCATTCGGTTCGCAAGTATGTTTAACTTTTCTTTTGGCAGCTTGATCTTTGTCACTATTTTTCAACATTGTTAAACACACATTAAAAGCATTGGCACAATTGCAAAAGCTCACAACACATGCACAGATACACAGACTCAGACACACGTAAACACAAATAACCATCTGTATAGAATGATGCAAACAAACTTCTCAACACACAATCTCTAGCTGACGCAAGCATTACAAGCTCAGGCTACAGCATTATTTGTTTATATGCAGTGATAGCAGAACATAACAAAAACAGTTTATGTTACTGCTGGGTTCCTCACGAGCCACTTGCTAATTACATCTTACGTGCGTGTTACATCGGCAACAGGGTCCTTGTGTGTACCGTTTTTATGGAAATGCCGTTATAACGCCTTAGCTCTTTCCATTCCTATGACAAGCACTAAGACGAATCCATCCCCTTCCATTCATTTATGCTTTTCCGCCACGTGCTTAACATCTGTCAATCCCCGAGTATAAAATAATTAAAATTATGTAGTATGGTGTGAAACATGTATTATAACCTCAAAATATTAAAAAAATGTGTAATTTAAAACTTTGGAATTAGGGTCCTTTCAGTCTAATTAGTCGACATTTCAGCTTTTCTTGTAACTACATATACGGGAACAGAATATGTAATTACATAAAATTAGGACTTTATCACATATGCTTTATGTACTTTATCTTCTTGCATAAGATTTATTAGCCATCTGCAAAATGAACTTCCACATGTTTAATGAGGCAACAAATGAAGATGAGAGGGGTTAATGACACCTAACTTAAATGAGTTCAGAATCTGAAGACCAAAGAATGATCCATTTGCACCTGCATGACACATTTTACAATATGCTGAGTTGATCATTCCATCATGTCCAATCAAAAACTAAATTCTGGAAACAGTTTAACCATAGTTAATTGAATGTACACTGATGTTAGTCATAATTCAGTTATGTCCTAGAACAAAAAAGAATTCAGTAGTTAAAATAGTTTAAAAAAATAACACAAGGGCACAACAAAAATTGTATAATTGTTGCATACAGTACAGCAGCCTGGAGCATAAAATATTCCCCTCAAATCCATCATGAGGGAAAATTTTGCTGACTTTCCAGATTTTTGTCTTGTTCCCTGACTTTCCCAGACCAACATTTTTTCCCTGGCTTTCTAGAAAACTAGTGGAAGGGGTGGATGTCAACAGTTTTGAAGTCACTTTAGTGAAATGAACTTGTATTGCACCTTTCAGTCTTTACTTTTGGAACTTCTTTCACGTGCATCTCATTAACTCACAATCTCGGCATGTATACTGGTAGGTAACTCAAATAATTGGGCAGTTCTACAATGTACAGTGTCTCCACTTTAATGTCACAACTTTTCCATTGTAAAAAAGCTTGTTCATATTCCTTACAGCAGTAAATGAAAACTCACCACAGAATAAATTAAGAAAACACACAAAAGCAAAATAATAGTACTGTAATGAAAACTACACAACAGTTGTAGCATTATAAGAATACATGAAAATCTAACAATGTCAGATAAGCAATCTTAGATATGTCTACTCCTTTAATCCTTTTTATCTCTGGACTTGATGAAATTCCAGTCAAGAACAGAGAAAATCATTCACACAACAGCCAGTATCATAACAATCAACTCCCCATCATATCCTTCCAGCTCAGAAGTATTTTGCATCCATGCAAATTCTATGATCGGTGGTCACTTCCATCTTGCACGGAAAGGTGTAAAATGTGCTACTGAAAAACAGTTCTACACCACTGCAGTACGTCAACTTGTTTACGAAGACGGATACAAAGGTTCCAAGATTCAATCCTGCACCTCTCTTTTGAGACAAGGGCTCACTGAACTAATGATATCATTCATTTAAACTGACTAGTGGTAAAGGTTGAATGAATCTGAAGACCCATTATAAGCTATACAAACTCTTGCATGCCATGTATATAATGAAATTTTTTCATCACAGAAACCTATTATCTACTTGCAAACTTCCTAAAATTGTACACCAGTAAAACTCTTTAGTGTCTACAAAGTGTAATAATTTTGTGACAACATAAAATTAATGCCTAAAATGTTCACCAAAGCAAATGTACCAAAATTAATGTAATATAAGTCATAAAGCTGAAATAAGAATAAAACATTCATTAACCTCTTTCAGGTTGTAGACAACTGTAGTGAATACGCACAGGGCAGATTGTGTACATCAAGTTAAAGACAATACTGTTCACAAAACTATAACTATTAATCTCATCCTATATTATGGCAATATTTAAGACTGCAGCTGTGGATAAACAACCCTTTAGGCTTGCTACTGTAGCTCTGTTAGCTTTTTTCAAATAGTCTATAGTGAAACTTAACTCATAGCATACAGAATGCTGCTGCATTTCAACTAAGAAATCAATACCAATGTCACATTAGGCATCAGTAACCTTAAGTCCACTCTATTTATATTCACATTCACCATTACTGTGAGAATTAATTAAAATTACTGACATACATAACTGAATAATATTTTATCATTTTAACATTCCATTTGACCTACAAATACAAACTAATTTTATCATCTTCCATAATGAGTGGGATGTCTCGAGTAGTAGCATCCGAGACTTGCATTCACGAGGTCCATATTTCAGTTCCCACTGGACCAGGCACCCTACTTTGGGGTTTTTTGTGCCTTTTTCAGGTTGATAGGCAAATAGCAGAATAGATTTTGTACTAATACATATTTTCTTGTCCCTCATTACCTGGTACATTTGGGTTGTAATCTCAAGTTAGCCAGAAGTCTTACATCATTGTCATTAAAAAATTACAATATAACTCAACAGTATTTAATGCTTTATCATGTAAGTGGTGAAAATCCTTAACACCTGAATCTGCCCACAAAGTCACAAAAATGTCTCCATTGACATGTCATAAAATGGCCTCCAACCTTGTACATTTAACAGGCACATCGTAAAGGTCAGTAGGTGTGTTTTCAGTTATTTTCATATGTTGAAAATTTGGTTATCATCGTCATCCTGATACACTTAAATAGTACATTTTTTTCATTTCTTATGTTGAAGTTCATTAGTTTCTGGTATTTCTGGAGATCTTTTCCCAGTTCCTTAGCTCTGCCACTTCATGTTTAGATTTGTCCTTTCTCTATTTGGGGGGTCTTGTTCCAGGAGTAAGCTGCTGCCACTAATTTGTGAGTGAGATGTGCTTAAGGGCCCATCGACAACTAGTTCATTAGGGCCCGAAGTCCAAAAATAAAAACAACTAAACAACTAGTAAAAGCTCACCCCTAAAAAATTAAAAAATAGAGGTTAAAATAACTAAAAAAAAGTTAAAAGCACTGTCAGTTAAAACGGCTAAACGCTAAAACAGGTAAAAAAGTAATTTACTAAAAACTTAAGCTGGTAAGATCATTAAAAAGATAGAAACACCAGACGTAAAACATACTAAAATTCTAAATCCACCAAGAAAAAAAAAAACACCTTACACTTGCTTGCCAAAACCAATCTTGGCAACAAACCGCAGTACTGTATTTACAGCTACTGGGCCGTTGTCTAAAATGGAGCACAGTGAAAGACCCAGGCCAAGGGACTGGCGCTCACAAGAGTATTGCGGACAATCTAGGAGGACATGTGCGACCGCGAGTGGAACCTTGCACGTCTCACAGACAGGCTCTGGATCACCATGCAAAAGGTGCCCATGCGTGGTTCAGGTGTGGCCTGTGCTCAGACGGGTTAAAACCACTTCTTCCCACCTGGAATCCCTGCAGCTGGTCTGCCAGGGTTGTACAGTGTCTTTTATTGTCCCTAACTGAGTGCCAGCTAATGCTTCCCAGAGAGTAAATAGATGGCGATGGAAGTAATTCTGCACATCTATATAGGGGAGCGTACGGGTGGAATATTCTAGAAGGCGACATGCAGACTTCACAGCCGCAGCGGCATCCGCCGCCTCGTTGCCTGGAATACTCCCACATGGCCTGGGATCCACGTAAAAACAAACTGGTATCTGCAAGACAGTAGTTGGAGATCAACGTCAGCGCGAGGTCTGGACGCAATATAGGTGGAAACGAAGGATGACCTGGACGAGCGGCCAACCTTGCCAAGTAGGAACAAAGTAACAACGAGCGTCGGGCAGTGGGGGTTCGCCAGAATCAGCATACAATCCACTCTACTTGTACGGAAAACTGCCGTAGTCTAATTTGGACCGAATCAGTGAGCGATACAACTTCAACATGACCGTGCGATCGCCGACCCAAAATGCCAGAGATAAAACCCTGAGTACCCGAAGCGAACGATCGCAGGAAGAGCGCAGATAACGAATATGGTGCTCTCATGTAAGTTTACTGTCGAGGTGTAAGCCTAAGAACTTCAGGTGCGGTGCAAATGGAAGACGTGTGCCACGCAAATGAAGATCAGGAGGAGGGTGTACGCCACGAAGTCGATGGAAGTGGACACACTGTGTTTTCGTAGGAGAGAACTGAAAGCCGGTGCGAAACGCCCACTCGGCGGTGGATGTTATGGTCAGCTGCAGTTGACGCCCGATGTGCTCCAAACTGAGAGCGATAGTATATCGCGAAGTCGTCAACACGCAGTGACATTGGGATTCCACTACGACAAACACTGGCGATGCCGTTGATGGCCACGGCGAAAAGTGTTACACTGAGAATAGACCGCTGGGGTACACCGTTCTCCTGATCCATTCTTGTGAGAGCGTATGGCCAATGGGCACACGAAATCGGCGAAGTCGTAAAAAATTAAAAACGAATATAGCTAGATGGCCGCGTAAACCGTAGTCGTGCAAATTACGGAGGATACCATAGCGCCATGCAGTGTTGTAGGCCTCTTACAGCTCTAAGACCCCCCACGACATGCTGATTCATGAGAAAGGCATTTTGGATGTAAGCCTCCATGCGTGTCCGGTTGTCGGCCCTGGAGCGATGGCGACGAAAATCGCACTGAACATTCCTCAGCAGGTTATTCGTCTCTAGTCGCCACACTAAGCGAGCATTAATCATCCGATCCAAGGTCTTACAAACGTCACTCGCCAGGCAAATAGTGCGATAGCTAGAGGGAAGTGTCCGGTCCTTCACGGGTCGAGGGATATGGATGACAATACCCTCGCGCCAGGAAGAAGGGAAAACTTGCTGAAGCCAGATACGGTTGTAGATGTTCAGCAGGAAGGAGAGAGCCTTAGGTGGAAGAGAAGTAGCACTTGTCGGTGGATGTCATCAGGACCAGGAGAAGAGTCCTTCGCGAGAGACAGCGCGTGAGCCAGCTTCGCTTCCGTAAAACGAGCGTTGTGCGGTTCACTAGAGGCACTTTTAAATTTGAGGACTACCCGCTCCGCAGATTCCTTTATGGGTAGAAAACCGGTATTGTAGCTTTGGATTTGGCTATCAGCAGTGAAAGTCTGCGAGGGCGTCGGCGATATCCTGCTCACTGGTGTAAGAGCAGCCCTATACGGCAAGACCGGAAATTATCGTACGGCGACACTTGCAGTGCATACGCCGAACAGCAGTCCGCACCTGTGTTGCAGAGCTGCGACGGGAAAGGGAAGAGACGTAAGATTCCCCGGAGCTACGTTTTGCACTACGAAGTACAAAACGCGCCCTCGCACGAAAGCGTTTAAAAGAAATCAAATTTGCCTCCGTAGGTTGTAAGCGGAAAGCACGCTTACGTGCTTTGATAGCCAAACGGCATTCCTCGGTCCACCGAGGTACGGGAACGTATCGTAGGGTAGAGGAACTTCGAAGAATTCCGGAATCCGCCGCGAGCAAGATAGAACAGGTAAAATATTCCACCATTTCAACAATGGTGTCAAAACAACTGTCGCGGAGGTGAATGGGGGAACGAAATTTCCCCCAATCAACCTTGGAAATAATCCAGTGAGGATGTCGTGTTGGCACAGGATGGTAGCCGGATAGATGAATGTTAATGGAATGATGATCACTGCCAAATAAGTCGGAAGTACCGACCAATCAAGAGGTACCAGGGACGGGCTGCAAAAAGAAATGTCTAGGGCGGAGTGAGTGCCGTAGGCAGATGATAGAAAGGTGGGGGCACCAGTGCTTAACAAAAGTAAGCCGGACATATCGCAAACGTCTGCTATAATTCACCCACGAGCATCGTCAGTGTCGGAGCCTCAAAGGATATTTTTGGCATTCAGATCGCCCAGAAAGAGGAGTGGTGGCGGAATCTGTGCCAAAAGAGTCCAAAGATCGTTTTGGTGTACGACACTGATCGGTGGCAGAGACATTGCAAACGGACAAATTCAGCCCCTGCGGCTGTGCACACACGAGAGGCCTGCACGGACCGACATTCTTAGGTTCGGCCCGATTATTTAATTTTATTGTGATTATTACATTATTATTATTATTATTATTATTATTATTATTATTATTATTATTATTATTATTATTATTATTATTATTATTATTATTATTATTATTATATTTGAAACCTTTCAGCAGAATAATCATATAGAATTCATAGTAATGGAATGCTGTGATAATTGTGCTATTCTTGGAAAAATATATAATACAATATTTTGTATCTCTTAATTTTCAAGCCCGGGCCCGGCCCGAGCCCTACAAGTATTTTCCAAATTAGGCCCGAGCTCGTGCAGACCTCTAGCACACAACGCTACAGCTTGCAACAGTGTGTTAAGCGGGATACTGGTGGCAGAGATGTTATGTGCCACCAGAGTAGCAACATCACCGCTTGCTCGCCGATCAGTTGCAGAGTCATGTCTAAATGCCGAAAAACCACGAAGATGTAATGCATGACTAGGCTGCAAATGGGTTTCTTGTAGACAGATGATTGATGGAGTTCGTTGAAAGACCAAGTGCGGTACGTCCGCAGTACGTGCCCGTCACCCATTAACATTCCACTGATTATTTTCATATTAAAAAGAGATTGGTGGCCAGTCTTTATCTTTTTCTTCCTCTTCCTTTTGACCTTGGCGCACTTGGGAGGAATGATGAAAGTTTCACCGTCCTCAGGCGGCTCCTCCGATGTTTGGCAGTCTGAAGATCCCCTATGGCTCGCGGAGAGGAAACGGGACTTCATCGAGGACGTAGAACTACTCGCACGAACAATATGCCTCGAACGAGTCTGTGGACGAGTCTGTCCACACAAGTGGTGGCACATGGGGACGGTTCGAGAGCTGACGTCTCCAATGCGATATAGTTGCAAGAGGATTAGGACGTCGCTGTGGAAGAGTGCTCGCAGACCAGTCGGTTTGGGTGGGGGCATCCGAAACAGCCACGTGTTGCAGGCCCACAGTGGTCACAGGAGGGCGGCGGGCAGCTGACGCATAACCGGTGGTGTTCGCAGGTTTATGCTGCTTGAAGCGCCGCTGCGCTTCCGGAAACGTTAGGTGTTCCTGAACTCGTAACTCCTGGATGCTCTTTTCATCGGAAAACTGTGTGCACTGACGCGAGCTAGATGGATGTTTCCCGCCACAGTTCACGCAACAGGGGTCCTGAGTACACGCCGTGTCTTCATATGCTGCTAATCCGTAACGCTCACAAATAGCAGGATGCGTGCACGAGCTCCTTGTATGTCCGAACTTCTGGCACTGGAAGCAGCGCATACGGTTAGGTATATATGGGCGTAAAGCGGCAAGCTCATTACCGCAGAAGATATATTCTGGCAAGGTAGTACCCTTGAAGGTAAGAAACACCGTTCGTAAGGCGATCTCCTTGCCATCCTGCTTTCGTGACAGCCGGTAGGCTTGACACACTCTTTGATCCGAGAGACAGGTGACAATGGCATCGTTAGAGACGTCGTCCAAGCTAGAGGTGGTAACAACTCCACTACAGGAATTAAGCGATTTGTGTGGGGCTACCCGCACGGGGTAGGATCCCAATAAATTCGCTTTAAGAAGCTTCTGCGTACACTCTTTGATCCGAGAGACAGGTGACAATGGCATCGTTAGAGAGGTCGTCCAAGCTAGAGGTGGTAACAACTCCACTACAGGAATTAAGCGATTTGTGTGGGGCTACCCGCACGGGGTAGGATCCCAATAAATTCGCTTTAAGAAGCTTCTGCGTACCGTCTCTAAGGCGTGTTGCGTTCTCGACTGGTCCACAAATCCGGTCCACTTCCTTCTTTATATAGATTAGGCTAATATCCTTCATCGATTTTCCATCACCCCTCCATGGCCGACCTGAAAGTGTACTTCAGAGGGACTACCCTCCGATTTCCACTGCTTGTCGACATAGGTAAACCGTTCACCACGCACACCCCGGCTTTATGTCCCTACCACAGGAATAGCCGCCTATGGCTCCCCACTTTAGGCCACGTTGCCTCAACGGAGTCAACGTGGATTCGGGGACTTGTGGTTGATTACACTGGGGTTTCGTCAGGTGATACTAACCCGGCGGTACACGGCCGTCGGGAAATTAACACAGACCGGGCCCACAGAGAGCTATATGGGTGTACATGACGGTGTGGACGGGCTCCGCACCTAAAGCTGCACACGGGGGCAGTGTGAAGGGTCTGCCCAACCTTCGCGCCTGAGACCTCCGAAGAGCACACAAGCCGGGGGCCGTGCTGTAAACCGTGGGACAGGACCACGGAGATAGGAAAGATCCCTGCTGGTGAGACAGAAGTTATAAACCTCACCTTACAAACCTTACAAACTAATAATCTTGATAAATCTAGAAGGGAAAGAGGGTGATAATAAGAAGCAACATAAGCTGCAGTACGTGGCACTGTTAATGAATATGGAAGGGGTGAAATGATGGTGAGCGGCTCGGGACCCCAGGTGCACCAAAACCTGTACCTACCGAAGTAGGCCCCTGGGGGGACCACTAATTTGTAAATTGACTTAAATCTATTACATCTTTTTTTTTTTTGTATTGCGCCTGTTTCTTCAATTTTGCTATATACACTTCCCCATAGAGTAGTTAATCTTAAATCCAGCTATTGAAAGATGAAGTGCTCTGACTTAAAAAACAATAACCAGGAAATAAATTGCACAAGACAGAAACACTTAACACATTAAACTTAAATAAATTATAGTTTTAAAAAACTAAACAAACATACTTTTATAACAAACTGAATTAAAAAGCAGAAAATAAAATTACGTATGGGCAAGTTTGTTCTATAACGATGTAAAGTCAACGAGTTCATTATATTCCAAAAGTTTGTAATACCTTTTAATGAAAATTAATTTACATTAACAAAATAATAAATTGTATTGTAAAAAAGCGTGGGGTACTTTTCACGTTACTTTTATAAATAGCTACCAATGAACTATTTGTAACATTGGATGTCTGACACTCCACACTTTTTTACAACAAAATTTATTATTTTGTTAACATAAATTAGGTTTTATTAAAACATATTACAAACTTTTAAAATATAATGAACTGCTTGACTTTATGTTGTTATAGAACAAACTCGTCATACTTAACATTATTTTCTACTTTTTAGTTCGATTTGTTATAAAAGCATGTTTTTTTAGTCTTTTAAAACTATAACTGATTTTTAACTTTTTAATCTGAAATTTTTCTTTTCTAACTTTTTTTTTAAATTTTTAATTTGAAAACTTTTTATGATTTCTGAATTCGAAATTTCTTACTCTTTTTTGGAACAGTATTAGATTTCAATTACTGTTTTAACTACATAATCAGCTGTTGTAGACTTCCTGGCCCTGAGTAAAGTTCGATCCACAATCCTTGCCCCGAAATCTTGTGTCCCTCTCAGTTCCTATTTCTAGGCATCTGTCTTTCAATATTTTCAAGTGATTTAATTCCTTTGTCTAGTTTAACTAGTGTCAATTTCTAAACTACCAGCTATTGTGGGTATCTTGGCTGTGTGTGAACTTCGGTCTGTGATACTTCCCCTGGGTCTCGTGTTCCTTTCAGGTCCTCTCTCTGGGCATCTATGCCATCCAATATATAAATATATATTCTTAATTAAAGCAATTATCAGGGTGCATGTAGAAATGTGCCATAGAGACATCTAAAATGTCATAATTGTACTATTTTCAATAACTTTAGCTTAGTCATTGTTTATCCCGATGATTCTGGTCAGGAAATAGGTACAAAGTCATATTATTGCATTGTCATCGGTCCTTAACACGTGTACAAATTTTCAAGTCAATCAGACAACAGACAGTTGGTGAAAATTACAACAAAAGATTCTGTTACATTGATAAATTTATCTAAGTACTTTTTCTATCCTGATGATCCTGGTCAGAACATTAGGATAAAGTCCTGATACATTACTATGTTGCCATTGGTCCTCGACACGTGTGCAAATTTTCAAGTCAATCAGACAGATCAAGTTGCTGAAAATTAAGTTAGATTGTTAAATTTAGCCAAGTCAATTTTTTCTTCTGATAATGCTGGTCAGGACAGTAGGACAAAGTCATGATATCATTGTATTAAGTTGGTGAAAATTACGTCGAAAGATTCTGTTACATTGATAAATTTACCCAATTAATTTTATTTTATCCTGATGATCTCATCAGGGTCTTAGAATAAAGTTATAATATTATTGTATTGTCATCGGTGCTTAATATGTGTACCAATTTTCAAGTCAATTAGACGACCGTAAGTTGGTGAAAATTACATCGAAAAATCATTTTACATTGATAAATTTATCTAAGTAATTTTTTTATCCTGATGACCCTAGTCAGGATATTACTATAGAGTCATAATACATTATTGTGTTGCGATTGGTCCTCGACATGTGTGAAAATTTTCAGGTCAATCAGATGATTCTGGGTCGGCGAAAATTAGTCGAAAGGTTCCTTTGCGTTGATAAATTTAGACTCATTTTTTTATTCTGAATATACTGGTCACTAGATTAGGACAAATTCAAGATAATGTGGTATTGTCATCAATCCTTGCCATGTGTGCAAATTTTCAAGTCAATCAGACGAATCAAGTTGCTGAAAATTACATTACACTGTTAAATTTAGCCAAGTCAATTTTTTCTCCTGATAATGCTGGTCAGGACAGTAGGACAGTCATATTGTCATCGATCCTTGATATGTTTGCAAAATTTCAATTCAATCAGACAACAGAAGTTGGTTAAAATTACATTACATTGGTAAATTTAGCCAAGTCACTTTTTATCCTGATGATCCTGGTAAGGATATTGTGATATTATTGTATTATCATCGGCCCTTGACACATGTACGAATTTTCAAGTCAGACAACTGTAAGTTGATGAAAATTACGTCGAAAGATTCCATTACATTGATAAATTTACCTAGTTAAGCTTATTTTATCCTGATGATCTGGTCAGGACCTTAGGATAAAGTTGTGATATAATTGTATTGTCATCAGTCCTTAACATGTGTACAAATTTTCAAGTCAGACTGTAAGTTGGTAAAACTTACATCGAAAAATTCTGTTACATTGATAAATTTATCTAAGTAATTTTTTTATCCTGATGATCCTGGTCAGAATATTAGGATAACATCATGATACACTATTGTGTTGTGATTGGTCCTTGACATGTGTGAAACTTTTCACTAGACATGTGTGAAACTTTTCAAGTCTAAGTTGGTGAAAATTACCCGAAAGATACCTTTGTGTTGATAAATTTAGCTTATCTTTTATTCTGAAGATACTGGTTAGTGCATTAGGATAAATTCAAGATAATATGGTATTGTCATCGATAAATGGCAGGTGTGCAAATTTTCAAGTCAATCAGACAACACTAAGTTGGCAAAAATTATGTTGCATTAAATTTAACCATGTCACTTTTGTATCCCGATGATCCTGGTTAGGACATTAGGAATAAAGTCATGATATCATTGTATTGCTATCGATGCTCGGCATGTGTGCAAATTTTCAAGTCAATCAGACAATACTAAGTTGGTGAAAATTATGTTGCATTTTTAAATTTAACCAAGTCAATTTTCCTATCCTGATGGTCCTGGTCATGACATTAGAACAAAGTTATATTATTCTATTGTCTTAGGTCCTTAACATATGTGAAAATTTTCAAGTCAATCAGACGACTGTAAGTTGGTGAAAATTACGTCCAAAAATTCTGTTACATTGATAAATTTATCTAAGTAATATTTTTATGCTGATGATCCTGGTAACATCATGATACATTATTGTGTTGCGATTGGTCCTCGACATGTGTGAAACTTTTCAAGTCAGACAGACGACTCTTAAATTGGTGAAAATTACATTGATAAATTTAGCTTATTTTTTATTCTGAAGATACTGGTTAGTACATTAGGATAAATTCAAGATATGTTATTGTCATTGATCATTGGCAGGTGTGCAAATTTTAAGTCAATCAGATGACACTAAGTTGGCAAAAATTATGTTGCATTGCTAAATTTAACCAAGTCGATATTCTTATCCTGATGATCCTGGTCACGACATTAGGAGAAAGTCATATTATTCTATTGTCTTGGGTCCTTAACATGTGTGAAAATTTTCAAGTCAGATGACTCAACATGGTGAAAATTGTTACATTATAAATTTAGCTAGGTCACCCTTTTATCCTGATGATCCTGGTCAAGACATTAGGACAAAGTCATGATATTATTGTTTGTCATTGGTCCTTTACAGGTGTGTCATGATATCGCTGTATTGCCGTCAATCCTTGACATGTATGTAAGTTTTCAAGTCAATCAGTGGACTAAGTTGTTGAAAATTATGTTATGTTGATAAATTTAGCTAAGTCACTTGTTTACCCTGAAGTTCCTGCTCAGGACATTATGACAAAATTATAACAATTATGACAAAATAATGATCCTCGTCAGGACATTAGGACAAAGTTCTGATATTATTGTATTGCCATTGGTCCTTGACATGTGTACAAATTTTCAGGTCAATCAGACGACTGTGAGTTGAAGATTACGTCCAAATATCCCGTTACATTGATAAATTTAGCTCATTAATTTTTTTATCCTGATGATCCTGGTCAGGACCTTAGGATAAGGTTATGATATTATTGTACTGTCATCAGTCCTTGGCACGTGTACAGATTTTCAGGTCAATCAGACAACTTTAAATCGATAAAAATTACGTTGAAATATTCCGTTACATTGATAAATTTAGCTAATTCATTTTTTTATCCTGTTGATCCTGATCAGGACCCTAGGACAAAATTGTGATACTATTATATTGTCATCAGTCCTTAAAATGTGTGCAAATTTTCAAATCAGATGACTGCGAGTTGGTGAAAATTACATTGATCAGCTTGGCTAATTAATTCTTTTTTATCCTGATGATCCTGGTCAGGACCTCAGGACAAAGTTATGATATTACTTTATTGTCATCAAACCTTGACATGTGTGCAAGTTTTCAACTCAATCTGTTAACTATCAGTTAGTGGAAATTACGTCAAAAGATTCTGCTACATACAGGTGAAGCTAATACACAGCGTGTAACAAGAAAACAAATTATAGCAATTCTTTCTTCACATAATATTTCTAGAACAGCTACCACCAGATAGAAAAATAAGCACATTTCCTGAAACAATGGACACTGCAACAAAGTAACAACCACTTAAAATGCTATATTCTGTGATGCAAGTGAGATGGGGACTTATGTTTTATGATGTATTTTATTTACTGAAGTTAGCTCATTTTCCTGCTCATATAATAATTTTTTATCTATCAAAACCATGATATGATCACCTATTTCTTTAGCATCTTACTGATTTTTTAGTTAAAAGTACTATGTCTGCTTTATTTTTATTCAGTTGCTTGATGAGTAGTTCTTTCTATCCCTATAATACCAAGTAGTTTATTCTTAATTACAATGAAGTGGCCATCCAGATAATCTGTCCATAAGAACATTGAGAGTAACATCAACTTCTTCAGCACAAAACATTTTAAAATCAGATTTCCAATGATTCACTTAACACCCACTTATGTGTTCAGTATTATTATTTTTGTGCACCTATTTTAAATATTTTCCTCTGGGACACTATTACATAATTAACAAACTTCAAGAATTACATGTTTAATAATTATAACCAAACTTGTATATCTCTTTGTTAGCTTTAATTAATATCAGATGACTTATTGTTAATGAAATATGTTTCATCTTTACTCACCCAGGCATTGGTAAATGTTCTCCGATGTTCAGGTTCGTTTTAGTGTCAGAAATTCACTGAAATAAAAAGAAAGCACTTTTTAAGCAGTATCCCTTTTTTACTCACCAAACATTTCTGATTCAAGGTCAATACAATCCTTTCAACTGTTGATTCTTAAGGGGAATCAAAATGCTGCACTCTGGTAATGATGCTTTGTGGCCCTTATCTCAGAAATCAATAAAGGTAATTTGCTGATTGTTCAAGCTTACTGCATTTGTGAAAATAACAAGCACAGAGTTGAATGAATGATTACTGATGGTACTGGTACTACCACGATACTTGGTGCCAAAAACAGGATATTCAACTTCTCAGGGTAAGGAGAAAACCTCAACCATATAAGTTATCTCTATAGGAATCACACCCATGTCACAAGATGGAGAGGCATGCACACAAATGTATGAGTTGCACATGTTTGTGAGTCACTTCACTGTCACTATGTCACTTACATTTATTTAAAGTGCAATGTGTTTCGACAACTGTTGCTCCTATCATCAACCTGATGCATAATGTTGGAGAGTGGCATCCTTATGCTACAGACTGTTGTACTGTGGCAACTTATCAAGCTGAGGTTGTCGCTTGGAGGTAACTAAAAGTTGAAAACCAGACTTATGTTTTTAAAATGGAAAAGGTTCTCCTAGACTGTTGTTTTATGTTAGAGATGCTTTTTAAAAGTGTAGTTTACAATAAATTTCTTGGTTTTCTTGCCAAAAGTGTGCTGCTACTGCCATTTTAACTTGTTTAAGCATCATATTCCCGACACATTCCTTTGCCCTTGTTTTCAATTTTATTTTTATAATATAAATTTTGCTGCAGTCTTTGCAGTTAAATTGGTTGCTGGTATAGTGTCCTTTAGTTCAGAATGTAGTAGGTTTTAGAAGGAGTATGGGTTTTGGGGTGCTCTTTGAATATTTTCTGGTACTGGACATGGGCTTTGGGATGGTATGTGAACTTCGTGTATGTATTTTTTCTGCTGTCAGTTTGATAGTTTCTTAAACCGTCTTCAGTTTTTGTGCCTTTTGGACCTTTTGTGTGTATTGTTTTCTGCCATTCTGTATATGTTGAGAGGTAGGTGAAAAAGCCTATGTATATGACTGATGAAGGCTGCACACTGATGTGGTTTTGGATTGTAATTGTTAGATTTTATATTGTGTGTGTGTTTTTCTATATACACGAATTATAAGATTTTCATTGCATTCTTGAGTTCTGAGGTCTAGGAATGGAAGCTCTTTTTCAGATTCAGTTTCAATGCTAAATGCAACTGTTATTTATGAAAGTTCAGTAACTTCAAGGCATCCTCAATAAGTTTATCTAGAATGATGGCAAATATGTTGTCCACTTAACAGTGCCAGGTCTTGAAGATCCATGGGAAGGCTTTTGTAACTCTCATTTCCAGGTAACTGAAACAGATCAGCTAAGACTGGAGAAAGAGGTCTTCGCATAAGAAGACAATTTCTTTGTTGAAAATGAAGTTATGTGATGCAGAGTGTAGTTAAATTAATGTATGCTTTTATTTCTTTAAACAGTCATCAGAACACAACAGTCTCCATCGTAACGATGCCACACTCCAGCAGTCAGCATCAGGTTGATAGTAGCCAAAGCTTACAACACATGTCCCTTTTTACATAAATGTAACTGATGTATTGTCAGTAAACAGACTTATACATGTTATCTTCAAATTGTTTATACATCATTCTAAATAAGAAAACATTCAAACTTAATTGTGTCTGCATTACAAATCTAGATTTTGCTATACGGCATCAAATCTGTACACATCAAACACTTTAATTTTCAACCTACTCCAACTATGTGAAGTGCTATCATCAGAAATGTTCAGAGAATGAAGCCTACTGGAAATTTGTATTAAATCTCCTTGGTCTCAGTACCCTTCTTACATAAGCATGGTATATAGGCATGCTACGATGTGACATCAAAATTATTTTGCCAAATAAGAGTATGAAAAATTGAGTTACTCGAGACCTAAACTGACAAACTTAACCAGTAAACATGCCTTAAGACTTAATTCTGAAGGCATCATAGTACTAAAAGAAAAAGTGAAACAAATTACACAATATTTTGTTTCATATACATTATGAGGTTTTCATAACCTGATGGCAACACAATTTCATGCAAATGCACAATTCTTAATATGAAAATAGGACATAGCTCAAACTTAGTACTAACACATTTCATTACTTTCCGATTTCAAATGTGTGTACTTTTTCCACGCGTATTAGCAGATTTTGACCTTTTTGTGGGTTAAATTATTTTGGTTTGATCACACATATAATATGCACTATATTCAGCTTAAATGCATCTTTTATGGTTTTCAGAGGACACAATTTCTCAATTTTTTATATCTCTTATTTCAGCTTCAGGGATCAGAATTGATAAAAATAAAGTTTTCCCTGGATGGAAATGCACTCTTACATTCTACAGATTGCATGTCAGTGATTTATTACATCAGATATTTTGAAAATAATACAGGAAACCTGGAGTTCTAAGAAACTGCTGAGAAAAAATTTAGGTCAAAAGCATGCTATTTCAGGAGATGGGCTGTTTTCGAATACAGAACCATTTAACTACAAGTGTGATTAGGAACACTCACACTAGAGTCAAGCTTCGGGCCCAACCTTTGTGTCCAGCTTTCAGAGAGGTTTAAAGTACTCTACTTCTCCGTTTTTCAGTCTAGCAATTAGCAATTTAGATTCTTCTAAACTTGAAATAATTTACTAAACAGTCTTTGCACTGTGTGAACTTTTTTAAGTGGTTAATTTGCCTATTTATTCTGTTTGGTGTATTAATGTGGTTCTAATACATACCTCCAGTTAAAGCTGCCGAAAGTATATTCTTTGGACAGTGGATTAGAGAGAAGGATTTTATTACATTGATGGTGATGTCCTATTCTAAGGTCATTGCAATAAAGATGTAAGCACTATTATTCTAGGTTTCGGTATCTTTTATGGCAGTAGTACTTTGTAAAACATTACATAACTTCTTGAAAATTATTAATTAAATTACATCCCTTTTTAATCATGGTTACGTATCATAAGGTCTACAATCATTTCAAATAAAATTAAGTCAACAAGCATGTCACATCTTCACATACAGGTAAAAACTTGAACAAAAATGAAAGCAATATAAGATTTGAAGCTTTCACAGCGATGACTATTAATAAGAGCTTCTCAAGCAACTTTATTAATATCTCATGGCTGGTAACTCAAAAAGCTCTTACTAAAAATGAAAGTGCCTTAATGCATTTTTCACTTGATCCTGCAAGTTTCTTAGTTGACAGTGTGTGAAAGCATAATGAATATATTGAATTTGTCCTATTCGGGGATAAATTTTTTTCGCATAATTATGCACTAATAAACATTATATTCAGCTTAACTGCATGTTTTAATGGCTCTCAGAGGACATATGTTCCTGAGTGTTTATGTCTCTAATTTTAGCATCAGGAACAAGAATTAAAAAAAATGAAATTCTCCCTGGATGAGTGCAAGCATATCCAGTGGAATTTATATTTAAAAAGGAATACAAGTGAAGTTGTATTATAAACAGCGTTAGGATTTTAGGAGCAGATTTGAGATGAAAAAAGGGAAAAGGTGCTCAAATAAGGTAAAAAAGGAACAAAAAGGTGCTGGTTTATTCAACTAATTCAACAATTTCTCTTTCCTATATTCTAATTTATTGAATTACAAACAAGTACATCAAATTATCACTCATAAGAAGGAAAACACATGAAGCTGTTATACTTCAAAGACATTAAGCATCTCTACATTTTTACTTTCTCTACTGGTAAGTAGGGGAAGTATTGTATTCCACCCAAAAATTCAATGTCGAGATTTCACTGGAAATATATGTTTTGAGGACCCCTGAATAAAAAAAAAAAAAAAAGCATTTTTAGAAAAAGGTCCGTGTGTGTGTGTCTGTGGACAGCATAACTCAAAAACGAAAAGTCGGTTAGAAACCAAAGTTGGTATTTAAGTTTAATGCCATTCAAGGATGCAACACTTAGATTTTGAAGAAAATAGCCCCACCCTAAACTACCCTTTACTTGAAACATTTTTCAAAAATTTTGATTTTCTTGAAAATGGCTGTAACAATTTTGATTAAAATGCCATATGTTTGAGATATTTTGATGACAAATGAAATGTATTATCTTGAATTTTCTGGCTATAGCCCCCTGTTAGTCGTATTTACCCTGGACGACTTTTACATAACTGGTAAACCGTTAGGGATAGACCAAATCATACTATACAAAAAATGTAGATCTTGCTAAAATACACAATTTATGTCTCAATAAATTTTCTTGTAGGGTGAACCATTTCGGAGATATTCCTTGTTATGTGTGTCAGTTTCGGAAAAATTTAAAACTTTCGTGAAATGGAACATCGTTGTTCATATTTTTATATGTTAAGTGTGCAAAGAGAACGGAATCTCAAAGCTTTAAAAGATTTGACTATCGCACAAAGCCTACTGTATTCTAATATTCCCCTTGCACCTACAAGGAAATAAGCAATAAGATAATTTGCACAAATGTTTATCTTCACTAACATGAAGAAGATATAGGAATAAGAGTTTGTATGAATGGTTAGTACAAGAGTAGAGAAAGTCATGTGAGTGCAACACATCAGATTTTTAAAAGTATGTCTGTTTCTATTAGGACACAGAAGGTCTTTGTAGATGCTAACGCTTCTTTCGACATCCACAGAAACCAGTGGGGCAAATCTTGTATTCACTCGGAATGGCAATTCTACAGATGTGGTATAATCCTCAATGTCCGGATTCTTCTAAAGACAACTCAAGTCATCTAACTGCTAACTCATGGAGGTAAAAATACCCCACTGTCTCTCCTTTTCCAAACCTTGTTCTAATAGTTTAATAGCTGCACTGAGGTACTTGTAATTATGGACACAATATAGTTCTGTCTGCAAATTATGTATTTTCTCTGGTAACAGAAGTTGCTGTGCCTTGCAAATTGCACCTGTGTCTGCTGGATCTAAAGAAAGCACAAACTCTTTAATTTTGTCAAAATTCTCAAACAACATAGCAGCACACTCGATCCAAGATCCCCAGCAAGTAATGACTGGGAAATTTGGAAGGGGCAGGCCAGTGGTTTCCTTGTAGACCACAACACAATTCGGAGCTTTCAGCAGAATCTTCTTCAGGGCAGAGATGAACTAATTTGCAATGTCATATTCGTTGCTTATAGATTCACAAACCCTGTGAAGGACATGAACCAAGCATGTCACATGCTTCAACTTAGGAAATAAAGGCTTCAACTGGTTATAGCTGAAACCATGTATGTGGCCTGGTCCGTAACCACAAGAAGTTTTTCAAACTCGATATCAGCAGGCCAGAGTTTTTGACAAAAGTCCATGATTCACTGCATTACTGTACTGGCATTGGCTTTCTGCAGCTCATACATTTTTAACAACATGGGCTTAACTTTCTCCCCTGCTGAGGGAGAAACTAAAATGTTCAGAACATATCGCTCCATTGAGTCCATGGTTTCATCCACAATGATTCCCACATCACAGTCAGACACTTTCTCCTTGATTCTTGTATGGTTTCTTGGTAAACAGGCTCCATGTAGTTTTTTCTTAAAATACTCTCATTCAGCATTGACATCTTTGTGTATTTTTCAAGAAATCCATTGAAAGCTGGATGGTTCACCTTATTGAGAGGAATTCCTGCTTGTGTAAGAGCTGCACACAACTCAATGTTGATTTCCTTAAAATTTAGGCTCTTTGAAGAACTCTATTGAAACGCATTTTGTAATAGAGGCTGCCGCGATTTGTTTGCCTGAAGAGTCTTGTTAATTTTATGCTTAAGAGCTGGAAATGTGCTGTTTGATGCAATCTTGCCGGTGTTTTTCATCTAACAAAATTCCCGAATCGCAAATAGTACATCGAATAACAGTTCCATCTGCGTCTATGAAATCTTGTTTGAATTCCTGAGCAAGAACAATAAGTCGAACACTGGACATCTTTGGCATGGTAAAATCTAGTAATACACTAGTTTAGTAATTGTAGCAAAGGACTAACACCAGTTCACTTGCTAACTCAATGTGACTGTTACATAACTCATTCACTTGCTGTCCAAACTCTTATATAACACCGCAACAATTACCAGAATGTTTTCATTCATGCTCGAACTGCAGTCTCAGCGATTTCTAGTAGCTTCGAGCTGAACCCAGAGTAAATTCTTGGAACTACGCGTGTATGGTTACTGCTGTGTTCTGTGTGACCTTGGAATCAGCGCGAATAGATGACGTCTGTCACAGCAACAAACTCACATTCACAAACAGTAGGCTACTGATTCTGGTGAAATTAAAAGGATAGAATGACATACAATGACAGTTGTTGTTCAGTTGCATTATTGTGGGCTGCTTTATAGCGGTAAAGCAAGAGAAAGAGGATTTGTCGTACACAATTATTTCCCATTGTTGTAGGTATGCTTTCAATTCCCGTGCAGCGTTTACTGAAAGAGTTAGGCTTACTTTTCACATGTTCATAGCAAGCTAAGGAGATGTTAATTAAAAGTTAAATATCTTATATTGATAAAAATCAGAGTAAAATGAAAGGAAACTTAAAAGAAAAAAGGGGGAAAAAGGTGCATGAAAAAATGTCTCTTTTGGAAACTAGGAACAAAACTTTACACTGTGGTAGCTTTCCAAAGAGCTTAAATTTACCCTAAGAAAAGAGGTGCGCTCCTAAAAATGCTAACCCTGATCATCATCATTGGGAGCAGCTACACTTCTATCAATTTTCATGACACCTATTATACAGCATATTTCACATTTTCAAGGCTATCTAAATTTAAAATTTGTGAACACCCCGAACTGCATACTCATGCACCCACTGTAAACATGTAAGTGCTATCACCTGATAACTAGAACCCTCTGGATGTTTCTCTTCAAACATTCTGGATCTGTGTGCAAACTTCCAACAGATATATAAGCAAACACTCTCACAAGTTGAGCAAGTTCTAGCAGAGGGGGTCTGGCAGAGTTGTGAGTACATTTCTGATGTGAAGAAAAGCGCTGTTCTTTGAACTAGTTGGTGATAATCTTGACAATGTGCACTGGGTGCTGCAATTACAAGGGATTTGAGACATCTTGTGTTTGACTTCCTAGTGAGTGAAGTGTCCAGAAGTGGCTGCATTGTGCAAATCACATTACAATGTAAAATAGGTGAAGTGACAACAAGAACTGGAACTAGTTCACAGTCATGAAGCAACAGGGCAAGTTAAGTGAATTCTCAATCAAAGCGAACTAGGTTACTTACTGACAGTGAAAATTGGTAAAGTGACAGTTTAAAACAAAGTGATAATACTTTAGCATACAGGATCTTTATATACGCTACCTTTGCAACAACAAACTTGTGTAGAGAAGTGACAGTTTATGGGCAGATTCCTTGTTGTTTGTTCATCTCATAGAGGAACATTTCAAAATCTTGTGAATGGATTTTAGAAAACAGAATGTCTTCTTGATTAGAAACCTGAAGTAATTAGTAGTGTTCTTGCAGACGAAAAACTCAATATCGGTGATAAGTTAGAACAAAGTCCAAAGAAATCTCTGAAAAAGCTTAGAAATGCTACTTAACTTTTAAAATTAAAGCTCCTGTAATTCAGAAATAGCAACCAACAACACAGTGTATAGTTATTTCTGTAATTGGGTGCTGTATAATGTTAATGATCATGTTGTTGATCATACTTTAATTTTCATTACAGATGGAATATGATTTTGCTTAAATAGCCATTTACAATAAATGTTAATGCAAACTTTTTTAAAGGGAGCGAGAGATGTGTGGCAACACAAGGACATAATTCCAACAATTTCTACAACAAAGGTATGTGGATATTATAGTTATAAGTTTGCATAAGAAATCTGTGTACTTGAATTAAGGGGCTATTTATATCCAACTGTCCTAGCAAATAGAGTATGCTTCCCAATGTAAAGAAATTCCAATAGGGCTTGTCCAAATGAAGAAGATAAAATAAAATATGTTAAAATATGTTCAGCAGAGATCATGTACTACAACATCCCAAAATATGCATGTGTTCACACATATATTACAATACAATAAATACAGTGCAGCTCCCGTGGTCTTGCCATAAAGCAATCGCACTGTTTCTTGAACACAACTTCATTTCTCATTTTTAAATATATATTCCACTGATGCTGCAACTGATAGTTTGCAAAACATGTCCAGTGGAATTTGTATTAAAAACAAGACATGTGTAGTTGTGTTACAAAATATTTATTATAATGTAATAGTCATCTGCAAATTTAGCTGGAGTTCTTGTTGCTTGGTTAGGTAGGTATAATGTGTAGCTAATGAAGTTGACACTTAACCTTCTGTTTCTATTATCTGGTGTTTTGACATACAAATTACTGTAATATATGTATGCTCAATTTCTAAACTTTTCTCCTTGATTCACTCATGTTTTGGTGACACCAAATGACATGTAATACTGGAGAGGAAGTTCATGAGAATGCATTATTTTTAAATACACAAAAAACACATTCTACTTACAAATGTATCCTTTTCACCTTCTTTTTAAATGTTAATATTTAACACTCACAGTGTGTCGCCATGCCACCAGCTAACATACCTATTTTTTTCTTTACCTGATTACCCTCTCCTTATGTAGGACTTCAGACACTTGTCGGGGAGTACAGGAACCTATGGACAGACCAGAGTGAAGACCTGGAAGCAGATGGTCAGGCAAGCAGCAAGTATGACAATGAGGAAGAGGATGATATGAAATGCAGGCGAAATCGATGATTGGAAAGGTGATAATGGAGCAACTGGTGGAATGAGAGTCGGGGAAACCAGAGAACCCCTGCCCTGATGCCACTTCGTCTACCACGAATACCATATGCGGGCCATTGATATCGAACACAGGTTGCCTAGGGGGTAGTAGAACGCTCTAGCCACTCAGCCACGGTGCCGTCTCAGCTAACGTATCTTGCATTCGTAATTTCTGTATCACTATGACTACTTGCAGCGAAATAAAATAACATAGCTCTTGATAACAAGAAGTACATTAACAGTCTCAAAGCATATAAAATTCGCACAAATGTGCACTTCAATAGCATTAATAAGAAAAGCTTAAATAAAATAAGGTATAAATGCCCAGCTGGGCTTGTGTGGCAGATCATGGGGCAATGGCTGTTCCAAAAATGACATCCTGCACTTGTTTGCACAGAGTTTCGTTGTTTATAATTTTTGTATAATTATTTCCAAATATGCATGTTCAATACAATATGTGATGTTCACTACAATTATTCCTCATAATAGCTGTTGCATTTGCACCTCTGGTCATTAAAATAAATGCCAATTTCATCATTTCTAAAATATTTATCAAATAGATCTGTGGTTCTTATTATTCAAAAATGCACTGTCAAATTCTGGAATAATGTATAATCCTCTATGACAATACTTACATACGTGAGATCTTAATTTTGGAGTATGCCAATTTTGAATTTGATTTTGGCAGAATTCAAGTGGTACCATCTGGCCTCTTAATGGAGTCTACTCTAATGATATCACTTTCAGAATAGTGTATAATACATACTCAAGCACTTCTTGAGGGTACTGTTTCTTCCTTGCTTGAGAGGTAATCAGAAAGACATCTCGCACACTACATATTCGCCCCATTATATACATAAACACAAATCTGTAAACACAGGGAAATACAAAACGCCCGTTAGGTTATGTTACAATTACACGATCACATTTACTAACAGTTTAATAATTATGCTGTAACGAATCAACATGCTTTAATAGCTATTTATATGAATTATATTTTGAAGCAACTGAAGAGCGAAATTAAAACTGCTGAAATAAATAAATCCACTGAATAATATCAGAGAATTGTTTTAACCCAGTTAGGTTATAAACGTTAATATATCCCCGGTTCCTTAACACCACTTCTTTACGAGCAGTAAGGCACTGCTTTTGAAAACGTTAATAGACAAACTGTGTATATCAATAAAATTGCTGAAACTCACCGAGAAACGCATTTAAAACGTATTTGATTACTAGCACAATTACACACAAATTTCCAGCCGCCATGGAATTGGTCCACTTTGATGACGTCATAATTTCCTACAGTCAACAGAATCAGGCCAGAAATTCTCGAACACCACGATTATTCTTATACTTACCTATGCGTCATAAACCCTTGACATCGGGCTCAATTCCGATAGCACAGGGGCCTTCATCCCATTCATATACACACTAACCTAAACATCATAACCTAACTTCAGCCTGAATATCAAAGGAACAGGGCAGTCGTTTTTCGTAGCTCTTCAGTTCACTGTTTCAGCTACTACCACACCCACCATAATTTCAACATATTATTCTGCGAAGCCTTCACTATAACAGATATTTTTTTCATTTAATTTTACGCAAACATCCCGTTTCAACTTATGAAGGTTATTGAACTTCAAGGTTTCTTTTTCTTTTTTTTTTAACAGAAAATCGTCTATTACTGAAGAAATAGGCATTTATTGGGGATAAACTCTCGTATTGTGAAAGTATTGTATTTTGCATAAGCAAAATTGACAGAAATACAACTCTTTTATTCACCAACCGTGAGGAATACATATATTGAACAATCCTTGTTTTGAACACCGGCATTATTTGCAGCTCTGTGCTTTAGGCATTCTAAAATCCTTGAGCACAGTAAACATCAATGCGGGTTGCTTTCTTCATGTATAACTGTTCGCAGTAGGGACATCCTTCTAGAGAACGTAAAAGAAATTAGGCTCTGAAAGACCGTATGGCGCTGCGTTCCGTCATACACCCAATACTACAATTCCAGGTACCGATTTCCGCACCACCCACTTTTTACTTGCAGTACTACGTAGAGAAGAGGTATTGTATTCCACCCCCAAAATTTGGTACTTAAGTTTAATGTCTTTTAAGGATACGACACGAATATTTTGAAGAAAATTCCTACCTTTACATGGAAAATTGTTCCAAAATTTTTATGTTCTCAAAAACGGCTCTAGCCATGTTCACTGAAATGTCATATGTTTGAGATATTTTTAGGGCAAACGAAATGTATATTTTGAATTTTCTGGCTATAGTCTATATAGTCCTGTTTACCCTGGATAACTTTTGCATGACTGATAAACCGTAAGACATAGACCAATCTTATTACAAAAAAAAAGTAGATCTTGCTAAAACATGCCATGTATGTCCAAAGTAGAGTGAACCATATCGGAACTATTCCTTGTTATTTGTGTGAGTTTTGGAGAACAAACTTTCGTCAAATGGAAGATCGTGATTCGTTTTTTACACCTTAGCCGTGCCGAGAGAACGGAATCTCAAAGCTTAAAGAGATTTGACTGTACAAGAAAATAAACAATACGATTATTTTTCTGCAAACGTTTATCTAAAGTAACACGAAAAAGATATAGGAATAAGAGTTTGTAAGAATGGTTAGTACAAGAGTAGAGAAAGTCATGTGAGTGCAACATATCAGATTTTGTTGTATCGTTCCATTTGCCCCTTAGATGCAGTGGTTTTATTAGCGGCACCACCCTTTTTATATTAACTCACGTTTTAGTGGTGCTGGTTTTAGAAGCTAACAATTAAATGCACTTAATGATATTGTTCTCGTAACGCTACCGTGTCAAACCACTCACGTAGCTAGTATTAACCTTAATTTGGCATTTTTCTTACCTGGATTACAAGTACACGATGTTCCAAACCCGCAGCTAAGCAACACACCCAACTATGACGTAACTTTTCTAAAGCTCCATAAAAGGAGATGACGAACTTCAGTACATAAAGCACTACTACGTAACTATTACCAACCGAATAGCTGTCGGGCTATGATACAACGCGGAACTGAATCGTTTCTGGCGAACATTTCACTCCTTAAAAAAGTGCGGCAACTACATCGCTTTCTGGTACTGACAGTTCCGAGTTCCTTTCTGAATTCATTCCATACTCACTTGCCCAAACCACAATGGAGCGACATTGGTGATTTTGAGGAATAATATTGTCGCTCATGTCGCGTCCGGCAATGACGCACCACTGTGAATTAGGTATATTCCGTGGGAGTTCGGTCTATCACATTCATTTTATTCCCCTGAATCTATCCTTCTAATAGTGATAAATAACGTTTGTGTTGCAAATACAGTTAAGCAGCGATCACAGTAATCTTAGTAATGCAGTGCTTGGGAGCGATTCACAACGCAAAGGCTTAAAGAAGGCCGTGCAACCGCAGCTTATTTGTTCAGGTTCTCCGTTTAGTATCAAGTAGGACTAATAAGAAAATTATGAATCAATTGGATCCACCTTTCGACCATATAACTATACTAATAGACCCCGCTAGCATTTATCCCGGCCACAGCAACTTCTAAAGCCAACATATCACGCTGCGATATGACAACTGCTTCCCTGACGTGTTCGCTCCTTCCAGCAAGTGCTGCTTCGCGCTATTATTGAACATCTTACAATAGATTTATCTGTGAATCCTCTGTACTAATTGTTATATGTCATCAGTAGAGCCCGGATTTTTATGTAATTACATATCTTAAATCCTGCATAATATTTCAATGAGAAGTAAAAATGTTGGCAAATTATGTCATTTGGGACTCCCTTACAAATTTTTATTTTACACATTTTTACATATTTTACACGTTTCTACGTATTTTAACGATGTTACATAAAACGTACATATTTTCTGGGTTTCGTTACAATTTTGTTATATTTTAAAAACGATTTTAGTCACATGAGCTACTGTTTTCACAAGTTTTGCTGAAAGCAACAAAAATCAATCTGCGAAATAGGACCGCCACCGCCACCGCCACCACCACCACTACCACCACCACTACCACCACCACTACCACTACCACTACCACTACCACTACCACTACCACTACTACTACTACACCTCCTCCGCCACCGCTGCTGCTGCTACTAATACTACTATTACTACTAATGATGATGGTGATGGCAACAATAATGACAATGGTGGTGGTGACGACGATGATGATGATGATGGTGATGGTGGTGATGATGTAATCTTAGTATTGACGTCAAACTGTTATACTGTAAAAGCGTCTTGATCACTTACTGGTTTGAAATAAAATCACTTACCCAAGTTATTCTTTGTAGTAAACAGTTATTCTTTTTATGGTTTGATAATTTTCTTTACACGAAATATTCGCATAAGGAGTTGGTCTTCACTGGGTTTCAAAACAGAGTCGTTTATATAAATGATGCAAATGATACCTGATAGATAAATAAATAAATATACCAGCCATAAGATAGCCTCCTCAGTTGTAATCTCAAAGCAGAAATTTACACCAAGTCATTGGCCAAGTCACTAGTTTGGAATGGTGCCTCTTAGGAAAGAAACAGAACGTTTAGGTATTTTGCCTAAAAGTTCACAAAATATTCCCGTTTTTTCTGTTGAAGTCTAACAAGATCTCCTGCATCCAATGTTTCCAATATAAATCCTTCCACGTGTTTATAATCTGCATTTATGTATATTCTTTCCCTGGCATTATGGGTGAAGTATATTTGATACCTGGTTGCATGTTTAAAACGGTGTTCTCTGCTTCTCAACAAGATGTAGGTTATTTGCGTAACAATCAGGTAACTGCAGGACCATCCAAAACTACCGCATCACCAACACCACTTTCTGAGCTCTGGAATATATCGATGAGCAGGCTGATATGTTTGAGGAATTCAATGGCTTTGTTCAGTTGTTAACATTTTTTCCCTCCAAATAAGTGTGACTTTATTCATGTTGAAATGTTACTATATTGATCGTAGCGACCACTTAAAGTATCCCTGTGAAGTCATTTTTAACGGGGCAAAAGCTTACATTGAGAACATCAGCGGGTGCCCATAATAGACTAACTCTGGAATCACTATTACATAAAAGTTTGTGCTGCTGATTTACATTTTTGAACCCGTTCAGCATTGGGTATACCATTGATTATATAGTTGTTGGTAGAAGAACTTCAGCCAGTGATGAGTAACAAGGAGAATGGTATAATTTATTATCCTGGCTCATTTTACTATGTTGTTTGCATTATCGGGCATTGCACAGTCTATTTTTGTTATACACCACGTTTTTGCTGTTCCAGATCATTCATTTGCTATCCTATATAATATATTTTCTGCCTCTCTCTCTCACTTGACACATTGAAGCCTCTAGAAACATAGTTTTTGGTTTTCCAACACTTACATTGACATTGCACTGTGGCAGTATTCTTTGTAACATTCTATTCAGTTTAGCATGGTAGCCAAAACCAAGTCAGGATCAACATCCGTTTGTGGAGATTCTTCGTAATCATCTCCAAGCAGTATATTTGAAAGGTATTTTCGCTCAGCCGGGTGGTGGGACGGACGTATTTAGGTAGTATGCTTTTAAAATGCTCGCTTTCTACAACAATAAATGGAATGTTGTTACCAACATAATCTTGTAACTGCTAGGTCAATTTTCTTTGCTATCAAGCACTTTATCAATGTTACCTACTATTGTACACCCGGATGTAAAGTTCAATTAATTAACTAATTATTTTGTTGTTTAACGATACTGTCAATTGTCAGGATCACATCAGCGTCACCGGTGTATCGGAATCTCGTCCGGCAGGAGTTCTTTTACATGCTGGTAAATATATTGACGTGGAGCTATCGTTTTAAAGCACACTTAAGAACCATTGGTCTGGGCCGGATTTGAACACGTGACCTTGGGCTCAGCAGGCCAGTAAAACGCTGAAGGCTTATTTTGGATGATGCCTTGCAATGGAATCCAAGTCAACAAGGGCCGTCCTCCATAGCCTAAGGGTAACATACTAGGTTTAGGTGGAGGGCGATGGGTTATTCCGGACGTAACGCCCGTTAATCCTTAGCATGACTTCTTTCTGAAGTGTAAAACCAGCACACTAAGAACCTTAAGCCTAATAAAGAGGCATCTGAACAAAATTAAACGATCTTTGACACCCAATATAGCATGGGACACTAAGAACCACAGCAGTTAAAGAGCATCTTTGAACAAAAGCTCATTTTCTTCAAGCCAGCCTGGTGTATTGAACTGCAGGTGCTTGTCCACATTAACACTATCTTTTGTTCAATTTATGACGTAGAATGGGAACATGTTGAAAATATTAGCTCTTAGAGCCTCTTTCAACTGCAAAAGTTTCTATCAGTCTTAAGACATTATTTTACTTTGTGCTTAAAAATCAATTCATAGATGCAACATATAGCACAGCTTTTACATTCAACTTTCACACGAATGACATCCGTAAACGTACGAGTTCGTCTGCCACTGTGATTAATTAGAACTTTTGTCACGAAGGAAAATTATGTTTTTAGGAGAGCGATTGGAGAAAACTGGGCTGATCAAATCTCAATCATTTCCTAATTTTAAGTAAAACATGCCGATATTTAATTAAAAGAGCTTATGAATTTCAGGACCGTTCAGACTTCTTACAGCATTCAAAATCCTCTTTGTAATACCCTTTCGAAATAGCTTCCCCAATATGTGCTAAATAGTTAGGATGATCGATTGCTATAGAAAAAAGTTTTACTGTAAAAAAAGTAGAACATTAGACCAAAAAGCGAGAACACTTGTACCTCCCGAATTAAATTAATAGAATTATGCTGTAAATGCTTATTTAATGTCATTTAGTGTCAAGGAAGAACACCCTTCTTCTTTTACAAATACTACCGTGAAGATCGGATTTTTTTCTAAAAGTTGAGGCTTCTTTAATAGATATTTGTAAAAGTCAACACAAGAATATTGTCCAAAATTCTACAACATGAGGAGAGTCTTTACTGTTTCTATTTTAAATTTGTTTCTTTCATCTGTCCATTGTGCTGACACGAGTGAAAATATTCTCTCTATATTGGCATTATATCCTGGCATAGAAAGTTTAATATTCTGGCATTTTGAGAAGCTCTAAATGGCAGTGTTCGGATCTCCTTTCTCTAAAGTACTTACACCTTTTCTCGTTGCAAGTGAAGCTATCAAGCCCAGAATTTCCATTTACAATCTTTTTTAAATTACAAAATTGATCGAAACCTTTAACATCATCAATAACAATTTCTTCACTACCTAAATATTTGCAAAAGTTCTTCATTTCATTTAAGTCAATGTATTTCATATCAAGCCACTTAAAAGAATTAAATTCATAAAAGGTTTGAGTCCATATTTTCAAATACTGCATTCATGATTCATACACAAATATAGGTTCCTCCATAACTGTTGTACTTCTTTCGTTAACTCTTTTCTTCTATCTTAATATCTCTTTAGCTTTCAAGCATACCATGGAACCTTGAAACCTATTTCTAAAACACAAAAAAAGTTAGTAAGAATACCCAAAATTTCAATTATGGAATTACATTCTCTTTGTAATTGTTAAACTTTACCGTGAAATAACGACATCAAGAAATTTAAATGCCAAAGATAAGCTTCACTTAATTTATTTTCAAGAAACTGAATTATAGCTCTAGGTGTTCTACACTGTGATAAATAGCATGACTTCAATCTAAGGTTCAGCTGAAACAATCTTTCTATGGTAGAGAAGAATGAATCTTGTCTTAGAGTGGCATAATAACTGTTTGTAATTAATACCAACAAATTCACAAAATGATTTCAACTCTTTTGTCCTCGCCGTATACGCAGAAAAATAATGATGTATTTTTAAGGTAAGTTTGTTTTGTAGTGTTTAACGCCCGCATTTTTAAGGTAATATACTATGTATCAATTGACAAATTACCCCAGCCTGCGATTTTTTTTTTTTTTTTTTTTTTTTTTTTTTTGCGGCACGGGGTTTATTAGCTATCGTATCCTAATTTTGGTATGCTGGATTCAAATTTGCTTTTCATTTTTTCGTATCACATTCAAGCTTTCTTTTTTACCATGCAAAAAGGAAGTGTGTAATATTAGAGTTTGTTTCTGGTTTTTAAGTACAATTTAAAACGCGTGAAATCATTCAAACAAAGAAACAATCTCAATTCTACAGCTGCAACAGTGTACACCGAACTAGAAAATTTCAAACATATCTTATGATGTTATATTCTCCTCCACTTTACTGAAAACAAACGCTGAGTTGGCTCGCGTTTGTGATACTGACGAATGCAGAAAATGCAATTTGAGCTCATATTGCATCCGAGTGCCTTTAACTTTTGGAACATCGTTTAAACGATGTGTTCACTTTGGTCATCTTTATTACCCAAAAACTTGTTTATAGCTTCACTGAATGAATCCAAAGCTTGAACCTCTGTCTCTCATGATATTTCTAAAATGAGCGTCCTTCATGAGTTTGCGAATCTGTGGGCCATTAAGAATGCCTCCTTTCATGTTTTATTCAGACATCATTAGAAATTTCTGAATGAGATATCGGAAACAACAAACACCTTTGTCCAAAACTTTGACAAATTGCTTCATTATCCCTAATGTGATATGAATGGGGGTAGCAAAGCTTTGTGTGAGTCAATCAGTGGGCAACTTATTACATTTTCTGTGCTTGGCACTAAATATTTTCTTCTTGACCAATTTGCTTCGCCCAAGTGTCTTTCTGTGGTTCTGGTGTCCCATTCACACAAAAAGCACGGGAATTTTATGTGCCCTGCTTGTTGGCCCCATAAAATACGCACACAAACCTCTTGTGTTCATCAAATTTAGCTTTTTCTAGGACAGTATACACATTTTGGTACGTTTCTCTAAGGGATCTGGAGTGAGCTTTTAAAACTGCACCAGACATATTGCTGTTGTGTAACAGAACACCTTTCAGGATTCTCTTACTCGAATCGTTAAAGAAACGTCAATCTTTTGTTTCGTAAGGTGTTCCAAGACGACTTATCAAGTTAGGGATATCACAATCAGGAGAGAGGCATCAGGGCAGACCGGGTAGACGGCGTCTACCCTAGAAATTCTGCGAATGAGAATTTCTTTAACTTTTGCAGGAAGCAGGTATTTGTATTTCCCGCTTAGGAAGTTACGTCTCTACACCAGCATTTGCACGACTCCGCTACGGAGATGTGGTACCGAATTGCTTGTTGTAGACGTTCACCGATCTGTGTGTTTTGCCATGCTTAGAGCATGGGAGAAACAAGCGCGCCATCTGACATCGGTTTGTGAACTACATTGTTTCTGTATATCTAGATTTCTGCACCCAGTAGAGAGCCGCGCCTCCGTCTCCTTTGGCTGTGATTGGCTGTTGTGCTAATGGAATGTTTTGGAGGCAAGGGCCAAGCGCTCTTTTTGGTTACATATCAAGCGCATTAATAGGGATTAATTTGAGTTGAATTAGATATATGAAGAGAAATTCTAAATTAACAGTACACTGTTGTATAAATAGCAATTATTGAAAAGGCCTAAATCTATCCAATATCTTTAAACGTTCAATTCTTGTATATATATAGGTGTTAGGGGTATGAGTGCGCAGACTTTACGTGCTGGGAGATCCAAACAACTACATCTATCTTGAAAGTTAAAGGAGATAATTGAACATTATTGAATACATTATCTGCACAGTGTGGCAACACAAGCCGAATGTATTGTTTTGGTTTGCGGCCTGTCATGCATTCACACCTGCAATGGGTGAAGGTCTAATCTAGGCTAGCGCTCGAAATCCGGTTCGCCATGTGCCTGTAAGTTTCTTGTCAGCGTTCTCGTTCTCCCTAAACAAATAACATTTTTCATATTCATTCAATTTCGTGCAAGTAGTACCGCTGATCTAGGCAGCATAGCAATACACCTCTCTTGCCCGACGTCACACAAACCTACAATCTGGCTCTACGTTTAAATACGTCACAGGGGCCGAAGTTGTCTTTCCCTGTTGTACTGTCAATATTCTCTCACTTTCCGCGCTTCGCACGGGCTAATGTTGCGAGGTTGCCAAGCATATGCCCGCGACTTTATTCCAATAGACACGCTGGAATCCAGTTCTTTCATATCATTTTGTGGCTAAGCGAATCATTTTAGCAACATATGGTAACTACATAAATAACGCATCTTTTGTAGCTCTACCTCGCTAGTAGTTATAGTCCCTCCTTAAGCAATTGGATTAACGATAATTTTGCCGCTAGATGGGATCAGTGTCGCGTGGCGTTAGTGTCGCTTTTTGATGGCGGGAAATTTGAAAATTTCAAAATGGCGGAAAATTTTAAGATTTGAAATTTTTCTAGCCATAGTCGTACATTTCAAATTTTCAAATTTCCCGCCATTTAACGTTTTTCAAATTTACTGCCATCAAACGGCGACACTATGAAAAACACTCAAGATGTTAAATTTGAGAATTTGAAATTTTTTCCGCGAACATTGATAATTTCAAATTTTCAAACTTCCCGCCATCAACGGCGCGCCACGCGCCACTAACGCCATCTAGTGGTAGGATTATCGTTAATCCGATTGCTTAAGGGGGACTATTGAGTAGATCACTTATTTCATTGAGAAGATGCATTGAAAAAAAATGTATAAATTATTGTACGAAAAGGAGTACAAACCTGTTTGGTGGTTATAGAAAGTTGGTTGCAAACGAGGTGGCCGTGAGGGTTGGATGGGAAATGATGAAAGATGATTTTGCCGTTGATGATCAACGCATGACGTTCCTTTGAGGGTAGCAGCAGCACCTCGATGCGTGGACCCGTTTTTTCAGAAAACTTTAGGAGAACGGAGTAGTAGGAATAGTTGGTGTGGAGCATCTGCAGAGGAACTTTTACGGCGAAAAAAACTGTTGGATTTGTGCGTTGAGTTGTGTGAGATCTTGGTATAGTGCAAGTTAATACTTGGAGCACAAGTGCGAGAGACGAAGCCGGAGTTTGCCGCAGGAGTGGTTGTAGGTCTCGCAGGGTTGGCAGGTCGTTCCTCCACGAGAGCTCGGTCTCAACTGAAGGCAAGATGAGACGTCTATGTAGATGAAAGAGGTATCAGCTATAAGCGCTGAGTTTGCGAACACGCCCACATCCGTTGGTGAGAGGGGGGTGAAGGGGGGACGAGGGAGGGGAGGGGGGAGATTGCGATATACCACATCCGCCGGATGGGGTTTTCTGGCACAGGCAAAAACCGTTGAGATGTTCCCACCAACCGTTGCTTTTTTGAATAAAATAATATGATTGGTGGACCTTGAGCGCCTGGATGTTGAACGAGTACTCTGTCTTGACGGACGCTAAGCATCCAATCGCCGAGAATGTGATCTGTCATAGTATATGTCGGTGAATGGTTCAAGTGCGCCGATAAGCATCTGCCGAGGTACATCCGCTCTAGGTTTTTATCATTTGCTGAATTTTGACTGCCGAGATGTATTGTTGCTCGTAGAAAACGAAAAAAGGTACGTGATTTGCGGAAGGGAGAAGCGATGTGGTCTTGACGGGTGTTGGGAAGCAAAGAAGGGAAGGATCTTGGAGGAATGGGGAAACGTGATATGCGGAAGTGACGTGGCGTGATTTGATTGGATAAAATAAGACGAGTTGGGATTGGTCCTTAGGATTCCAAAATGACGATGATTGGTGGAAATAAGGTGCGTTGCGATTGGATGAAAAATGATGAAGCAACCTTTGCCTTATAAAAAAGGGAGAGAAAAAGGAATTGCAGGAATGATAGCGTTGCTGATGGGGAAAAGTATAGCTTTAAAAAAACGAAAAAGAAGTTGGTTAACGGACGTAGATTTAAATCTTTCAAGAACGAGATATGAAAATTTTGAAAATAAAACTCAACATGGAAAATGTTTCCAAATTTTGTATTTTCTGAAAAAAAATGGCTTCAGAATTTTGTTTAAAATATCAATTATATTGATACCTATAAGTTGAGTCTTGTTTTGTTCCTCGTTTGCTTGGTTTTTTCTTCTTCTTTTTTGTTTTGAACATAGGCGCATATTTCTAATGTATTTAACACACAATTTAATGTTAAGCCAACAGTTAAAATCCGATAAAATGCGCAGACTATGGTTGAACACGTCATACTATCAAATTAAAATAACAAGATAATTCAAGATCTGATTAGCAAGCTTTTTTAAATGTGTGGCATACCTTTTAAAGAAGGCGTTAATATGAGTGTCTCACACAGATAGAAAATGCTGGGGAGATAATATGCAACTTTTCTTTACACACAGAAGCGGCCGTGGTACTTACGTGCTCTGAACTCGATCTATATCTTGCTACAAAGGAGGCTACGTGATATTCTGACTGTTTCTCTCGTGGCTTAAGCGGCCAACAGACACAAACCGCATTCCTAACCTGTTGCAACTCGTCGGAGCTTGCATTCGTGCGTGTGCCAGGTCATCCAGTTACGATAAGGTGTTATATGTACCGACAGTTTACCTGGAAATATGCCAGATAAGAATAAAAGCTGAAACATGTAGTTGATTGAAACATAGAATAGTTTAATGATGTTAAGCAAACCATTACAAGTAGACACACAGTGGCGCAAAATGAACAAATGTGTGAATATAACATAGTTCAGAGCAATAATGAATTGTTTGTTTTTTCTTGTTTGTTTGTCAAATCACACACACGGTCACTGATGTTTTTTTATTGGGGAGGAAAGCGTTAGCAAATGGTTTTCTTATTATTTTAATACTAGCGGGATAAGTATGTTATCCATAGCTGGGAAAAGAAGCAAGAAGCTTATGAACAATATTAACAGCTATGAAAATAAGGATATTGGGTGCAAAAGTCGTTTGAATGTTACACATCAGAATTTTTTCCAGAAGTATAGTATTAATTTAGGAGAAATGTTGTTACTTTCACCTTACGCCACTTTCGCTGCCCTTCCTTCTACAAACTATTTAATACACAAGAGGGAGAACAGAAGACAACGGAGAATTATCACAAAAAACAAAGAACTATAAGCTATTTGAAAATTAAAACCGACAGCAAAAAATATATTGGGAATTGATAATGTTACAACAAGTGTATTTCGTATCATTTGTGGTTTTTTTTCTAGCTTAGCAAGTTTCTGTGTGCCTGTTACGATTACAAACGTATACCAAGGAATATACACTTGATTCCAGTTAAGATAACAAGATAATTCAAGATATGGATTATACTAACTGAAATATGCATGTTACCCGTAGTTTGATGATTTATCCCTACAACTATGAGATGTTAGACTTCGGTTGTCCATACACATAGCTTAAACAAAGATTTAATTAAAAACTCTTATAAAACAGAAAGTAAACAAAATAAACACACCAGGAAGACACAATGCAAAAAAAAAAAAAAAAAAAAAAAACTGTTGAACAACCAGGGATGCAATTCTCTTTACACACGCACAGAAGATGGCGAAAAAAAAGTTTTCGCTTGACACGGAGAAAGATCCCATGACGATCGTCCAAGCAACTGAATAACACTGACTAACGAGACAAGATGCCAGTTTGAAAACGCTCAGAAATCAACACAAGACTTCCGCTACGAAATATGACCGTTGGCATTTTAAACGATCTTGGAAATCTGCAACAAAATACCTGAAAATGCAGTTTTGGGCCGACAGTTGGGGGAAATCGACTGACGTGGCCAGATGCTAGTTTAAAAAACCTGAAGCAATCATTACCAGACTTCCGGTATGCAATATGACTGTTTTCTTGGAAAAAACTGAACTTGCGCACGCGCTAAGCAACATGCCGAGGTAAGGTGGGAGGTGGAGGGGGAGAAGTGAAGTCAGGTAGTGGCGTGAGCAGGATTTGTTTAGCTATGTCAGAAAGTCACGTAGCCTGCTATTCCTAGCAAGATGTCGAACCGGTGACTGACCGTATGATATCTCTTCAGCGGTTCTATTTGAGTGCGTCTAGGATAACATTACGTCACCTGTTTTGTACGTGTGTATATGTGTGTGTGTGTGTTTGTAGTGTTTAACGCCCGCTTTTACTACTACGGCACCGCAGGCGGTGACACTGATGATACATGGAATGAAGATGGAGCACCGGTGGAATGAGATGGCGGGGGAAACCGGAGTACCCGGAGAAAACCCGCCCTGACGCCGCTTCGTCCACCACGAATACCACATACGGGTCCCTGGGATCGAACCCGGGCCGCCTAGGTGGTAGGCGAGCGCGCTAACCGCTCGGCCACGGTGCCGCCTGTGTATATGTGAAGTGAACGGATTGCTTTCAGAGTTCATAAGGCCAGAACATAATTATAGCTCGCTGGACTTGTTAATGAGACATTTAACAGACTGAGCAACCGAAAATTGTGGGTCGCGATAAGCAGTCTTTTTTTTTTTTTTTTTTTTTTTTTTTTTTTTTTTTTTTTTTTGTTAAAGAGTGAGGTGTTTAAGCTGTTTGCCGGAGAGCGAATTGAAAGCGATCTGGGTTGAAGTTATACGGCTATTATAACTTTATAACATAAAATCACACCTTATACGAATTTTTTTAAAAACAATTTTTTGTTTGCAGAGTTTTGTAAAACTGTGTGTGTGCTTAAAAACCAAAAGAAAGGGTTTTAGATGGTATCACAACATGGAACCAGAACCGGTGGTAAGTCAAGAACTATCCTCGCAGCCTACGTTCGAAATATTAGGGCATAGGCAGAGATCCATGAAAAGACAAATTTCAGGCTTTACCGAAACAGAAATGTCCGTGAACCCTGCCCCTAGAGATGCAAACCCCGAGCATTGGGTGACGCATTTATTTAACGATATTCTAAATTTTGCCAAGGAGAACCTTCTGACCACGAACCCGAGTATTTAGGAATATCCATATCCGATCAAAAACAGGCGGACAAAGGGTTTAACATGAGTGTGAGACGAACAGAACAAGTCAACGCGGATGCTGTCATTGAGAGCCTCCAAAGGGTCATGCAAAGCAACCAACAGTTCTTGCTAAGCGGCCCTCTGAAAGTTACTTTCGTGTGGACCAAAGAGGTCGCGGGCTCGTGTTACCGACCATGCGATGCCTGCAGCGGGAACAAAGGCATCGTAGAAATTAAAAATAAATACCAATTGTGCTTAGCAAGAGCCATTATTGTTTGCAAAGCCAAAGTGGATTGTGACGTCAATTATACAACGATGAGACGCTCAGAATTTCTGCAAAAACAAAAGGCCGGCGCTCTGTGCGAGCGCTTGGCAAAAGGTAACGTGACCTGCACGATAGATGACGTCAGATGCTTTGATATGGAGTTAAAAGGTTACTCTGTGACTGCGTTTGGTGATCATACCGGCAAAAACGTGTTGTACGCGTCCGATAAGCAATGGGATAAACACATTGACGTTATGTTTCACAAGGGACACCTTAAAGCCATTGTCGACCTTAACAAGTGTTTAAATGCAGATACTATTGCCGTCAATGTCATCATCCCTCGGCACACAAAAGAGAATGCCATAGGTGCGACGCCAAGTGCTGTAAATGTCACCAACAATGCGATGCACGATTCGATGCTTACATACACTGTACTGCCTGCAACAGAGACTTTAAGGGGCCTACGTGCTATTCGAATCACGCCAAGAAAGGCGCATTTTATCCCAAACAGCTATCGGTGTCCGACGTGGAGAAGGTGTGTGCGTCTTGCAATAAGCTGGTGAATTTGAGATATAGAAAAACCTCGCACGAGTGCGGGGAAAAATACTGCAAACATTGCAAGACGCACGTCGATTCTAATCACTTGTGCTTTATGCAGCCGTACGCTTGTAAGAAAAAAATAAAACAATATGTCTTTATGTTCACAGACCTCGAATGTACTCAAAACGTGCCCTATACCGGTAAACAACACACCTACGAGCATGTGCCTAACTTGTGCGTGTTATACCAAGCCTGTCCGCTTTGCATCGACGAACGCCACAAGATGGCGTACTGTACCGAGTGCGGCGCCAAAGAAAGGGTATTTACGAACGACCCTGTAAAACAGTTATTCGAGCATATCGCGTAGCCGAGGTTGGCAGCCTGTGACGTCATCGTGGTGGCCCATAACCTCAGAGCCTACGACGGCCAACTTATATTAAAGTACATGGTGGGGCATTTAAAATGGGTGCCGGAGCTTATCATGAACTGCGGCAAGATATACCGAATGAGATACGGTGACGTCACCTTTATCGACTCGCTCAACTTCATACCCATGCCACTATCTCGCTTTTCGAAGACCTTCGACTTGAAGGAATGCAAAGGCTATTTTCCATATTTATTTAACACCAAGCAAAACGAGCACTACGTCGGTCCCATTCCCGATCAAAAGTATTTCTGCCCCGAAGGCATGTCGGTAGAGACCCGAAGAGCCTTCGAGCAGTGGCACGACGAAAAGGTTGCCTCCGAGTACGTCTTCGACATGAAGGCGGAAATGGGGACGTATTGTAAAATGGACGTCTTTCTCCTCAGTCGGGGAGTTTCCAAATTCAGAAGGGAATTCTTAGACGAGAACGGCATAGATCCGTTCAGGGAATGCGTCACCATCGCTCAGGCTTGCATGTGCGTGTACAGGAAGCGCTTCATGCCGCCGAAAAAGATTGCTCTCCTACCCGTGGGCGGGTATCGACTAGCGGACAGGCAGTCTCGCATAGCATGCATATGGCTGACTTGGGTAGAGTCACAAAATAATAGTGTTATTCAGCACGCTATGAGAGGAGGCGAAGTCAAAATAGCTGGCCACAAGGTGGACGGGTACAGTGAAGAAGACCGAACCGCGTACTTCTTCCACGGATGCTTCTACCACGGCTACCGGCGATGCTTTCACAATCGCCACGCCCCCATATACAACACGGCCAACGAAACCATGGCCTCCAGGTTGGAGAGCACAGAGAAGGTTGCGGTCAAAATCCGACGGGCCGGCTACGCCGTGGTGGAAATGTGGGAGTGCGAGTTCAACGCCATGATGAAGGCCGACCACGAGCTCGAGCGCCACGCTAGAGACTTCCCGGTACCCGAACCCCTGAATCCCAGAGACGCCTTCTACGGAGGCCGCACCAACTGTACCAAGACGTATTGCGAGTCCGAGGGGGACAGGAAGATCTTCTATTATGACGTGTGCAGCCTGTACCCGTTCGTGAACAAGACCAAACCCTACCCCGTCGGGCACCCGAAGATCCACGTGGATCGCTTTCCGCGCTTGGTACACGTGCGCGGCGGGCTCATCAAGGCCGTGGTTCTACCGCCGCAACATCTGTACCACCCGGTGCTGCCGGCGCGCATCAACAGCAAGCTCTTGTTTCCGCAATGTCCTGCTTGTGCGGAGACGGAGAACCAAGACGAGTGCGAACACCGAGAGCACGAGAGGGCCCTGAAGGGCACCTGGGTGGTCGACGAAGTCAAGGTAGCCCTCGAGGAGGGGTACCGCCTCCTCCAGGTCCACGAGATCTGGGAGTACGACGTGGTGCAGTATGACCCGGCCACCGGAGCCAAGGGCTGTTCGAGGCCTACGTCGATCAGTTTCTGAAGATCAAGACGGAAGCCTCCGGATGGCCCTCAGGCTGCGACACGCAGGACGCGAGAGAGCGGTACCTGAGGGAGTTCTCAGAGCACGGAGACGTCGCGCTAGATCCCCACGCGATCGCACGCAACCCCGGTCGGCGCGAGCTCGCCAAGCTGTAGCTCAACAGCTTCTGGGGCAAACTCGGGCAGAGGGACAACCTCCCCACGTGCGAGCTCGTCGACAGGTACGATCGACTCCTGGAGCTGCTCAACGACCCGAGCGTCCAAGTGCAGACCTACGTGCCCGTCACCGACGACGTCATGTACGTAGTGTGGAGGTACTGCGAACAGAGTCCCAAGGTGAACCCCACCGCCAACGTCGTGATAGCGGCTTACACCACGGCCCACGCCCGCCTGGTGCTCTATTCTTACCTGAAGCGACTCGGAGAACGGGTGTGCTACTTCGACACTGGCTCCGTAGTTGCCGCCGCCGCTCCGGGGGAATTGACGCCGTCCGTCGGACGCCTCCTGGGAGACATGACGGACGAGCTGGAGAAGTACGGGCGGGGCTCGTACATCTCCCGGTTTGCGTCGACGGGGCCGAAGAGCTACTGCATGGAGATCCGGTCCCCGGAGACGGGTAAGACTTTCTCGGTGTACAAGGTCAAGGGCATCACATTGAATTCGGGCAACTTGCAGCTGGTGAACGCCGAGGCGATTTGGAACACGGTGATCCGGGACCCCGACAGGACGGTGACGTTGAGGGGCACCCAGATATCGAGGAAACCGTCGTGGACGGTGGTGACCGAACCCTACGTTAAGACTTTTCGCATGCTGGTGACCAAGCGAGTGCTGGCCGAGGGCTTCGACTGTTACCCTTTCGGTTACAAAGGGGTACGGGATAAATAGAGACAGCCGGTGCGCCTGCGGGGTCAGTTCGAACCAAGACGCTCATGATGCGACGACGACCGACTGACTTGAGACGGTTTAATTTTTCCAGCACGATGCTGGTGGCGGGGCCGTCGCGATGCGGAAAATCGACCTTCGTGAAAAACCTCATACGTAACGCCGACCACATGTTCAACTACCGCCCGAAGAGGGTGCTGTGGTGCCACCCGCCGGAGTACTGGCCGAGGCTCGAAGACTTGCCTCGGAAGTGCGAGGCCCACCCGGGCATTCCCCAACTGGAGGATGTGGGAGAGAACTTTCTGGTCATCTTGGATGACCTGATGGCGGAGGGCGGCGGAACGAACGTGTCCAATTTTTTCACCAGAGACTCTCATCACAAGCGCTTCGGAATCGTGTACATTCTACAAAACGTGTTTCCGCAAGGTTAGAAATATAGGAACATATCTCTGAATGCACACTACATCGTGGTCTTCAAGAATAACAGAGACAAAATGCAGATAGAAAGACTGTGCCAGCAGATCGAACCCAGGAACTCTAGGTTTCTGCTGGAGGCTTTCGAAAAGGCTACCCAACACCCACACGGATATCTGGTGCTGGATTGCATGCAATACACGCCCGACCGATACAGGTATCGAACAGGCCGGCGAAAAGATCGATGCTATGCTCGGTTCCGGATTGAGACGCATCCAAAGAATAAAACGAACCAAACGCAGCCGTGGCAAACAGTCGAAGCCGAAACGCGGAAGGCGCAAGGTTCAGGACGTCTTCTCATAATGGCAGACGAAGCCGTGATCATGAGTTCCGAACTGGATCTCTTTAAGGATGTCCCCGTTCAGATGAGCATCGAGGAATCTCGAATCATATTCCTAAACCCTCAAAACACGTTAATGAAGAATGCGCCAATTACCTTTCATTATTCGGGAAATGCAGACGATTACCTAGACCTGACTTTCGTCGTGCTCGAATTCGCGGTGAGCATCGTAGACGATCAAGGAGTAGACATCGAACCGGAAATGAACGCCACTTTCGTCAACAATGCATTAAACTCCCTGTTTCAACAAATCGAGGTATCGCTGTACAACGTCATTGTGTCCATACCTCAAGCCGGCTACCCGTACAGAACTTCTTTCGAGACGCTTCTCAATTACTCCGAAGATTCCATGAACTCCAAGCTAGAATCTTCCCTGTGGAAGAAGGACACGGCGGGCATCATGGACTCTTTCATCGCCAATGCCGGGTTTCAGTGGCGTCACGGCTTCACCAAAGGCAGCAACGTCGTTCAACTCATAGGCCCACTTTCCAACGCCCTATTCAGACAGGAGAAGCTCATGCTGAACAACGTCAGCATGACCATCAAGCTGACTCCTGCCTAACCGCAATTCTATTTGTTTTCCGACGTCTCCACCTTTAAGGGCTACGCCAAAATTCAGTCTGCTACCCTGCGTCTAAAAACAGTACGACCCTCGCCAACCATCAAGTTTGCGCACCAGGCCGTGCTGACCAAGAGCAATGCAAAGTATCACCTCAAGGATGTCAGCTTTCACGTCCTCAGCATTCCAAAGGAATCCAGAGCGATGACTTTCAGCGATGTCTTCATAGGGCAAATTCCCAGAAGGGTGGTCTTGGCCATGGTCACCGACAAGGCTTATTCCGGCGATGTCACCAAAAACCCATACAATTTACAGCACTTCAACTTGAACTCCATTCAGCTCTATGTCAACGGTCAACCCGTTCCATCCCAACCGCTCCAACCCGACTTTTCAAACGGCCACTATCTGCGATGCTTCCAGACCCTGCAGGACTGTCTAGGAATTCATTGCAAAGATGAAGGGCATTCCGGCTCCAGACAAGCATACCCCGCATACGGTAATGGCCTTCGATCTAACGGCCGACATGAGCGCCAACGAATATCACATCTCGGGGCAACGCCACGGCACCGTCTCTATAAGCATCGGTTTTGCCAAGACCTAGACAGAACCGGTTATACTTTTGGTGCTGGCGGAAATTCACCGCACTCTCGAAATAGACGCCAACCGCTCCATTTTGGTATCATGAACACCTTTCAAATACAACAATTTTTATCGACATGCCCCTCCACGCGTCCTCACTTTTCGGGCGTCTACCCCTCCGACAAGCTTCCCAAAATTCATACCATTAGAAGGCTCCCTTTGGCTCTAGTCGCCAACGCGGATCCCAGCACGAAACCGGGCAAGCACTGGGTTTGCATCTTTGTCGAAAAGAACGCTCAGGGAGAATATTTTGACAGTTATGGAATAGGCCCCGTCTTGCCCCATTTTCTTCAATTTCTGAACAACCTCTGCGGTCCTCGATGGTCCACTAACTCCGGAAGGCTGCAAGGTCATGACAGCACCACCTGCGGTCATTACGTCATCGACTACCTCTCCCACCGCTGTTCCGGTCTTCCTAAGGTTAAATTCTTTTCCAAATTTCTCGTCAGCAATTTCACCCATAATGATGACGTCATTCTAAAAACCTACAAACGCGTATGCCAAGCAAAGTGCTCTAACGCTCAACAGTCCTACCAACCTCTGCAGGTAAGAAGCTGCCGCATTGAAACGCCCATAGATCGCGACTTGCTATTCGCATGTATCATCACCATCTCTCTTGTCTGTGCTTTTAGAACACGCTTCCGTTGCTATAAAACCCTCAGTCGCACCGTCCGTCGCAGTCGTATTTTTGACGGCTTCTTCCGCATATTTACACCTTAGCTTGGACATATATCATTTTAGTGAAGTAGAAATCACAAGCACATGGATGTCACGTGCTCAAATACAGGCCGGTAGGCAAAGAATGGACGAAGAGAATAAATTTACCATACAAAGACTTGGCGTAATACTTCATTAATGGAAACCCGCCAGTAAGCAAATCTATTAACCCTTTCATGCTTGAATTATTTTGCTACATATGCCATTCTTCCTCTAATTCGAAACCGGTTTAGATTAGGCGGTCTGGGAGACCTTCAGCCTGCTGGCTCGGATAGCCATGATCGTTAAAGCAACACGTAGTGCACTTGCCATGCACTCAAAGCCTGAGGTCGTGAGTTCGAGTCTCGGTAACCGCTGTCAAATGTGCCTGTGGTAAAGGACGGGGAGGGCCCTCGTAAAATAATCGGTGTGATGGCACGCGTGGATGATGACGGGGTATCATTTGACTGCGGTTGCATGGATTTTGATGTATTTTTAATTGGTGACAGACAGTATAACAAGAATATAGCAGAAAAGAAAGTTAAAACTAGTACAAATAGGAAAAAAAAAGCCTATGTATCTTATAAGACACACCAGGCATGAAAGGGTTAAAAGGTGGACATGTCTAGACTAATCCAATCGTGTGATCACCCTATAAACAGCACTTGCCGTGTAGTTATTAACATAAGTGAATATGTCACGTAACCAAGCTCACTCCGAATTGATAAAGGAATATGTTTTTTAAATGCAGAAACTCAGTATTGAACAAACTTTATTTTAAAACAAAGTCATTTAGAAGTACTTTTCTTAGGTAAGATGTTTTCTAGGCCAAAAGGGAACATAAATCTGAAAATGTTGCTTAAAAGTTCGAAAATTGCATAATAAGCATAAACTTTCATGTAAAGTATGTTATATTTATCTTTTGAACGCATAATTCAGAACTGAACAAAACGTTGCCACAGCACTTCTTTATACAGATATGCGCCGTGTTAAAATATTAAAGATCCTCGTTAACAGACAGGAATTTTCAAGGAATTGAAGTGTTACCGGACTCAATGCTGGGAGGTCGCATACAAAAAACCACCCCATTCCTAGTATGATTTGCTGGTGTCTGAACCAACCACGAGGCTCAGTTTTATCAGCCGTGACTATGCGCAAAAATGGTAAAGTATCGTTACATTTTCTTATATCCCCCCTAGCGCAACAGCCCATGAAGGGCCAAGGCTTTCCGCCCATCCGCTGCGTCCCCCACCTCTGTCCACTGGTGGGGTGCAGTACTGGAGGGTGGGACATGGTTAGCACCCCGAGCCCTCCCGGCCAGTTATACGGCCTTCTCGACCTGGGGCCGCTACTTCTCCATCAAGTAGCTCCTCAATTGATCCCCCCGGGAACTAACGAGGCTGAGTGCACCCCGTGCCAGAACTCCCAGAGGGGATAAAATCCCCATGCTGGTGCCGGGGATCGAACCCAGGTCCTCCGTGCCATGGGCAAGCGCGATACGGAGGCGGTCCCTTTCTTACATCACAGCTCCTAATATTATATATTAAGTAAACTGGCAGTACTTCAAAAAAAATTATTTTGTTGTTTAACGACGCGGTCAATTGCCAGGATCACATCAGCGTCACCGGTGTGCCGTAAGTTTGTCCCGCAGGAGTTCTTTTACATGCCAGTAAATCTACTGACATGGAGCTGTCGCTTTTAAGCACACTTAAAAACCATCGGCCTGGCCCGGATTGGAACCCGCGACCTTGGGAACAGTAGGCCAGCGTCTAACCAACTGAGCCTCCCAGACCGACGCAGTACCTCAAGGCCACCAAATATAGGAAGAAACAGGAATTCCACGTCAGTAGCATCCAGTTCCTGAATGTAAAGTATGAATTATACAAAGATTAAAGGTTATTGGTGGATGTTACATATTTTGCATTTATTACGTTATTACATTTATTACATTATTTACTTGCATTTTACTGTATTGTGATCTGTGGATAACCCCTTTTTAAAGCGTAAACTTACAGCACTGCATCTTTAGAGACCGGTCTTCACATTTGGACAATTATGTGCCTTAGACCTTGGCATTGTTTGATGTAGCTTTTGTAAACGAGTATTTGACTCCCTCTTGTCCAAGTTATATCTATAGTAAAAGTAATGAGCTTTAGTTTGTACTGTGCATATTTAAAACAAAACCGAATACCCTCGTAAAACCCTACATCCTGAAGTTTATCGTAAAAAATAGGACAATTATATACTACTCATACTCACCTTGATAGATTTATAAAAATCTTTGTACCTCCGTTTCAAAGTTAATAATATAATCCCCTGTAATATGAGCATAAATAAAAAGTGAGCGAATTTCACTTGAGATTAACACACTGTTATATGTAATACCAATAACATACTTATTTAACAATTGCTACAGTGTTTATTACCCTGTTATTGAATATTAAACTATCCTTTTAAAATAGGTGAGTATTCTTAACGTCAATTAGAGAAATGCTTTCATTTTAGTATAACAACTAGGCCTCAGCTTGCAACAGTCGCCCATGAAATGAGCATTAGTAATGATCTAAAGAATTGAAGATTTCCAGTTTTACTCTTGTAAAACTTTAATCAACTAATCTATGGTACCGAGCCTTTACTACAGACGTCTATATAAGCAATAAAATGACATGAAAATTCTAAGTCAGCATTTATCGAGTTTCATATTATAGACTCATGATTTACAAATTTAGCTCACATGCATGAGGTATATTGCGACCATTTGAAATATGCAGTTTCTGCAGTGTTTACCTACGTGTGTAAAGTTTGACGTTTGTTCTCACTCCTTTGGGACTTATTACCAATGAGGTTATTGGATAAGAGCACAAAAACACATGCACATCACAACTTTTGGCACCTCGACAGCTTTTGACTCCAATTGAGTACCTGGGTGTAACAAGAGCGTTGGTGGGAAAATGCCATGCTGAGATAAGTGGTATCAAAGTGTTGAAAGTGTAGGAATCATTTTAAAAATACTGCTTCAAAAATGTATTATCAAGAATATACCAATGTCTGACACTTTGAAATAACATCATATTAAATACAAGGATTCAAAGACAAATATTGGCATTTATAGGAACACAATTAACGTTGTTATTGCATAGAATATATACCGTTTAGCCTTTTTGTTTTATAATTGTTTCAATTTTAATACTTTTTGGATTATTGAACAATCTTTAGGCCTCGGACTCTGATTCAACATCTCACATGTTATTTGGAATATCATTATTCACACATTCCATATTTAGGACACAAGGCATTTAGCCCTTTGCGACTTCAAAAATTCACATAGGGACAATAAATATGTCTTTTAACACGATGTATTCTGGTGTTATTGCATATGTTCAATGGTAGTTCCTTCTTTGTGCTTTAGGCTTGTTTTTCTTTTAGGGATAGATATCCTAACAAGATCGTATCCTGAAGTACTTTATCACCGGTATCCTAAAACGTAACCAACAGTTGTTTCTGTTCATCTATACGTAAACCCCGATAGCACCTAGAATGCATTGGACTATGATATAAATATAAACAATCCTGTACAATAACAATCCTTGTCCACTATACTAACCGGTACCTAACTTGGCGGTTTCTCACGCAGAAGACAGAGACAGAGTTAGGATAGCTGTGTTGCCATATTGTCGCACGTGCAGCAAGTTTCTTGCGCCAGAGCAAACTTCCCTTCCACAATTAAAGGAAATGGGCGAATTTATTATATCCGTAATTTTGTGTACCCTAATAAAAAGTATTATAATGCACCTATGTATAAATCACATGCATTATATTACTCACACCCTAAACCTCATTTGTTTTTAATTTCTTACAGTAAACATATATCGCACTGACACAGATACGGATGTGAATATCGTATAGCAAAATAATCCTAAGAGACAAGGAATTAGAAAGACAATAACAACTAAGATTCATTCATATAAAATAGCAAAAGACAGTCAGCAATAGATCCATTCATCTAGAAAATAGCACAGAGAGTTACATAATGCGCTTTAGCTTACGTTATTTAAAAATAGTTGCATATTCGTATTCCATGAATTGTTTAACGCGTCCTTGTGCAATTATATTGTTTTTCTGTGTATTACTTTATGGATGCTGACTTTCTTTAAATAGCACTACACTCTCAATTTAAACATTTTATATTCAGTAACAAAACGTTCTTTCTGGTGAAAATGGGAAATACCACGAAATTACAAAGTGTGTGGTACTATCTAACAATAATTTTCCAGGGGAATTACATGCGGGATTACCAGAAGCTTGCTCTGACAGCCTAGCCTCAGGAACAATTCTTTGCACTCTTCTGAGACCTACGCACAAGACTCAGCTGTGCGTTTGCCACATTTGGCAATATTGCATAATGGCCTGCCGGCAGATGCCTCTCTCTTAAAGAAGGAATGCACTTTATATATTATGTCCCTCGCTTGTTTGTGTAAAACCGGCTGCCCCTTTTTTTTCCCTTCATCATGTACACTAAGTACTGTCTTTATATATTAACTGTAACACACGAACTATCGCTACTATATTAAAAAGCACTTTAATATTGAATATACGAACACAACTTTCTCTGTACGAGAGGTAACAACGCACTGAATGCCACTGTAGAACATGGTTGACGTCATCAGTAAATGTCACTGCGCATCCTATCTCATCCGCCAACTTAGTTGCTGGTCAGTATAGAAGATACTGCAGATAAAAGTAAACATATAAAATACATATCCCCTCCTGCAACACTATCCAATTGGCTTGAATTGCTCGGCTGGTATTTTCTTTCCTGTGTGTACAATCACTTTGTCTGGTCTAGGATTCATTTGAAAACCAAATTCATCCATATTGTACAGGTGTCCAGGCCTATCCAGTAAAGTGTTTGCTGTTAATACATCCGGAACTAAGGAAAAATACACTGTAATTGGTTCTTTATTCATTGCCATAGCCCAGACAATAGGAAAACCGGTAAAAATTCATTCCATCATTTGTTACATGCTCCATGGCCATCTGTAGGGATTCTTTGGACCATTGATCCCTATTTGTTGTTTGAACATACGTTCGAGGCATTTTCCTACAAAAAAGAACTTTCCATAAGTGGTGAATTAAATTTGGCATCTCTCCAGAAGATCAGGGCGAGATGCCACTTAATTGGCACAACTGGCAACTGCACACGGTAACCTACACTACAAAGTGTCCACTTTGCTGAACACGTATAACATTTGCCCCTTTTACTTTATTCATGAGCTCGTGCACACTTGAAAATAACTGTGTGCCATCAAGGTGTCAGTTCCAGTTCCTACCTCATGTTTGTTGGTTTCAAAGTGGGGAAACAATTAACACGGTGATACATGCATTTGCCTTGACTTCACACTACAGACAGCGAGTACAGTACAGGTTGGTGACACCATCGGTCGCTGCCTGACAGAAATGCAAGCTTTAAGCATCTCACCCCGGTAAGCACTTTCCCTCGATCCACTCAATGCAATTTATTTTGTAGCACCCTCATAGTTTTATGAGCCACCACTGGTTCTTAATAAGGACATTACAACAGGTTACTATGTATTTTGGGTTACAGCATTTTCTTGGCTATGAAGTCATGCAACTAGTTCTCATAACCGCAACACACAGCAAGTATAGAACAATTCCACAGGTAACACACTGACATTCGGATTACTTTTTAGAATAAACTGCAGTCTCACGGAAATGAAGGGTTTCCAATGAGTTTAGAGCACTTCATTTGATGGAGAACACCCGGAGGATAAAAATGATAAAAACAAAAAGGTTATACGACCAAATTTACATGAAATATTTCTTAAACATTTCATAACAGACTGACATTTTTGTCAACTCTCTTTACAGGTCATGTAGGGCAATTCTAAATTTATCTAAAAGTTTAATCCAAAAATAAGTTTATAGGGGAGGATGTAAGTTTCATTGGAAGTTTTTAAAATCAAAATATCCGTAACAGACTGACCTCTCTTTGTAACAGACTGACGTCTACAAAACTATGTTTATTGTAATGCACCAGAATATAGACTTAGTATAAATGTTAAAATGGACTAACACATCACATAAAGGAAATAAAACATATTATTACATATTTATTTGATTCAGTGTTATTTAAGTTTTTATACAATCAATATTATACCCGGCGCCAAATAAGAAGGGGATTGACAATTACTACCTACGTGGTGGAAGGGTCTAAAGGAACAGGAGGTGACAGATGCGTGATGGCAACGAAAAGAGCAACCAATTAGAGCTAAGAGTTTTCCATAGCAACGCTAAACCACTGTTGTCGATATTTAACACGTGATTAACTGTGCCTGACCTGCAATCTAGCAGTAACATAAACTATGCGTCTTATCTTGTTTTCCCTGCAATGTATACAATGTCGTCTCCCTCCAGCTCCATCGTGGAATGTTTATATCAGAGATTGCCTGTGTGCTGACAAGTTCGTTTGCGCCATTCTATTTATTGTGGTTGTTTGCCTTGTATTTACGTGTGTCTGAATCTGTGTATCTGTGCGTATGTTGTGAGAATTTACAACTGTCTCACTCTTTTAATGAATAATTATGTCCAAAAGTATTGACAAAGACCGCGCAGCTAAACGATAAATTTTACGTACTCGGAAAGCGAATGAAATTACGTTTGGTAAGGTACTATCTTTCACAAAAGTAAATACCCATCTTCAGTGAGACGTGCGTGAAGGGTCACCTAACTCTCAGGCGTGCTTGCATAGGTGGTATCAGTATTAAATTAGTCATATGCTTCTTTTGCTGCTCGGAGGACATGGCAGCCATGTCACCTCGCAACTCACCTTACCTCGTGGCTTTGAAAAGCAATATTTCAGCAATCCTTCTACATTAACGGGCAAACATTGCAGATTCAACTTCAGTGCACCTGCAGAACATATGTTCTTACGGTGTTTCTGTTAAGTTGTGGACTAGAACTAAAATGATGCCGGTGTTTGTGCTAGACTTACAAAATGTGGGCGGACCAGACCAGCATATACGCTGTAGCTGAGCTGGCTCAGGCGTGCTGTTTCATATGAGCAGTGTGGACTGATGGGGGTTCGAGTCCCATTTAACGTACTTATTTTTATTTCCCTTATTCTTTCTTCTTTCTTAACGGGAACACTATTATTTATATAACCCATGTGAAATGTAAAATTATACAAACTAGTAGAATATATTTCTCTTAAAACTCCTCCTTTAGGTATCTTTATTCCGCGGACCATTTTAACTTTTCCCGCCGTCTTATAAATGCTGCAGTACGATTAAAATTTTACAACTGAATGCTTCATAAGGTATTAATTGCAATTGCTGAAAATGAAGCAGGGAACACGCCTACCTCAATTATGAAACATTCCTCCTGAAATTAGCATTTCCCTTTAAACATTCACTTTAAAAGCATCTCTATAAATTCGGTAGACTATTACCATATTAAAATATATAAGAGTGTAATAGTGTAAATTACCAGATTTGAATGCTAGTGAATATGATACATTAAACAGAACAGAATGTAGTTGTAGATTACTTGAGAGTGAAGCAATCTTTGCACCCAGCAAGGTTGTCATGTCATTTATTTCCAAGCAGACACAGCGTTGCCATGTCCCCATTAACTCAATTTGTAGTAGTGTGCCATCATTCGGTTCTCCATTCCTGATAAAAAAAGCTATAGAGAACTAAATACGTTTGTTAATTTTGTATTTCAGTAAATAAACATGGGAAAGATAAGGATCGAACCCCCCGACAACTAGCAGTTTTGAATTTCACAGTTACAGACGAAGCGCGCTTGGCTACTCTTCCCTCGGGCACCCACACTCCATCGTATGATATTAAGGGACACTGGGAGTGAAATTTTGGTCAAAATTGTCAAAAAGTCGAAAATTGCTTTTTTTACCTTGAAATGTTCCTAGAACACCTGTGCATTTGGATCAGCTATCATTTTTCTTATCCCCCACTCCATGTGGTCATTACGGCCCTTTCAAATAGTGCTCTTCCCTTAACGTACACAGTATGTTCCTATATAAAAGCCTGTTTTTCTCAAAACTACATTTCTGCACATTCCAAAAGAAGGTCGCGCCTGAGTTTTCCTTCAAATTCAATTAAAATTTCCAAAAGCATTCACAAATAGCAGCTAAACAAACCTATGTTTCAATATTGATGTTATCATTAACATTAATTGCAAAAACTTTTTTTGGTATGAAAAAAAATCAATACATTTTAAGATTAAATTTTCTTTGTTATTAAAAAAATATGTACAGCATAATCAGCAAACGTATTTGAAATATCTCTTCATACAATTGTTACCCATGTTTTAGAGTGCCAGTTCTGGCAATATAAACGAATTTTGAAAAGTCAATAGACGCGAGCTACATTTTGAAAATGTGCCTATCAAATTCATAAAATAATTTATATATCATAAACAAATTGTCCAATTTTAATGAAATTTGGTGTACCTCCTATTCTCATATAAATACAAACACAGTAAAACTTTCAGAAAAATCTATCCAGAAATGTGGAGCTTTCAAATTTCACTCCCAGTGTCCCTTAAGCTTGCTGTCACTACCTTAGCAGTTAATTTCACTGCAATGCAGAAAGTTCGTGTGTACCTTTAGAAATGTTTAAAAATTTGCTTTTTTTTGTATGTATTCGCTGACATTTATATAGAGGAATAAGAAAAGGGAATATTTCTATAAGAAGCACGAGTATCGCAGTGTTCAGTGGGGAAATTGTTTAATTAATTGCTTTCATTAACGACAGACAAATAAAGAGAAAACGATATAATGGTAACTGCACGTTCCCGTTGAGAGAAGTATCATTAATTGAAAATCATATCTAACAAGTTCACGCTCATGCGCGAGGAAGATTAAATAATGAATACGTGATGATTTACAGGTAGCAGTTATGTTCTAAACTTAAGACGTGATATTATGTGATAGGTGTTATAGTTCACTAAAATGAACTTAGTTGTCAAAACCGCCATCATGCGTAGCAGTAAACACCTGCTTTGTAAACTGGAGATTAAAATCTATTCCTGTTCGCAAGAAATCGGTAACCTAATCCTCCTTTCAGGGTTTCAAACATGTCTCAATTTATTTACTTAATTCTAACACCCACAATGAGTCATTCATCTTTAGATATGATTTATTTGGTATAAGTAATTATCAAAACAGAATGTCGTTGGTGTTATTATATCTAATGGGAGAGTTAAGACAAAAAATTAAGAGTATATATTATTTTCGAACAAGTGTTTTTCTAAATAAGTGACATTTTTTCGTGACCGTCAGAAACATCTCGGGAAATATTTTGCTGAGGAAGGCGATTTGGTGTTCTGCAGTGATGTTAGTGGCTTAATGACTGCTCTGAACATTAATGCCATCTCTGATCAGTGGAAGGTGTTTGTAGATGTTTCAAAATTATGTCAAAAAGCTGTATTACTACATAATGGCTATCAGTTGCCGTCAATTCCTATTGGTTATTATCGTGCATATGAAGGAATCATATGGCAGCCTGAAACTCCTTGATGCAATTAATAATAGCACGTATAAATGGAAAATATGAGCAGACTTCAAAGTAATTGCAATATTAACTGGACTCCAGCTAGACTACACTAAACACTGTTATCTCATATTTGAATGGGACAGTAGACACAGAGCTTCTCATTTCATAAAAAAAGGAATGACCTTTACGTCAAGGTACGGAAACTGGAAAAATGTTAAATATGAACCTCTGGTAGAATCTGAGAATATTTTAATTCCCCCCAGTACAGATAAAACCTTGTCTCATCAAAAATTATGCTGAAAAATTGGACCGAAGTGGACTGGCATTCAAATACCTAGTTACAAACTTTCCTAGAATTAGTGAGGCCCAGTTATAGGAAGGAAGTTTTGTTGGCTCACAGATTCATCAAGTGCACAAGATTAGATATTTGAATACCTCTTAAATGATGCTAAGCAAGAGGCATGGATTTATTTCAGAAAAGTCGTAACTAACGTTTTGGGAAACAAACGAGCTGGAAACTATAATCATCTTGATATAAATTTGTGTCATCTTATCACAAAATGCGATGCAACATGTCCCTTAAATTACAGATTTTACACTCCCATCTAAATTGTTTTGCTAAAAGTCGTGGAGCGTTGAACATGGTGAACATTTGCACCAACAGATATCATTAATGGGAAAATGTTACCAGGGAATGTGGAGTGCAAGAATTCTTGCTGAATACTGTTGAACAGTCATCAGGGATGATCCTCAACTCGACTACAAGAAGGAAGCAAATAGAAACTATATTTAATAAAGGTAAGTGATCACGAATATATTTTACATCAGACAGATTTTCATAGAAACAAACAACTATTGTGTTTTTCTTTAATATTATTCTCAAACCAGAACCACTCTAGTATTCTGGTTATCATATTCGTGTTCAGCGTGGTGTAACCCATACGAAAAGAGAAGTAGCATCCATGTCGCAAACAAAAAGTAAAATTTTGTTGTCCAGTGTAATCTTTCAGAGCGTGATGATTTAGAATCCATATCTGCAGATATGAAACAGTTAAACCTTTTTGTTGTAAATGAAATCAAAGCGATTATTGGAGCTCCTTGTTTACACGACGTAAATACACAAAACTTTGTGCTGTGAAAGTCACTTCACTTGCACCGAAAACCAATAAAACAAGGCTCTTACATTAAAAGCACCTGTAAGTGCCAGAAATATTAAACAAGATAAATGTTTCAAAAGTAATGCTTTTTAAAAGAATTCTCGAGGACAGGTAACGTCACGAAGACGTTCCTGTTCTTGAAGATAGGCGAATATTCTGAGTAGTTAATACATATAAATTAATTATTTATATTACTGATTTCAATCTCATTTTTCTGTCATTAATCAAAATCAAGTATATTAACTTAAATTCCACACTGAACTCTGCGATACTTGTTCTTGTTATAGAAATATTACATTTTTTATTGGTGTTTGTGATGTTAATGGCCTTGTAAAAATTGGAAATATCTAACTAATTGTTTTTTGTTTAACGTATAAATAGAGTACAGATTTCAATGAACAAAATGAGCTACAGATCATATTTATCTGAAAAATAATACATTTATATTTATGTAGAACGGTGTGCGCAAAATATCCGAAAATTTAACGCTTTATATTTACCAGAATAATTAATTTACAGACAAACAAAAGAATAGGGGTATCAGTTTTTTTATTCAAAGAACACGTAAATTTAATATTAATGAAATCGGAGACATGAAGGCCAAATTTTGTGTGATTTGACATGGAATGACTCTAATGCTGTTTTAGTATTGAACCACAAAATTCATGCATCTGTCTGACTGACTGTTTACATGAAAGTTGAGCATATCCAATAACATTCATCTATCACTTTCACACAATGAAACCTATGAGTGGCTGGAATAAGTAAAAGGTATAGAAACCTCTTGTTAGGATATTGTTTCACTTCTTCAACGTCACTCTGGGATATCTCCTGAGCAATAATATGTTTGGTTTTGTTACACATAGTACGAATGAATGTGTAGATGTTACTTTGGAGATACCTAGTAAGAGGATGTAATTCTGCAAACTTTGAAAAGCTAACACACATTTATTCATTATTGTGTACTAAATAATACAGACGTAACATCATATATCTGATTTGGATCTCTTTGCAGTGTTGGAGGATATCATCGCCATGGTACATGAAACCAAAACAAACAAAATAAGAAAAGTCGGTGAAAAGTCAGTAGCAGAGTTGAGTGGTCTTCGCTACTTAGTGATAACAAGAACAGAGGAAGGTAAAACATTTAGGTCTGTGAACTCATTCGTCATACAGAAGGGTCTCGACAAGATAGCTGGCCCAGTAAAAAACTGCACTAGATCTCGTAACGGCACGCTACTGTTCGAAGCTTATTCAGCATCCTAGGCAGCTACTATTTTAAAAGCCAACATGTCAGCCAGCTATCCGGTGCGTGTAGAGATGCACAGAACCCTGAACTCCTCCCGCGATGTTGTGAACACCCGCGCATTGGACGATATGTCCAATGAAGGAATTGAGGAGAACCTAGAAGATCAAAGTGTGATACTTGTTTATTGGGTTCAGATAAAGGATGGAGGCGAATATCTGCCTACCCGTACCCTGTTCCTTACTTATGATCGGGTCTATCTCCTGCAAAGGATTAAGGCAGGGCGTGAGGCCGCTGAAGTTAGGCCTTACATCCCGAACCCGTTGAGATGTTATAAATGCCAGCGCATTGGTCACACAAGTGACACTTGCAGTGGTAGAGCTACCTGCGTGAACTGTGGAGGTATCGCTCATGACGATGCATACGCATCACCTCCCAGTTGTGTTAACTGCAGTGGAGAGCATCAAGCTAGCTCCCGAGAATGCCCCCGTTTTATGGAGGAAAGGGTGATCCAGGAGATCGGGTTAAACAGAAGATATCCTTCTCAGAAGCCCGTAAACTCCTGCGCATTCGATACCCTCTATCCCAAGACCATTACATATAGCTCGGTTAAGCTAAGCCGGTACTGAAGCGGGAAATCGCTACACAAACCAGCGATCATAACAGGGCCACAATTTCCGAAAAGACTCGTAGCAAGAGCTGCACCAACGTCTTCAACATCTGCAGCGACATCTCAGTCATCCACTAAGTCAGCTAATAAAAAGAACATCTCTAGAAAGTCACAATCCAAATTGTCAATCTCCAGCAATAGCGCCAGTAAACCCGTTGTATATGATGCATCACCGAAAAAGTTTGGAATTCCCCAAAGAAAGTAACGTCTCTATTCCCAGTAAACCTAAGGGAAAGAAAGCTCAACGTTCATCTCCAAGATCCTCTTCTGGTATGGAGACAGAGGCTCTCGAACTGAAATTCACTATGGGGAAACTTACCTCCTTGGTAGAGGAGATGTAAGAAGATGCTGCCCACACTGGAAGAGCCCCAGTGAAAAAGAGACAGGATAAAGCTTCTGAAGCGAGTGTAAGCCCAAGAGATAAGAAAAGGGTTAAATTAAACCGACTACCACCTACTACAAGGGAATGCAGAGTTACCTTGAAATACTTACCCCATACAAATACTAGAATGGCTATCCTACATTGGAACATACGTGGTATTAGAACACAACGACCAGAACTAGAGCTTTTGCTCAATAAGAACGAACCGTTGGTCGCATCTTTGCATGACACTAAGCTGCGTCCTCAAAACGCTTTCCAACTAAGGTGATACACGCCAGTACGGTGTGATGTTACACCAGAAGAGGGTGTTCCGGCACATGGCGACGCTATGGTGCTTGTCAGAGATTATGTATATATGGAATCTACACCCTTATGGTCTGATATACAATCTTTTACCATAAGGATTCCACTGGCAATCTTTTAGTTTACCATTTGTAATATTCATTTGCCTCTGTCCCTTGTCTTCTCGCTTATTGACTTAGGAAATTTGGCTTCCCAGTTACCAACGCCGTTTCTGTTGGTGGGAGACTTTAATGCGCACCATGTGCTTTGGGATTCAAGTCACGGTTGTGCGAGGGGCCAATTTCTTGGGCAATTACAACCTAGCTCTCCTAAACGCTGGAGAGCCTACATTTCTTTCTGACTCCTTCAATAGTTTTTCACACCTTAACCTTGCAGTTTGTTCACCTCAGTTGGCAGTCCGCTTACAATGGAATGCCATATCTGATTTACACTCTAGTGACCACTCTCCGTGTCTTATCAGTCTCTTAAAGCAAAACACATGTTCCACACATATGCCAAGATGGTTCTTGGACCATACCAACTGGAACCTTTACATCCAGTTGGACGTGTTTACTTACAACGAGTACGACTCAGTGAATGATTTGGTGCAGCATCTCACCGAGAGGATACTTTCTGCTTCTGAGCGATCTATTCCGTGGTCGACTTCTCACCCCCGTCGATTTCGCGTCCCTTGGTGGACGGATGAATGTAGGAATGTCACTAGTGGTCGAAGGCGTGCTCTTAGGGCTTTTCAACGCCACCCTACATTGGATTACCTAAACCGATACAAGAAAATGCGCGCCATGTCCGAAAAGTCATTAAGGATAGCAAAAGGACTCCACGGAGCAAATTTGTAGCTTCGTTTAACTGACATACACTGTCCTCGATTGTATGGGATAAGTTAAGGCGCGTAGATGGGAAATCGACCCATATACCAATTGCGGGCTTGAAAGCAACTACGGGAACTGTTGTTGATTCATTTGACGTGGCCAACATGTTTGGCAATGCTTTCGTTCAAGTGTTAAGTTCTGATAACTACTTCCCTGAGTTCCTTCGAATTAAAACTCAGGTGGAATCTCAAGGCTTCGCGTTTCGTTCCAGAAACGTAGAAGATTACAATCGCCTTTTCACCATGGCGGAGCTAGAACATTCTCTTTCATCTTCACGACTATCAGGCACCAGGACCATACGGTATTCACGTACAAATGTTACAACAGCTCTCTCCTGAAATTAAGGCATTCCTGCTCGAGGTTTATAATCGTGTTTGGGTTGAAAGTACAGTTCCAGAAAATTGGTGGGAGGCCACCGTTATTCCCATTTTGAAGGCTGGAAAGGACCGTCATCTTCCCTCCAGCTACCGCCCTGTTTCCCTCACCATTTGCAAGCTGATGGAATGGCTGATCAATGGTGGATAGAAAGTCGTAACTTACTAACATCCAGTGTGGTTTTCGACGACTCCGTTCAACTGTAGACCATCTTGTGTCGGTTTCGACACAGATAATGAACGGATTTATGTAGAACTGTAAAACCGTTGGCATTTTTTGCGATCTCGAGAAGGCTTATGATACGTGCTGGCGAGAATTCTACGCTTCCTGTATACGTGGAGCATACGCGGACGCCTACCGCTGTTTATTCAGGAGTTTGTGAAAGACAGCTTTTTCCGAGTAAGGGTCGACTCGGTTATTTCGAATTCTTTTGTTCAGGAGGAGGGAGTACCTCAGGGTTCGGTACTAAGTGTTACGCTATTTGCTATAGCAATTCACTCCATCTGGAAATGTGTTCCACTTGGAGTTTTGTCATGCCTATTCGTGGCCGACTTCACCGTCTATTGTACTTCTCAGCGCACGGCGTTCTTACAACGCCATTTGCAGCAATGTTTAGACAGCCTTCGAGAACGCAGCTCCAAAAACGGCTTCCGTTTTTAAACTGAGAAGTCAATCTGCATTGATCTTGGATAGGAAGCTTAATTCGTCATCGCATATAGCACAACTAAGAGCATAATGTGACGGTTCCCTGAATATCGTGCGTGTCCTAAATGGTAAATCTTGGGGAGCGGATCGGACAATTTTGCTGCGAATGTATCGCGCACCGGTCCGATCCAAACTAGACTATGGGTGTATTGTTTATTTGTTAGCATGGCCATCGGTATTTAGAAGATTAGACGCGGTCCATAACTGGAGCATACACATGGGAATAGGATCTTTTCCAACAAGTCCAGTTAGTAGCCCTTACGCCTAATCCGCAGAACGTCCTCTGCAACAACGGGGTGAGGCTCTCTTAGCAAATTCTGGTTGTGCGCTTAGATGTATGCCTAAGCACCCAACGTTCGCTTGTTTCTTCACCACCACGCTACGAGAACGATATAGAAAAAGCACATTTAGTCCTAAGCCAGCGGGTTTTCGTTTCCAGGAGCTTGAAAATGAAATGCCAAAGTTGTTTCCCAAGGGTGAGGAGCTCTACTCCCCTTAGTTACCTGGTATGCCCTATGTAAATCATGGGATGACCATACACCGGAAGTCCACGATTCCTATTTCAAGTGTCCGCACTTGTTTTTAGAATTTTTGTCAGGCTACACTGATCGACATTTTATCTACACCGATGGATCCAAGAGCACCAGTGGTGTTAGATGTGCTTATGTTTATGGAACCGAAACACATATATTCGGTTTCCATAATAGCACTTCCATTTATACTGCAGAGCTGTATGCAATAACCGAGCCGTTTTACGTGTGCGACGTCGTAAATTAGTTGCCTGCCTGATTTTGAGTGACTCTCTTAGCGCACTTCAGAGCCTTCGTGAGCCGTACAACCACCATCATATTGTACAACGTATCCAGGATGCTCTCCACGTTTTACACGCTTCTGGCGTTAGCGTTCTGTGCATGGATTCCTGGTCACGCAGGTGTGCCGTGGAATGAAATGGCGGATTTGGCAGCAAAGGCGGCAACCACAGAACCCAGTATTACCATCTCTCGTGTCACTTCGGAAGACTTTAAGCTTGAAGTGCGGAGAGCAGTGCTGTCGTGCTAGCACGAAGACTGATCAGCTCTCTGCGGTAATAAGCTTAGTTAACGGTTGAAAGAGTTTTTAGATTTTTAGCGGAGTGCAACATGAGTTTGAGAATTTGAAAGTTCAAATATCTAGTTATTACGCTATTTTGAAATCTTTATAGTTTTGTTTAAATTTTGGCTTTTGCCAGGTTTTATATATTTATGTATATTTATTTTCCCTTTTGCTAGTAATTTTATTTCTGATTGAAGTTTATATCTGACTTTTGCCATAAATTGCTTTTAAGGGCACTGATGACCATGTAGTTGAGCACCCTTAAACCTGTATCTCCTCTGGATCTCTTTGATCTTACCATCAATGCAGATTCTTTTGAATGCATCTCTCCCTTGAGCCTGATGTGGTATTCAGTCTTCTCTGAGAACTTCAGGATTGCAGTTTTAACATCTTTAATGCTTCTGTTGTTGCTAGGTCGTCAATCAACTGTAATCTCTACCATGGAGACTTGGGAAGTGCTTCTGCAACACATTTTCTGCACTTTCCAAAATGCTGCGTAGATTTAAATACTCTTGCCAGTGTCATAATAATGGCGAAATCTCTTGCTTCCTGCTTTCCATGCATTTTGTCCCAGGTTTGTTGCACCTGTTTGTACATGCCTCTTTTGCTGTTGTTGAACTTAGCCCTTTAATCTTTCTTAGCAGCATTTATTTTTTATTTTTACATCCTTCGTAGCAAAATTGTCTTGGACAGTGTCTATATTCATCTTGTGTTTCTGCTGAGGTTTTAGCCATGATCTTAAGATGCTTGTCTGTGTACTTACCAAGGTATCTCTATTAACTGATACCTACAGGAAGAGTTGGTCTGGGTGGCTCAGTTGGTTAGACGCTGGTCTACTGATCCCAAGGTCGCGGGTTCAAACCTGGCCCAGGCCGATGGTTTTTAAGTGTGCTTAAAAACGACAGCTCCATGTCAGTAGATTTACTGGCATGTGAAAGAACTCCTGCGGGACGAAATTCCGGCACACCGGCGACGCTGATGTGATCCTGGCAATTGACAGCGTCGTTAAACAACAAAATAATTTTTTTTTTCCCCTACAGGAAGTAGGAAGAGTGTATGTCAGTCTGTTACGACTATCAGTGGAAATCCACTGACTTTAGAAGAAAATGCTCAAGATACTTTTTTTGTTGATAATATGATGCTAAAATAAGATCTCGAAGGAAATTTTAATACTTAATGTACGTTACTGTCTATGACACTTCATCCATATTTAGTGTAACAGGTTGACACTAATATGCAATATGTATAAAAGACTTTAGAAAAGCTTATATTTGGAAGTGCTTATCTCTGTGAAACAAGGAAGACTCAATGTCTGGTTTAAAAAAAATCTGATATAAATTCCAAAATTTACTTTGTAAAATTTGTGCATAGAGTATCAAAATTTTGAAGCATTCTTCTTTTGTTTTGCATTCAACAAGATCTTTAGCATTAAATTACTCAATTCTTTGCTATTTGTATGTTATTGTTGAACAAGCTACCTCAGAGTATTAGGAATTATATACCCTTATATAAAATTTTGAATTAAAATTTTACTTGTTATGACATTTCAGTAAATTGCTCTGAGTGATGGTGCACATTAAGTGATTGGAAAAACACTTTTCATTTAAGAATTTAGAGTTACGAATAATACTAGGGAAAAATAATAATAATGATAATAATAATAGTAATAATAATAATTATTATTTTCAAATCAATTACAGAAATAAATTTTCGAGTCAGTCACCCAAGTTGGTGGAAAAAAAAAAACACACACACACACACACACACAGACACAGACACAGACACACACACACACACACACACACACACACACACACACACACACACACGCGGGAAGCTAATATAAAGTGTGTAAAAATGCAACAAGGAGCAATAACTAATCACGAGTTAACTGCTACAAAATGTAAGATTTGGATAATGTACAAACAGCTAAGGGCATGTAAATTAATGTTTTATTTAGTTGCATTTTTATTGGAATAATTGCCTTTTGTTTGTGCTTATGTATTTAAATTATTTTTCAATACATGTGTTAATTTATAATACATTTTACATAAAGCTAAATGCTAATGTTCTCTGCACATGGTAGAGTATCATTTCTGTTATAATTTCTATATTATTGTAGAATGCAAATTCTCATAGGTTAGCAGCTTATAAATTAATGCATAGTGAACTACTGTGTACAAAGAATACTACTACATAATACTGAACCATAGCCTTTCCTATTTTTCTTATTGTAAATGAATAAGTCTATTTAAGGCAATTAAAAACAAATATCCTAACAAATGAGTAAGACAAACTGAAAGGGGCATAGGTTTTGAAGTCACCTGTGTTTAAAGACTTTCCAGTTTGAGTTGGTCTTCAGCTCTAGCAGTAGGACTTCGTAGTTCATAACTAGGGAGCAGATTTTGCCCTATTTGCCTCTTTTATTCCTCTGTTCAGAAACGTAGACTTTTAAGTTATAAGCACATTTCCTACAATTATAAGCCAAAATTCTTAGTTTTATAGTGCCTATAAATGCCTATTTCATGTTTGTGCTGTTCTGCTTATTAGTGCCTAAAACTGTCTTTTTGACCAATTTATCCTGTTTGTAATTTGTGACCACAGCTTTTGCATTTGTTAGTTTTAACTGAAGATTACAGTGAAGAAATACTTCTTTACTATTGCACATTGGATATACAAAAGGGGTTTAGCAGGTAGTCAGGCACCTATGTATCTGCTTCATTTTTTTTTTTTTTTTTTTTTTTTTTTTTTTTTAGGTGGAGGGGAAAAATCTTGTTTCGAGACCCCATGGTACTGTGGGAGTCGCCATTGAAGATGGCCATACCCACTAAAAAACCCCATCCACCGGATTAGGAAGGTGAAAGCCTGCTGCGGTACCGCCTGTAGCACCCGCGCATTCAGTGGTGAAAATAGAGCTGGTTCGCATAGCGTAACCAGACGGAGAAGGTTAGGAGCTAGGAGACGAGCTTGACCGAAGCCCAGCTTGCCCCCTAGCGGAGTCATGGATGGTTTGGTAGGAGTCATTTGTGATTGCTGTCAGGAATCAGGGTGCTATGAATCTTGGCGTGAATTCGCCGCGTCTGTTCGTGCGCCTCAGAAGTCTGGGAGCGTGTCGATACCCTGCATGCTGGATCCCTGAAACAATCTAAATATACATGTACATACACTAAGAACAAAGGAAGTGCGTACAATTAGTCCCTTAGGTTAGTGGTAATTTGTGCGCTTGTGGCGTCGTCAAACTAGTGTGATTATAATTGTTACGTTCCGCCGTATGGCGTCGTTTGCAATTCATAATTAAGGTTGTTGATATACCATCCGGCATCGTCAATTGGGTGAGTGCATGTCCGTTGTATCGCCTGTTCGTCTGGAGTGCACACTTGGCGGGCAGTCTGCCTGAAATGCAGGTGCGAGCCAGTGCCACTCCCGCGGGGGCCCTCATCCCCCTGGGTCCGCCTTATAAATAAGGACTTGAGGGTTATCTGAAGAGAAACTGTAGGTATGAATGTGTGTGTGTGTGTGTGAGAGAGAGAGAGAGTGAGAGAGAGAGAGAGAGTGAGAGTGATGCACAGTTCACATATGGATAACATCGGGGTAGTTAACTAGGTTGTCCAGATATTGTTGCATGTCAACATCTGGCTCCCCGAGACCAATAGTTCTCTGGAATAGAGATAGTGGCCTTGCATGTTTGTCGTGCGTTATATCATAATTTCCTAGGTTTTGAATTAGTTCGTTGTGGTTTTTGTTTTTCTTGTCAAGTAAGTTACAGGTGAGCCTTTTTATGAACTGTTCAATGGAATGTACTTTTAGCTCCTCGTGTAATTGGAGCGTTGGAGCTACTTCGGGTAGTCTCGCGATTATTCGGAGTACTCTATTCTGCATCGTTTGCAGTCTCTTTATGTGTGTTTTTGCTGCATGTCCCCATACGGGTGCAGCGTATGTTAGGATGGGCCGGATTAGTGTTTTATAAAGTGTAGTGCCCATCTCTAACTTTAGAGTACTGTTTGTGTTGATTATTGGGTATAGCTTATTGAGTTGTGCATTGGCTTTGGCTCTTACTGTGTCTACGTGCTGTTTCCACGTAAGGCCCTGGTCCATTGTTACTCCTAAGTAGGTGATGGTTTTGCTGTTCCATTGGATTGGCTCTTGTCCAAGCGTTAATGGCTGAAGGCCGTGTTTACCATGACGGTGCTTAATTCGCTTGGTGAATACAATTGCCTGGCTTTTTCTGGTATTTACCTTAATGCGCCATTTCGTGAGCCATGGCTCTAAATCATTTAGAGCATTTTGTAGCCTGGTGCGTATAATCCTCGGCATGGTTGATTGTGTGACAAGCGCTGTGTCATCCGCATATAGATATCGGTCTACTCTTATCGTCTCTGGTAAATCATTTATGTAAATATTAAAGAGGGTGGGCCCCAATAAACTTCCTTGTGGGACCCCTGCCCTGATTGGCCGTCGCGTTGATGTCTCTGTTTCGACTGCCGTGCGGAACGTTCGGTGAGATAGATAGTCCTTTATTATGGCTATCATAGAGTCCGCGAATTCCAGTGATATGAGCTTTCTGAGTAGACCAGCGTGCCACACGCGATCGAAGGCCCGTTCAATATCCAAGAAGATGGCCCCTGTGGATCGGTTTTCGTTGATAGGAGCATCACAGTGCACTTAAGACTTCGAAAAATCTTTGAATTCACTCAAGAACAAGTAACCAAAGACAAGCTACATGAGGTTTTAATGGATTGAGAAATGAGACCATTCTTTATGTGGGGAATGGAAAGTCCATTCTGTATGCAGTGTTTCAAGTGTATACATCATGATCAGTTTCTTACGAAAATTTGCCAAAGGAGAAAAGTAGCAGAAGTGTGCTACTGAAAACAATGCATGTGTCAGGCAGCAAAAGAAAAGTTGAAACATATGCTTCAGAGAAATCCTGGTTGGGAAACCATATCAACCATTAATGGTATTTTAGAAGCTAGTTTAATAACTGTGGTGCAAGGAACCTTGAGCTACAACAAATAGCAAATTTTAAATGTTATCAAATTGTAGTGTGTGAAGTAGAAGGTTCTCACAATATGCCAATGCACATGTTACGAGAAAACAAGCGTAAATTTACCCCTGAAAATTTTGAAAAGTGCATAACTGTCCATTGCAATACAAAGTATGATGCTGATAGTGACAGGTGATATTTGTATCACAACAGGTTCCAATAACAAAGCATTTGGTTTCAGTTATTTTACACCTAAGTCACGTTATGTATTTTCTATGCTTATATTTTGATGGTTGTATCCTTACTTGGAATTTTGTATAATCTGTAAGCAACTTATATAATGCTATTAATATTATAGTGCATTTTAAGTGCCTATTTTACTCACATTTTGTGTTTCTAAGTATTTACTCCCTCCATTCCAAATTATGGTATAGAAGTTCATAGGATTATGGCATATGTGCAGCTATTACCTGTTCTGTATACACCTGATGTGCAGTATGGTAACAGGCTTTCATCGTGTGGACGTGCTCTGTCACATGTTGTAGTGAACAGAATCATACCACATTTACCTAGCATAATATGAGCAAGAACCAGTTGGCCACCGGCAGTGGCATTCAGGCTAAGGACAAGGAGCTATTAACCCAAGAAAATGTTACAAGAACCACAAATAAGCAATTGACAGGCGAGTGCCATAATGCTATTCTGCAATTTCTGCTGCAATACAAAGAAAGCTGGAACTTTGCGAAGGGGCTTTATTTAAGAGAGCTGCAGGTTAGTTTCAAGTAACACCATTGACTGTTTCCCATATTTGGCACTGAGCTGAGGAGCAGTATGATAAAGGCAAGTGCTTATGTTAATCCTAGAAAGAAAGGAAATTGTGGTCACAGATGCAAAGATTATTCTGTACAATTGAGGAAAATAAAGTACACTCCTTTACACAAATGTGGAACATTTTAGTTTTAGCATGTGCTATTGAAGAGGCCAAATCAACCCTCTTTTGATATTTCAAAGAAGGTAAAACAATCAAACGAGTTTCATCCACACTGAAGCCACTTCTAACAGATGAAAACAAATGTGAACATTTACAATTCTGTTTGTCCATGGTGCAGAATAATGGTAAATTCAGGGCTGTGTACAATTATGTGCATATTGATGAGAAGTGGTTTTATTTCTCAAAAGTACAGCAGAAATATTATCTCATGCTTGACAAGGAGCCTCCACATCATCAATGCAAAAGCAAATGATTCATACCCAAGATCATGTTTATGGCAGCAGTCGCCAGACCTAGGTGGGATTCACACAAACAGCAATGGTTTAATGGATGAATAGGCATTTGGCCATTCATTGAGGGTCATCAAGGCAAAAGAAACAGCAAAAACCGACCATGAGGTACTCCCGTCATCAGCCCTAAGACATCTGTGACACAAAATGACAATCGACATATGCTTATCCAAAAGGTCATTCCAGCTATCCAACTACAGTTTTCCTGCATGTTGGAAGAAGACAATGATTACAATTCAACAGGACAACGCAAAACCACATTGTTCTGACCAAGATCCTGAAATCCTTGCAGCAGAGAGAAACAATGGGATGGAATATTATCTTTAAGCAGCAGCTAACCAACAGCCCAGATTTAAATGTTTTGGACCTTGGTTTTTTCAATGCAATCCAATATTTGCAGCATCAGAAAAGCTCAAGATCACCACAAGAATTAATTGACTGCTTTGTTGAAGCATTCAATAGCCTTCCCATCGACAAACGTTTCCCTTTCTTTGCAGTACTGTATGGAATGCTGCATGATGACAAGGAAGCAATGCACACCAGCTTCTGCATTTGGGAAAACAAAGATGCTCAGGATCGTTACCTGAATCTCTTCAGTATAAACAAGAGGCTATACAGATGACACAATCAGCCTTAGCTATGTGATGCTGGTAACTTAAAAAGTGTAAGAGTAGACAGGGTAAAGGTTACAAATGCCCAAAGAAAAAAACAATAAATGTAGGAGTATGAAGTATTATTTTTAGTGTTTAATAAATGATTATATTTAACAGATACAGACATAAATCATAGATTGTAGGCAGAAGTTAAGCAACAATTTGTTCACAAAAATCACAGCATTTTTGTTTTTAATTTTTTACATTTATAGTGTTGGCACTGATACAATTTCCTGTCCACTCTTCAATTATGCTGTGAAAGTCTAAATATTGTAAAATATAACAATGTGACTTTTTGGAATGTAACAAATTAATTTTTTGCATTGAAAATGTGAAATCTATACCATATTTTGGGACTTCATAATTGAGTGATACCTATACCATAATTTGGGATGGAGAGATTATTTAGCTAATTTTTAGTGCCTATTTTGCTCATTTATAGCGCCTTTTTGCCTATTTCACACATTGCTATTGCTGATTTGTCACTGTGTTTCAAATCTTATGCACCTCAGGCTTCTTTAAGTCTGGTTTCTGAACTTTCTGATTGTCACCACAACTGACATCTCAATTTCAACATTTGTTTGCTTCTCTGTAAACTTCTGGTTGCTGCACAATGTATATGTTTGGCAGTAATAGTACATTAGTAAAACCAGGCAAATTCCAAATAGACAGTATGATAAGGATTTAGTGAACTTATCTGAACTCTGAAAAATTGAACTTAAATTCATGTGTCAAGAGTTTTCACCTGTAGTTAATGACATAACAGACATTATAATCTGGCTAATAGTTAGTTTTAGTGTATCAACGCTGTGATGTCATGCAACTGGTTTGCTTAACTGCCATGAATAGAACTGTTGGGCTGGCAGCATGATGAATAACGGTACATCAAAAGCAGTTGCAAGAACAAATACCTTTTGCTTAAAACTTGTGTTACAAACATTGCTTGGATAAATTTGTTTTATTTACTTAGTCATTACTATTTAGACAGTAAATTTGTCAATACGACTACTAAAAGTGTATACTCATTGCAATTTTGTGGGGGGCAGGGAAGTCATACAGTAACGTAGGAGATTTACTTTGGAAATGAAAATGATTTGTTTGTTTTTTCCCCAGATTTAGTAAATACATTTTTTGCACATTGATCAACTTTTAATCTGCTATTGTTGAACTAAACAAATTATGTATTTTAAATATTAAGAATTTAACGATGCAAAAACAGGAGAAGCCATCTGCAATATTATGCTCATAAAAAGATTGTTTTCACATTCACAATTTATTAAAACTGGCTATGGTAATGTGTCAATTATCCAAAATGCCAGTTAACTGAAAGCAATCAACTGACTGAATTAAAATTTGTACACTAGCACGAGACTTGTCACAGTGCCACACAGGTGCTGGTCCAGCTGTTCCACCTGCCTCTGAGACTGCAATGAAGTGGGTAGAACGGCAAGAAAAATGTTATGCTGTATGATGCTGTACAATTGCTGCCTTTAAAGCTCTTACAAGATTGAACAGGGAAAAGAAAAAAAAAAAAAAACTATTTTGCACTGTATCCAGATAGCTATATTTTAAAGTTTTGCAGAGCATTTTAAAACATGTTAAATAAATTTAGACTACAGCTCTGTTTCGTATCACAGGTTATTGTCTTCTTTCCTTTGCAACACTTAAAAGCACTACCTGGTTTCCTTTCATGTTCGGTTATCTGAAAAATCATTTATCTGAACACTTACAAATCCCAATTATTTTACATGCTCAATGCTCTAGTATATTTGCTTTGGATCTATTTTAAGCACAATGTTACTGATTATTATGATTTCAAAATCAAACTAAAAAATAATTTCTTGCTTCCTTTGCTTTTTTCCCCAACTTACCTTCTACCTATGTCCTATTTTGCATAGCGGTTTGAGTAAACGAGCAGTGCATCATGGAGCAGTGAGGTGATGTCCTGCTTATTATAAATTACTATATTTTAAGTAAGCTAAAAGTATATATTCATATGTATCACTAAAGCACATAATAAAATTGAGTATTCGCCAATGGAAAGCAAGTGCCAATTGAAACACCAGGTGGAATGAGATAAAAAAAAAAACCCTAAACAGGATAGGAATGGGGTATGTATGGGGATTAGAGGAAACAAATGAGGGGGTCTTCTGGAAAGCAGTAACAAATAGAGCAAGCCTGGGTGACCGTAGAATACCTTTAACGACCATCTTCTTTTTTTACCTGCTAAACGTAGTATCAGTGCAAGGCCGTGAGCCTGCTGCACTCAGTAAGCTCCAGTTGCCCAGCCCTGAAATACAGGATAAGAAAGACAAATGTGGGAACAACAGAAGGGAAGTCTTTGGAGCTATATAGCGTAATAAAAAGAAAATCTAGCAGAGAAAGATGTGAAAATCTGTAACAAACAAGAGAGAGAACAATTTGTTCAGGCAAGGACAGGGACAGTATTATGTAAAGGAACAAGAAGAGATTGAATTTATTAAGTACTAAAGCACATACATCTTGGACTGCCCTTGAACTTGGGCCCTGGCACTTTTGTCATTGGGCAGCCTCTAAGATTTCTTATACAGGTTTACAGTTTGATGTGTGCTGTTGTTTATCACTTTTGCTAATGCATGTAAATTTTTTCAATTTTATTTTTATCTTTTACATCACCTTTCTTACCTACTCTAGGTTTTCCATTTCCCTAAAATTCTTTATTTTTAAATCATTCAGTTCACTCTAACCTCCTTTGCCTCCCCTCTATTTCTTTCCTAAATTTCCTAGCCATTTGCTAAAGAAACCCTCCATCATAATGATTCACTTCCACCTCCTTTCCACACAACTTTCACTTTACTTTCCTGCTTACCTTTGGCCCTAGACTTTTCGTTCCTCCCTTCTAGCCCTGACTACAGTTAGCTAAAACCACTTGTTCTTCCTTGTCACATGGTGCAGGACAGCAGTTTCACCTCTTTTCTTTGGTTTCCCATATATTAGCACATTTTTATTATCTGACACCCACTTGCCAGTGGTGCCACTTTTCCAAATATGTGCAAAGGTTTGTTCACCCTTCTTCCAGTCCATTCCACCCACATGTGCGGTACCTGTATCATTCTTCCCATTTGGCTTCTTTGCACACTATATCTTCTGCTCTAGGTTATTTCCACTTATTTTTGGAATTGCCCCTTTACAGCTTATCCTACTTGCCACTCCACTCATAATTTCCTCATTATTTGCCTTTTTCTCCTTGTTTTTCCCACCACCTTCTTCAATCACTGACATATAATCCTGTGCTGCTGCTTTGTCATTTGCTGCCTCTGACTGCGCTGCCTTCTCTTCCCTCCTTCATCCAATATAGCTTTTTCCTTCTCTTTCTTTGTGATCTTGTCACATGCTGTCTTCTCTTCTGTATCTCTTGCTGTTCTTGAGAGTCAATACACCTCAACGTTTCCTCCAATTTACTTGACATGTCTCATTTTGCCTTGAATCTCTGTCTTAATTAATTCTATTCCTCTGTAATATGCCCATCTGTAGTTTCAAACTTTCAATGTAGGCCTGTTTCCCCTGATTCGCTGCCTTTGTTTGTACGATAAATTTTTATTGATAAACATATCTATTCCTTTCAGTTTTTTTTGTCTGATTCAATATGTCTCAAGTTGTATATGTACTTATAAATTTTGCTAGAATATTGCATCTTCCAAATCTGAATGCTTTACATATTTCATTGTCACTTATGTCCATCTGTAGGTTCTTCTCCAGAACTTCGTCCGATATGACACAATGTTGGAGGACGTTAATTAAAAAAAAAAATCTCCAGAACTTCCTTTACCTCTTGTCTTGTGTCTATTCCTTTCCTTTCTTCTACTCCTATGATCACCAGATTGTATTTCCCACTTCTCTCCTCCCATTTTTCCATTGTTTCTTTGATGTTAAGTAACTGTTCCTTTAATATCTCTATATTTTTGAGCATTTCCTCTTCTTTGAAGGCCACTTTTCTTTATTTTACTCTTTCCTCTCTTCCATTGCTAGTATTTTTTTCAATTTTCCCCAGCTCTGCTATAATTTTGCCTGTTGTATCTTTGCTTGTCATGTTCCTTGTGTCCTTTCTCCTCTCACTCTTGGGAGCATTCTCCACACATGTCCGGACACACTCACTGCTTGCCATGTACTCGCATTGTGTAGTAGAATGTAAGGAAGTGGGAGAACGAAGACAACAGATATGGGAAAGGAAATGGGACAATATGATTAAGCAAATCATAGCAATGAAAATGTTAGCAAATAAAGGAGACAAAAGTTAAAACATTTGGGAAAATTCTTAAGGAAACTCAAGGAGAAGAGGACAAGGAAGGCAAAGAGTTGGGGGGAAGAAGGAAAGATAGAGCAATCAGAGTAAAGGTGTAATTGGCTACCAAAGTTGTTGAAGAGCAGGTTCAAAAGCAACGAGTAACCAACATTTGGAAAGACACACAACTCATTTCACAAAGGCAAGATGTAAAAGCAAAACTTAATAGGATGTAGATTTGTGTAGGTAAGCACAATAATTACAATTCAATACTATAGTAAGTAGCTCTACACTCTTTTGAACTTTCTTACTCTTAAAACAGGAGATATAATTCATGCTGCCATTGGCAATAAATACATAAGATTAAGTAATAAAGTTCTGAATAAAAACTCAGAAAATAACTAATTTTTAATACTAAGAAAATTATAATTTGGATAATGTATGTGCAGCTATTAAAACGTACCAGTAACCATACTTTGTTACAGACTGGTTCATAAGCACCCAGTAATGCGAACCAGTACAAAAATAATGGGAAGCAATGCATCATCCAACAGTTTGGTTCACAACAGCCTGGTAATGAGAATGGAAATACATAATATTCATCATATCGATGGCAAAGTGGAGGTCCATATTGCACTTTGGGAATTCATTTGTTTCTAAGTTACCAATGATTTTTTTTCTAGCTTGCAACTAGACAGCCCTAATGGCTGTTTCATGAGATGCTGCCTTGAATAACTTCTGCAGCGAAAGGTTTAATGCACACTATATGAACCTAACATGCTATGCTCGGGAATGAGAACGAGAAAGTTAAAGCTTGGCCAGGTCTTCTTTCCCATTCCCAGGACTCAGAAAAGCTTCCAGTTGGGTGTGAACATTCTTATTTGAATACATATAATTTAACATTCTGTTATCAGCGGTAGTGAACCAGCCATAACCCTATATGAAGGGATGATAGTGTATGAAAAATTGTTCAAATATGTGGCACATAGGATGTTGCTTTTTTATTGGAATAATTGTTTGTATATATATATTTATTTTTCAATAGTGTGTTAATATATTATACAGTATAACTTATAAATAATTGTTTGCATTTTTTGTACATGATAGAATTACATTTTTGTTATAATTTGTATATTGTTTTTAGTTGCTCCCAGGATGCAACTCTATGGCATTTGTCTTAAGTTAACAGCTTTTAAATTAATGAATGGTAAACTGCTATATATAAAGATGATACTAAAACCACAGATTTCCTACTTTCATACCTCATAGAAAATAAAAACATCAGCTTAGGACAATTAAAAATGATAATCTCAATATTCTTGCATATGAGTAAGGCAAACTAAAAGGGGTGCAGGTTTTGAATAAAATCACCAACGTGTTTAATACTTTTCTCTTCAAATTGAGTAACAGAATCATACTATTTCGACACTCACTGGAGATAAAGAGCATTAAAGATGCTGGTGACTGTTCAAAACTTGCACTTCTTTCAACTGTCTTCCATGTGTTATTAAAGCAAGTGGCAGGGTTAACAGTGATGTACAGGAGCAATCATGATTGGTTGATAATGTAGTTAGCTGAATTAGCAAACACATCATTAGCTTCATTAATAATAATAATAATAATAATAATAATAATAATAATAATAATAATAATAATAATAATAATAATAATAAAAACAACAATAACAATACATAACAGCAATTTTTAACAGCAGATAACTCCATTTTTAAATACTGACCATCAGAATGCTCACAGTTTAATGTTCAGTCTCAAGTTTCAACAGTGACATTTTTGGCTGTATTAAATGTTCAACATGATTGTTTTATTACTTAATAATAAGCATGATTAAGCCAAACAATTGATCATTTTTTCAAAACGAAAATTTTGTGAAATTGAGGTGTATATAGTATCAGCATAATTTGAACCTCCTGCATCATTCTGTTGAATCAGATTTTGCATACCTCATTACATGCCCTGCGTAGAGGGTAAATAATATTGGCAGTCTCTTCAAAACAATAGATGCACTTGTTCGGTTAAAGCAAAGGTTGATTAATGCAATTTTAACTATTTTCTGACACACCATATAGCAAACTTGATTCTACAGAATATGCTGGTATTGACTATCTCACCGTTGTGGTTATTTGGAATTGCCATTCATTTCTGCAAGCTTTGTTACACTTTTGCATCAGCATTTACTGCGAATTCACTGTTGTGGTTCCTTGATTTCACACTCAACTCTGCAAGCTTTGTTATATGCACTATGCACATGCTATGGACAATGGACAGCAATTCAGAATGTCAAACTGTACCAGACAGTGTGCACGAGGCAGGAATCACACTCCAAGTAGAAACTTTCCCTACATTTGACATACCTACCCCATGTGCACACACCGTTATACGCCTCCAGATGTTTTTGGCAGAATTAAAACATGCGTTAAGGAAAAAAGAGAATATTTTGAACCCTGATGAGTACTATCAAATATTTAAAAATCCTGGAGCTTTGAAAGTGTTGTTTGAAGAATGAGAAATTAAGGTTTGAAAGAAAGTGCAAAGCAAACACTGAAGCCAAAGCTTCCTTTGAGGTTGAACACACAGTGAATCATAAGTTATTCCAAACAATCAAAGGAAGATCGTAAATAGGCTTAATAGGTCAGCTACCTAAAGCATTAAATTATGCACATTCTGCCTGTAGAGCAGACGGACAGAATCGGTTCCTCACACTGTGCCGTCACACGCACTACAAATGTGCATAACTTGAATCCTCTTTAATGTAGCTGACCTACTAAGCCTAATCACAAGGTATGTGTAGAAGCTCAAAATGCATATTCTGCTTTGCCTGTTGAGGTGGATGTGCGGATATTACACAGCAAATCCTGCAGCAAGGTGCTGCTTTGATCTCAAACTTACCACGATCAATAGAGTGAGCAAAGAAAAGGGAAGGGATGTTCAAATTCTAGCTAGGTTTCTAGAAATTCCAGAAAATACAAACAAATTTTAGGAGTCAGTTAAAGCTTAAACCGTGCTTATTTATTTGTATTATGTATATAAAATTATGATTTATTTGTATTGTGTTCAATAAGCTTGGTATATAAATAAAATAAATATTGTTACTGTGAATGTAGTAGTACTTATGAGGACTGTCTCAGAAGTACCAGACCTAACAAAGAAAGCACCAAGATTTTGGGGGAAAAAAATCTTTATTCCTCTACAAAGTCTCCTGTCAGCTCGACACATTTTTTCCCAGTGATGCTCAATAGCTTCGATAACCTGTTTATAGTGAGAATCGTCAAATTCTGCAATATTGCAGTCCAACTGCAGACTCAACCTCCTCATTGTTGACAAATCTCTTACCACCAAGCCATTTCCTCAAGTTTGGAAACAGCAAAAAATAAGAGGGGGCTAAATCTGGCAAATAGGGTGCATGAGGAAGCAATTAGAACTTTTACTCATTGATATTGGCCATGGCAATAATGGATGTGTGAAATGTTGCAGTGTCTTGATGAAACAACTTCCATCACTCAAATGCTGCAACGAGTTTGCATAATAGTTGCGATTGATTGCTTTTCCTTTTTGGAGATAATGAAGATTATCCCATGTACATTTCAAGAAACTGACACCATGACCTTGCCTGCAGATGGAACTCTTATTCACCTAATTTGGAACGGATTCTCCCCTTTCAATCCACAGTTTCGACTGTTCCTTTATCTCAGGTGTGAAGTGATGGACCCATGTTTCATCTATGGTTATGAATTGATGCAAAAACACAGCTTTTGCAGTGAAACATTGCCACATGCTCGACAAACATCCTCACAAGGCTGTTTTTGTACTATTACAAACAAATGTGGCAGCCATCTTGCACGCAGCTTTTTCCTGCCCAAATTTTCAATCAATATGCGACACAGCACTTTTTGAAATGCCTGCAGTGTCTGCTAGCTTGCACACTTTCAGTAGGTCATCCAATACCATTTTTTTTATTTTAATTACAATTTCTGGCATTGCCTCATTTGGTCGATCACTGCAATGTTCATCTTGGCAGCTCATAGAGCCTTACTTCAACTCTGCAACCCAATATTTTACTGTTGTAAATAAAGCAGCAGACTCCCCCAGAGTAGAATCTAGCTCAGCTTTAATATTTGTTGGATCAACACCTTCCAAATGAAAGTATTGTATTACATAACGACCAATTTTATGCATGTTTATAAAATTGCTGAGAGCATTCACTATTGATGGCTGCTCAACAAATACTGAACAATGTAGCTTCAAACTTAAGCTCTATATGATTGGTACTTTCCAACAGTCATTTGTTTGAAACAACCACTATCTACATGTCAGGTCTGGGACAGTCCTCATGCTTTCTAGGTTTATACCTAATAATTTATCTGTGTAAATATTAATATGGTGGTTTTATAGCAGATTATGCATTATGAAAAGGTGAAAGTTAATAAAAAATTACTATATAAAATTAACAATATAATAAATAATAATTGTGTAATTAGAAATTACAAATATTGCTCTTACGCTAAGGCTGGCAGTGTCAAATATTCAAAACAAAAGTAAATTTAAAATGATAAAGCATTGAAACAAACATTGAACATGCCTGCTAAGCATTTAGTAGTACATAAGAATGTATTCCATAATGAAACTAACAAGTAAAAATAGTTTATCTTTGATAAACAACAAAACCTCATAAGCTACAGTTTGTCCATCAGCTCATGGGCCCTGGCAGGAATGTAGCAAGTCAGTACATCAGTAAACAATCCTGGGTACCTATCTGAAGCTGAACTCATGCTTCTGGTTGTGCTTATGACAACAGTGTCAACCTTGGAATATATATTCACAGTGGATTAAACCAACAAAGTTGCTCAAAATAGCAGAATATAAAGTATTCTATTCATGCAGTACATTTAGCTAATAAGACAATGTTTTCAAGCACAATGTCTTTCTCCCACTGATCATTTTCTGCTTTTTCTAATGTTTGCAAAAATCCTGCCAGTCTGTTTCAGTCACATGTGATAGACCCTTAAGCATTATATTGTGCAATTCATGTAAGAATATATCAACCATTACATTTCTTCGACTATTCATTTTACCTCTGAGCAAGCTATTTCTGAGTGATTTGAGATCACACATGTAGGGGGGCAAGCGATCGATGGCTCAACAAACCAAAAACGTGTCTGCCTTAAAAAAAACTCTAAATCTGTTTGTTTGAATCATCCTATAAAGATGTTTTACACATAGAACTGACACCCTGAAGCCCTTTGTTCTGCAAGCACAGTATCATAGATTTCACAGTATTCCTAGGCGGGGGGTTTTTCTACTTCTACATTCCTTTTTTCTTTACTTCCAACATAACAGTAGTGACTCGTACAATTTTACAGCTGAAATTAAGAGAAATTAGTGGTGGATAAACATAGCGCGAATAACATTGTAGGTAGATTGGAAACGTAACCAGCAGAACGTTTGCGAGGAAGTTTACAAAACTTAGGTTACACAACGTGGAGTGTGTCTTAATCTAAGGCTAGGAGCTGGTGGACAGGTAGTACATGCTAATTTCACACTTGTGCAAACAGATTAATCCACATCTATCGAAAAAACTCGGTTTCCAAACCTCAAAATTTCAATAGTTAAACTATGCTGTTTGTTTTCCCATGCACTGAAACAGTCTTTGGAAAGAGAATGAACCATTTAAAAATTTGCAGTGCTAATTAGCCTGCATTGCTAATAAGTAGAAAAAAAAGCATTTTTTTCAGAAACACATTTTGTGCACCTATTGAGTTTTGAAAAAACATCCCTCAATTGCTTCTTATGAGTTAAGGGTACAATCTTTCTTTAAGTATACATGAACAGCCATGGAAAAAATGATTAAGCACATTAGGAGGGCAGAATATTCCTAAGTCTCACGTGTTGCAGCACGGTTTACAAAGTCAATATTTCCAACATGCAAGTGAGCTTATTGATAGTCTCTGTTCCAGATGTTATCTGACGGACACAGGGTCTTGACCAAGTAGTTGAACGCCCTTAAACCAAAATCAATCAACAATCTGTCGGACACACAAATAAGCTGTCAGATAACATATGGAACTCAGCTGCATGTTGAAAATACCAACTCTAAATAGTGCTGCAACATGATGTGGGACTTAGGAATATTCTGCTCTCCTAATGTGCTCAATCATTTTTTCCCATGGATGTACATTAAACTGCTCACATCCCAGATGTACAGCAACTTTCACTCTAAGATTTAATACTCTGAGAAGAACTGGTTTCTTACTAGCTGAGGATACAACTGTTATTCATTTAAGCATACAAGTATATTAACTCCACAGGACTACTGATGTACAGCCATTCTCTCTCTCTCTCTCTCTCTCTCATTTAATACTGTGCATAATTAAGCTAAATTATTGATTGAGGATAGTGTAATAATAATAATAATAATAATAATAATAATAATAATAATAATAATAATAATAATAATAATAATAATAATAATAATAATAATAATTCCTAGGGTGTCTCTCCTATACAGAGGGTACCCTTATCACCCGACTTGCGTCCTTCAGCCATAGCCAAGGCCATGGAGAAGCACATGATGGGGCTGGCATGGGTCAGTGTGCTGACTCCCCTGACCATAAGATGACTACTTGACCGTTTAGGGACGCTACCTTTCTATCAGGATAGCTACTCAATTGGCATCACGAGGCAGAGTGCACCCTGGACCAGACCTCGTAGCAGGGAAAAATCCCTACGGTGGTACCAGGATCGAGCCTGGGTCCCCCATGCCAAAGGCATATTTACAAAATACAAACAAAAAAAAAAAAAGCCCAAGACCCCAGAAAAAACCCAAAAAGAGAGCACATGCCTACATGCACATGGGGCGCGGACCTGCACGCACACATGCACAAACACACACTCTCTCTTTCACTCTCTACATATGCTAATTTAATTAACCATTACCACAATATCTGATAAAATTACTGTACAATTAATGTAGAATATACTACACTGCTAGCTCAGTTATCTTTTTTCATACGAGTACTGGTCATGCGATATATGATCGAATCTCTACCAGGGTCCATCTCAGCAATGTGCACTGAAAAAGATTAAGTTACATTATACATGAGAGTTAATATTTGCTTAATAATTAACAGCATTAAATATAACAACTCTTCCTGTTTATGTTAATCCTACTGTAACCTGTATGTTAATGTAATGAATGATGTGCTACATTTCTAGAAATTAAATGGAAACAAATTTCTACAAATATGTAGGATACAATTTAGTATCCTATTTTGTCTGATATTAGACAATCTATTTGGTTTTGACCACTTCTTTCAAAACATGAGACTTCTTCCTTCAATTAAGTGTGCCAAGTCTCTAGTGAAACTCCTATTTTTCATTTCTCTGCAGTCCATTAAAAATATTGTAGAACTAAAAAGAATGTAAAATTTGGTAAACCAGTGAAAATTTTTACCATGCAGTTTGATTTAAATTAATATCCCACACAATATACACAAATATACGAGGGGATGTCAAAAAATAACCGGAATTGATTTTTTACTGGAAAATGCTGCTCACCTTTATTCAAATTCCATTACACACCTTCAAAGTATTCTCCCTCGGACATAATACGATTCTAGCATTCAGTCCAATGTTCAAAACACTCCCTGAAGCCCCTTTTGATAGTCTGTACAACCGAAATTTTATTGTTTAGCTCTCGATCACTCTGAAAATGATGACCCCGAAGCTCTTCTTTTACTGCACGAAATAGGTGGAAGTCACACAGGGCTAGGTCTGCTGAATAAGGTGGATGTAGCATCACCTCAATGCCTAATTCAGTGATTGTTTCCCGAGTCTTGATGATGCGATGAGCAGGAGCATTATCCTGATGAAGGATCCATCCCACTTGAGCAAGATTTGGTCGTTTTGTTGCAATTTTCCCCCTTAATGACCCCTTCAGTACCTCGCAATAGTAATTTGCAGTAACAGTACGTTGCTTATCCACCACATGATCGTAAACAATGCCTAGCTTATCGAAGAGGACAAGATGCATCACTTTTCCTGCACTTGGTTGAACTTTTGCCTTTTTGGGTCTTGAACTTGAAGGATGTTTCCATTGGGCACTTTCCTGCTTTGTCTCTGGGTCAAAATGATGAAGTCAGGGTTTGTCGCATGTGATGACTTTGTCTAAAAAATCTGGTTCTTGCTGAAGCCTTCTCTTCCATTGTTGACACACCATCACACGGTGAACCTTCTGTTCGTCACTGATCACAGGAGGCACCCACTTTCCTGCAACTTTTCTATACACCAATACATTTTATACAATATCTTCAGCTGATCCGTAGGATATATTCATAATCTCGGCAATCTTTGTCAACGATAAACGACGGTCTTCCTGCAACATGACATCAATTGTGTTAACGTTGATGTCCGCTTTTGAAGTTGACGGTCTTCCGGGATGTGCACCACCCTCAGGGTCATTTTTACCCTCCCAAAATCGTTTATACCATTCAAACACTTGAGTTTTCCCCATTGCTTGCTCTTTGTAGGCTTGCTGCAACATTTCCAATGTTTGTGATGCAGTTTTGTCAAGAAGAATGCAAAATCTAATTGATGTGCGCTGCTACAACTTGAGATCCATGTTGGGTACAGTAAACACAGCCTCACACTTCTCCTGCTACCCTCCAATTGAGCACCTCAAGGCCAATGACGTGTATGTCATTTTGTCACTCAAGGTCAGACCTCTCCAGTACCACCAACACCCAGCTCATGCACGGACACTTTAAAATGCAAAAAAATAATTCTGGTTATTTTTTGACACCCCCTCATATTAGAACAAGATACATCGACTATGTAGTGGGGTAGTAGATTTTACATGCAAGAATCTGTGTGGATCATTTGTATAAACTGAACTGATTTTGAAGATTAAAATCAGGCGTTCATACAATTGAATGCAAATGAAAAAATGAGAAAAGTGAGTAGGGAGGAAAAGGTTATTTGTGCAAAGCAGAATCATTTTCACTTACAAGAAAGAAAAAAAATACTTCATTTAAGTTTTAAAGTAATCTTACTAATACGCTTCTCAACCTTAGAAGACAGTACATGTTAAATGGGGTGCAACATTGCAACATCTACTACTATATGCATGCCTTCTTTCACATTCGAACACCAAATCATGTAAGAACAACTCAGAGTGGCCCTTGAGAATATTGGTACAGTATCATCACCATGATGACACTGTGACAAAATTATATTCAATGTGGGTGGAATATTTTCAAACAGTAAAGAATGAACAGTTTGCCACAATCCACTTTGCACTATTCCATTTAATTGCGTTAACCTAGTATGTTTTTATTGTCCTGCCCTTTTTGCTTTCTTTTTTGTGGTGTTCTTAGAGGTACTTTCATTAGTTCCGTTTTAATCCTATACACTACTGCTTCTAAACACCCGATAGCCTTAGCTGTTTCTTTTACCACCTTATTAATACTCACTTGACTTGAAAAATAATCTAACAAATTCATAATTTTTTGAGGTTCCTTACTTCTTAATTTACCAATTTATCATCTCTTCCTAGTTTCTCCCTCCATAACTACAAATATTTACGGAAAATGTTAAATAACGCAATAACACTTCATAAGTTCCACACAGTACACACACACAGTTCTTTACGAATGGTGTTACTGCTGTTCCTTCAATTGTCTGTCATGCCTCTGCGATTTAGCTCAATAAGTTAATACCTTTTGTTTACCTTACACAATAAAAGAAAGAGGTTACAGGCTTCTGGTTTATTTTAAAAACTGTCTCTAACCGTCCTCAACATTTGCTCTCGCTTGGTCCCTGGTGTAAACTCAATAATAAAAAGGTTTTCCACTGTGTAACTTTTGCAGTGCACAGATACAAAATTTTCCAAAAACATTTAATTTAAAAAATTGTAACACTTGACTGAGCAAACCGAGAATTCAAAGTAGGCAGGTAGCAGCACCATACTTTATTCCAGTTAAGAAAAAAATACACACGTATTCTAGCAGTTAATTAATTAGTGTGTGATGAGTATAGAAACGCAAATATCCAACTTTTACTGAAAAAAATGTTTTCTGTAAAAATGTGGGCCTATAGAAGTGTATTAATGACTCTAAAAAGGATATAACCTCAGAAAAAAATTCTGCATAGGATAATGTGTTCAAATCTGAAACTTATAACAATATTTATAACATGCTATTAGGAACCTGGCAACTGTGTGAGTATAAAAGGATGAAGCTAATGGCAACTTGTGTGCGCTAGATATATATACCCCATTTAACTCCATACTGTCATCTAAGGGTGAGACAAGCTATAGAAAGGCCAGGTGAGACCAAGGTCTTTGTACCTTGCCATGTTCTATACAGGATGTAAATGAATAACACTGCACAAATTTTACTGGTGATAGACGGTTCATAGGCAATTAATTTGAAATAGGAAACCTATGGTCTAGGATTACAAATTACAGAACTGTGCCTTAAAATTGTTTGAGGGTATGCATGCCACTGAACATGTTCACTGCAGCTGTAACACATGATGAGAAAACAAGCGGCCAAATTCCGTAGCCTGCCCGTTTAGCGTAATGGTTATGGTGCTAGGACGTGAAGGTACACACATTAAAAGCGCAGGTTCAAATATCCATAAGCCCATATTTTTTTATGCTCTTTCTTTCTCTCTATCTTTCTTTTTTCATAAGCGCATGCTTAATTTAATTTGATTTACAGGAAACATGTGTTGCTTTGTAATTTTTTGTTTAATGTTTAAACTTTTTGTTTCAAGTTTAACTATTATTTACACTTGCATGATCTAAATAGTGGGTACACACTGAGAACTTTGTTTTCACTTAAATGAGATGGTTCAAGCCTAACAAGCAGCTTAGAAACAAGTAAATAATTGATAAGTACTTGAAAGAGCTACACGCAATTGAATTATTATAAACATAAGTTGAATTGATATTAACATTACAACAGGTACATACAAACAGAACAAAGGTAAGGAAACAATGAATAAGTGCAGGTTTCATATCTTGCCCGCTTTTACTACTACGGCACCGCAGGCGGTGACACTGATGATACATGGAATGAAGATGGAGCACCGGTGGAATGAGATGGCGGGGGAAACTGGAGCACCCGGAGAAAACCCGCCCTGACGCCGCTTCATCCACCACGAATACCACATGGGGTCCTTGGGATCGAACCCGGGCTGCCTAGGTGGTAGGTGAGCGCGCTAGCCGCTTTTCATATCTTGGTACTTTAATTAAATCTGATATATTGAGCAATACAATAAGAGCAAGAATACAGGCAGGGAATGAGCTTATTATGCAAATAAATAGATTTTCTCTAATGGAATAATAACCAGAAATACTAAACTCAAAGTTTATAAAATGTAAACAACAAGGAAATAAATTATTTAATAGAAGTAAACAATACTATTTGCATTGCATATGATGGTGTTGTCTCCATAAGAGCTACTTTTGAATTATTTGAAGTTGAAAGTTTGAAATTGCATGAAAAATCAGAAATTAGGAAAGTGATTTATATTATTTATATTATGGTGGGAGGTCTGCACGTAGCCCTGTTAGGTCCCGGAGAGGCCAATTGAGGAGTTACTTGATGAAGTAGTGACTCCAACTTGCTAAGGCCACATAATCGGCTGGAAGGACTCAGGACACTGACCACGTTCCACCCTCCAATTCTGGACACCACTCATGATGCCTGAGTGGGCAGAGGCTGGGCAGTAAGCTTTGGCTCCCAAAGGGCTGTTGCACTTGGGGTCCACCACCACCGCCAGTGCTATTCTTACTATTATTATTTTTATCATGATCATGTTTCATACATGTGCTTAAGTCTGTTAGCACATGGACTACGTTATTTATCAAGTTAATGTCTAATTATGTGGTAGTAAACTAGTGTGTTGACAAAATGGAGCTAACTGATTTTCACCGACAACTTTACATTTAGTTTTTGCACTAAGTTAGTTGAGCTGTTTTTAACTGATGCTACTGCATTTGAGTTTTGTGTTAGGGTTTCACCGACTGTAGTTGGAAGCAGCAGTAAATTTTTTTAGGACTACTGCCAGTCCAGCATAACTTCAGCAGATCCTGTTTCTTGAGCTTGTTAACTGGCAAAACATTTTGGTACATTCTGGGTAAATCTTTGTGATCTAGGGTCTCCCCTGCCGTAGACAGCCAGTGACATTCGTCAATGTGGTAGTACTTATAAAAATTACTCCAAAATTTTCCCTGCAGTATTTGAAGCTTTTCCCAAAGAACTGATTTACTGTTTTATCATTCATGTTTTTACTTCTATTTTTAATCACTTTTGGATAACTGCCCCAAGTAAAGAAAATATGAAATTTTCTCTCTGACTTTACAAGGCTTTAAGTCCACGTAGCGTGCAATTGGGAAACATTTTCAACCAGTCCTGCATTGTATTAACCAGAGCAAGTTTCTTCATCTTTTCAACTGGACTGTACATGGAATCTACCACCATCTAAGAATGACCACTAACTGTAAGTTTGTTTTTGACTTGAAGTATAGGAAAAGGCAACAACATGGTTGCGGTTCTGACCTTTATAAATATATGAAAATAGGGACACTTCATTAACTTGTTTTGGAAGGTTTGTAAGATACTGAAATAAATGTGAAAGCTTTCAATACAAGTTTTTATGTGTTGGATTGTATTTGAGTAAGTTTTATTGAATGATGCTTGTTCCTATGTTATCACTAATAAACAGACAGGATTCCACTTATGTTTGAAAGCTGTATTGACTGAATCTTTCCTTACAAAGGTAGTTTTAAGAAAAAATGACAAACTCTCACTTCAATTCCCTCCAATTCAAAGAAGTCTTTCCTTGACACTTCTCTCAAATTACTCTTTGCTTCATCTTGCCTTCTCCTAAGGATTCTACTATCCACATTTGCTATGAAGTCCTTCTGCCATTAATTTTCAATCAATCTCCAATAAGATGTGCAAATTTCCCTCTGTTTTTCAAAAAGTGATTCCCTGCATTTGAAACAACAGGTAAGATAGTTCACAGGTTGACTGTATAGGTGACCTGTCTTTTTCTTTATTTTATAATCCTTCAATGCATTTTTTCTCTTCTTTATTAACTTTCCATAAACGTCCATCCTTTCGTCTTCACTTGCTCCTGTTTTTTCCTCCTTCCTTTTCTTCCTTAGCATTTTGTTCTTCCCTGACATATGTAACATTTGCAGATTGGTATGGAGTTGATTCTTCTGTGTGCACAGATTTTTAATGGTGATTGTTTCTTCAATGCATGCTGATTCAAGTCATCCTCTCAAAATGCAGTGTCACTTGGAACATAATCTGGATCTACATCAGAAAATTCTGATCCAAAATCAAACAGCATGGCACCATTGCTCTCATGTGAATCTTTTCTGGAGCTACATTCTTCTACTTCACTTCCAGTTGTAGCACAATTAGCCACTGTTTCGTCTTTCAAAGCTTCATTTAAAATAAAATGATTAATAAGCATTGTGAAAATGCAGAACTGGTAATGATTAAGCTAAATATTAGATGTCAGGTTTTAATGATACAACACCCCCTGGGTAGCGTAAACTGTCTTCATTCTCAGTGATTTCATTTACCGTGAAGTAATTATGGTAGTTAATTTGTAATTTAAAGGTAATAAACAACATTTTTTAACCATAATTAAATATCCCATCTCATATAATTGAAATTCATGAAGCTCATCCCAATATTTTGGGGCTATCAGCCATTATATAGTTCTAGCATTAAATATACAAAACAAAATTCCTTATGGTTATTGCCTTCAAGATGTTCAAGTTATTTAGTTATTTTAACATTACACATCAATTTCTTATCAGAACTTTGGATATACTAGTGGTCGATTTGTTTTCTTCAGTTTCTACTATAATTTGACTTCTAAAGCAGGGGTTCTAAACCTGCATAAATTAATTTTTAGCAATCAAAAATAGTACATCATTACTAGAACAACAGCCCTGGGGCTTGAACCAAGGATCTATATCGAAGGCAAGTATCAATTGTTGCCACCTGAATCAGCCTACTGTGTTAGCATTTACTGCTAATATATAATACTAATACAGAATACTCCTATCATTAGAATTTCATTTTAGATTTTACAATTTAATACTAAATAATAGATGCTGGTGTCATTACTATGTTTCCATATTTCTCTCAGAAAAGGGTAATAAAATTACTGTGGCTATGAAGGCATTTTAATTATGTGAGGGAAATTGTGCTTTAAGCCTTTAGTGGGGTTTTGATATTAAGCGAAGAAAAATCATACTCCACGGTAACAAAAAGGATGCCAAACATGGAGCGGTTACGTACAAATAACATAGCAACATCAAATCGCTTTGAAGTATTAAGCGGCCAATTAAAAAAAAAAAAATTATTTTGTTATTTAACGACGCTGTCAATTGCCAGGATCACATCAGCGTCGCCGGTGTGCCGGAATTTTGTCCCGCAGGAGTTCTTTTACATGCCAGTAAATATACTGACATGGAGCTGTCGTTTTTAAGCACACTTAAAAACCATCGGCCTGGGCCGGGTTTGAACCCGCGACCTTGGGATTGGTAGGCCAGCGTCTAACCAACTGAGTCACCCAGACCGACATTAAGCGGCCAAGAAGACGAAACCAGAGCAGAAGCTAAAAGTAGTACTGAGATGCAAAAGCTGCTAAAATCAAGATACAAGATAATAAACAACCAGAGAAAAAATGACGAATCCATACAAAAAGGAAAGAACGACAAGAACGAAGATCGTAATAATGCCGCACAAACAGCCAAGGGTGCCAAAGAAGATGATGCTAAAGGGAACGACATCCTTGTGCTTGGTGAACCCGCCAAAGGACAGAGGCAAGAAAAGAAGAAAGATGACAGCAAGGCTCATCCTAACCTTACCCGTGCTACGAGCGATATTCCGACGGCAGCTAAAAATGTGCTGGTGCTTGGTGACTCAATGATTACGAATGTAAATGTAAAAAATTCCGACAAAAGAGTGTTCAGAGGCATAAAGTCTGCGCAGTTATCCTCTAAAGTGAAAAACCAGTGCAAATGTGAAAATTTTCTGGAAGATGCAGAAGTGATAGTGTTACACGTCGGAACAAACGACCTGAGAGGTGCAATGGGACCAGAGGATGTTATGGGTGAAGTGTACAGTGCTATATCTTTTAGCTGCATAAAATGGTAAATTAACTATAGATTTTTGTACACCGCTGGTACCCTTTTTTGCAAGAAAATCAGCTTTCTCATTACCACTCAGTCCACAGTGAGCCGGTATCCATTGGAAGACTAGGTGTTTTTGAAGTGCTGTTAGATGGCTAAGCATCTTCCAACATTCTATAATAGTTTGGTTTTTTGGTGACAACTTGGAAGTAATTGTTATAATTGCTGCCCTGGAATCTGAGAGAATAACTGCTTGCTGAAAATGTGAAATTCTGTACAAAAGATTTTGTAGGGCCATTCGAATTGCTTCAATTTCTCCATCAAAGTTAGTAGTTCCATAACTTAAAGATTTGTAATAGGAAAAGAGGTGACATGTGACTCCAGCACCTGCTCCATCTTGGTTTGATATCAATGATCCATCAGTATAAATATGGAGCCACTCATGTTCTGGAAATCTAGTATGGATTGTCTCTAATGCCAATAATTTTAGAACACTAGTTGGAGTATCACTTTTTTTAACTTCTTCTGTCAGGTGTAAATAATATGTGATGTCTAATGTATGTGTTGGATTGACTTTAGATATGAAGTTTTCCTTTGAATTAGGAAGGTGTACATCCTTCTTGATGTCTTGAATTTTGGAAAGAAAGCTCTCCTGAGTCTTTAGTGTATGTGTAAAATTTCTCTTGTGCCATGTATTGAATGGGAGTCTGATCAACTTTTCGTGTTGAATAAGAGCCGCTTTTTCTATTTCATATTCAATGGGATATTGGTTGGTTAGTATTACCATAGCTGCTATTGGTGTGGTTTTGATAGCACCTGTAATTAATAATAACGCTAATATAAAAGCATCCATAGAGAAAGCACAAGGTGAGCAGACTGCTGATTGGCTGTTGCACTTAAATACCCAAGGTATACTGTCAAAACTAGATGAACTTAGCTTATTTATAGAGGATATAAACTTAAATCTTGAAGTAATTTGCTTTAATGAACATTGGCTAGGACAGGAAGAAATAGCGGTTTTAAACAAATTCAAAGGTTTTTCCCTAGCGGACTATTACTCAAGGAGCAAATTAGCACGAGGTGGGTCTTGCATACTAGTTCGTGACCACCTATTACAACATACCAAGATTAGGGATGACCTTAAAGCCTTAGGTGCGGATAAAACTTTTGAAATATCAGCAGTCGACATCAGTAGTCTGAATACCTTAGTAATCTCTATATATAGAGTACCATACTATCACACGCTTAAAACATTCCTCACCAAATTAGAATGTCTGCTAAACAAATTACAAAAGAATATAAAACAAAAGGTCATAATTGCCATGGATTGCAATATCAATTTGTCCAAAACAAATGTGATCGCAGGGGAAAAATTAAGAACTAATACCACGGACGAATATCAAGGTAACCACACAAACCATGTGTATGCCAGTATGGTAGAGAGCCATGGTTTCTATTTCAAATATAGATATCCAACAGGGTTACAAATTCTTCTAAAACATGTATTGACCACATAATAACAAATATAACAAATGAAGAGGGGGAATGTATAGTGCAGGAAACGGGACTCTCGGATCACAAAGCACTGCTTGTAAAACTACCAATCAAACTCAAAACAATAAATAAAGCTAAAAAAGCAACCTTTAGGCGTATCTATAACATAGAAAATATTTCAAAATTTAAAGAAAAATTAAGTAACACAAACTGGTCGTTCAGCCCTACAGACTCTGTAGACCCCAACTACAACAACTTTCTGAGAGAACTACTAAATAGCCACAACGCATTTTTTCCAAAAATTCAACTCTCAAAACTAACTAAAAAATACTCATTAAATTGGTGCAGCAAAGGTATAAGAGTATCTAGTGCACGCAAAAGGCTGCTACACAAACTGTATAAAACAACAACAAATGTAGACTTTATCCGATATTACAGAACATACTGCAAGATTTTTAAACGAGTAATTCGGAAAGCAAAACAATGGGCTATTGAAAATTACATAAAAAATTCCGAAAATAAAAGCAAGGCAACATGGAAAGTAATTAAAGGGGAACTGGGATTACATAAAACCAGCATGGACAAAAGGGATGAAAAAGAAAATGTAACAGCAGAAGAATTAAATAATTATTTTGTCGATATAGGGAGTCTTATCCGCGAGCAACCTCTGTCCGTGCAATATTCCAAAACTATTCTCATAAACAATAGCTGCAGGATGCTAACGCCCTTGTTCAATTTTTCTAATGTCTCACCAGAGTTAATAATAAAGGTGATAAACAAATTAAAAGCGAAAACCTCAAAAGGCTGGGATGAATTACCCCCATTCCTCATTAAGGAAATAAAGCAGGAAATAAGTATGCCGCTTAGCAATATAATTAACCAGTCCCTATCCTTGGGTATTTTTCCTGACCGAATGAAGTATGCAGTAGTAAAACTGGTACATAAAGGAGGAAACATGGAACCAAAAAATGTTCGGCCAATCTCGATCCTCCCAACCTTTTCAATCATATTTGAAAAAATCGTTCATTTTCAACTCAATGCATACCTGGAGCATTATTCCAAATTAAATAATTCCCAGCATGGCTTTAGAGAAAAATGTTCGACAATATCCGCTCTAACAAATCTAGTTAATGATGCTTCACAAATGTTAGATGAAAAACAACATACAGCTGTTCTCATATGTGATAACTCGAAAGCTTTCGACTGTGTAAGTCATGACATATTATTAAACAAATTAGAATTCTATGGCATAAAGAATACTGCATTAGCGTGGTTTCAAAACTATTTAAAAGACCGCAAACAGAGGGTAATACTTAGTAATCCTGGGAAAACAGCCCAGTCGGATTGGAAAAGAATAAAAACAGGAGTTCCTCAATGGAGTGTGTTGGGTCCTTTATTATATATATTGTACACAAATGATCTCCCAAAATGCGTAAATTGCAAAACAATCATGTATGCAGATGATCCCTCCCTTTTACTAAAAGGCATAAAACACGAAGACCTAAAACAAAATGCAAGAGATATATTCAATCACATAAAGAATTGGTTCAGCAGCAATGGTTTGAAACTGAACACCACAAAAACGAGCATTATGTACCTCGGGACTCGTGACACACCGCACGACAACAATCTACCAATAAACCAGACAGATACAGCAAAAATATTAGGAGTCTATGTAAACAAACAGCTAAAATGGGAAGATCATATACATTACATAAACAAGAAATTAAACAGTGCTTGTTTCAGTATGCGCTGCATAGCTCAGATCACCAATTTGGAAACTAGGAAGATTGTATATTTTAGTTATTTTCACTCAATAATGACCTATGGTATCATACTATGGGGCAACTCAGTGGGCTGGGAAGCAATTTTTAAATGCCAGAAAAGAATCATACGCATGTCACAGGTAGGACCAAAAGAATCGTGTAGGAACCTATTTAAAAAGCTTAAAATTCTAACATTACCGGCACAATATCTTTATGAGTTACTTAAATATATCCACCTAAATCACAATAAATTGTATGACTCACAGTATCAGCACTGTCATGGAACCAGAACAAAAAGTAATCTAAAACCACCTATGCATAGGTTAACATTATACGAAAAAACTCCACTCTACGCAGGAATAAAGGCCTATAACAGACTGCCAACCCAACTGAAAACCATAAAGAATGAAGGATTATTTAATAAGAAATTGAAGAACTTACTATTAGATAGGGCGTATTATTCAGTAGCCGAATATATGTGTGATAGTATGTAACCTAAATATAAGTACCTTAATTTCTACTGTTTAACTGAACCTAGATTTATAATCTTATTGTAATTACGTGTAACAATTTTTGTTTTACCAATCTGACGAGTCACCTGTTTACAGAGCTTTTGCTCATTTGTATGTAAGCATTTGTGACAATAAAGCATCTTATCTTATCTTATAGCAGCCTTGTCCAGAAAAACAAGCGATTTGCAGTTAGCAGCTTTTCACTGTCTACAATTGGCTGTACCTCTATAAGAATTGTCAAGGAAAACATCCTATGTGTCGTTTGCAGGTTTTCCCTTTCAAGAATGTAATACTTTTCTACTTAATATATTTCAGTTACCTTCATAACTACAGAATGTCTAGAGCTAAAACTTAGTGGGTTCTCCCAGACTGTACTGCTGAATAATATATTTGGAAGTGAGAACCCAATTTTTAACAAAAGTGGAGTTAGCAGGATTTCCCAGTAAGCCAACAATATGGTCTTTTCTCTTGTAACGGGCTGATAAAGGATATCCTTTAAGTTGATGAAATGTACTGTGCTTAAACCAGTGCTCAGTTAAACAGGGTACATCAGGTTCCTTAACTTTTAGCAACAGCTGAAGTTTGCTTCATTTATTAATTAGCCGATTGAATATTTAAAGGAACCACTTTTAATTTAAGTTCAGTATGCACATTATTACACTGAACAATACATGACTACCTTTATGCATGTCTATCTTTAGCTCCTTGGACTGCAAGTTTCCCCAAAAGTTTGCAGGGTCTCTAGAAATTCTGTACTTGTTAGTACAATTTTCAAGGGGCCAGAAATTATTGCAAATGCATCACATCCAGCACACCAATTAAAAAAAAAAAAAATTTAGTTTGGGTATTACTTAGACCTAAAAGTTTTTCAACCTCAAAGGTATTCTTCCTTTGCTTAACACATTTTTAACATTGTTACACGTTATGCCATGATTAAGTCCAGACACAAAGAAAAAGTTTTTTTTCTCTCTCCTGTATTTAGCTTTATTTAAGAAGTTCCTATTAAGTGATCTCTCTTAGTTCTATTTATTCCTAAACTTTCACTATTTTTAGGAACTTTTTCACAGGCATTTTGCTCTGTCATTTGTTGTGTGGATAGTTAACACTGGAAAAAGAGGCATGTGACAGTGTCCTTTACCACATTACTGTAAGTTTTCAGAACATCCACGTTATTTACCACCCTTGACTACCACATTTTTTACCAAGTTATGTTTACTGCTAGCTGGCTGTATTTATTTACCGAACTACCTGTCAAATGCAACATTTAAGTCATTTTATTTATGGTGATACCATCCTCATTATGAGCAGAAGCTTTAGATTATAAATCAAGCTTTAAAGCTTACTTCCCCTAGCAATTTTGTTTTATTATTAAATAGCACAGTTATTTTAGAACGCAATTCACCAAGTATGTCTTAGTTCAAACATGCAGAACAGTTGCGAATTTATCTTGTCATCAGCTTGGTTGGCCTCAACAGGAACAAAAATTTCAATATCCAAGTTGTTTTCACAACAAATTAGAATTTTGTATAAAAAAAACTTTACATTGATGAGCTGGGGTAGTAAGGGTAGTGATGCGCCTCCTATAGCCTCTCCTACCCAATTCCCATCCTCATCCTGCCCGTGGTGCACCCTGCTTTTAACAGATGAGGCTCTGGGGACCGAATCACAGCGGTATAACTGTTTCATCTAAAATGGAGGAAATGTCATTTACATATGTGCTGGCCTATCACAGCACAACAGCGTCCCTCAGAGGCACATGAGGGGAAGGTCTGTGGATCTAAATACCACCTATTTAGTCCTCCCGGCTAGGTCCGATGGACCCGTTGACCAACGATAGGTGTGGTCCCCCTTGCAAAATGGGGGTTTAAGTCGGGTGATGTAACTGCCACATTGTAAAACTGGTGCCCGTTAAGAAAACAGTTACATGAAAGCCAAGACCTGTGAAGCATTAAGATCAGAAGAAACTACAGTTCAAAAGTATTGGAAAGCACGAATGCTAATGGCTTCATTGCCAGATGCAAGGCACTAGAAAACAACAACAACAACATTGATGAGCTGGGCAGAGCTAGGATGGTACACTGAAGCACAAACCAAAACTTTAATGCTGGTGACTGCCTTACTTTTACAATCCTAAGAAGACAAATGTCAGATAACTAAACCTCTATCGTATGACCTACCAGGTTAAAGGGTGTTAACCTTAAAACAAGAACAAGAATGCAATCACGGCTTAGCAAGCAGACATCTATGGCTGACAACCAAAGAACAGTTTTCTCTCCTAATCTGTATCTGTAAGCTCACTCATGTTTGGCTGTTCCCTTACATGTGACAATATTAGGTAGACGCTCAGAGAGAAATACTAAAGGAGAACAGAGAAAATAATGGATGTGGCTGCATTTGCAGTGGAAGACCTGCCCTTAGGTAAAACACTGGCTGATTCAAGGTTAATGACAACTGGTGCAAAAATGTTTTATTTTGGCAGCCTTCCAAAAAGGGTTAAGAAAAATAAAAATATTCAGGAAGTCAGTGTAACCAAATATTAACCGGATGACAAGTATTTTATATAGCATATTTCTCACACTACAGTTTATTCTAGAATATTACTCATGTTTTCCTTAAACTACAACATAAGTTATTTCTGAAACTTATTCTAAAAATATACCTTTTAGAATAAGTATATTATTTTATACTTACAAGATATTGCCAATAGTGAGAATACGAAGATGATTCCAAACCACAGTATTATGTTGAATATTACAGGATAATCCAAGGAGTACTCTTTAGACAGATTATAATCAATTTCCTGCAAAAAGTAAGAACTAAAATCATTTCTTTGCAAATTCAAATTACTAGTTATGCAAAACATTGAGTTAGAGGTAAACAGTACTTATGCGTATCTTAGTATACCATATATGATTTTATATGTATCACTAAGGACCATTTTCTTATGGTAGGTTTGCACTCATTTAAGAGAGCTTAAACAAAAAATAATTTTCTGTAATCTCGAACTACACATAAGTAAAACTTCTTTCTGGTAAGTTTAATTCTGGGCTTAAATGAAATCTTTCGAAATAGAACACAATCATCAGGATTGCCATGTGAAAAAGTAATTTCTCCCCAGATTAGTTATGCCTATTCCACTTAAGAAAAATGGAGAAATTTAATGGACCTAGAATAATTTATACAAAGGTATATCATTTTGAAAAAATGTAAAACAGTATTTTATAGCAGAATCCGACTGGATAAAAACATCAAATGCCTTACATTACAAAAGACAGAAGTAAAACAAAAAATTATAAAAACATGGTTTCAACAAAAGCAATTATTTCTTATACCTCAGGCAGTTTCCTAATTAGTGTTGATAACAGAATCAATGTATCCACTACAAGCAGATATGTAGGCAAAATTGAGAGCATTTTCTTGAATATCAATATTTCATAGGGTACAAACTATAAAGGAGTTGCCTGTCGACAACTACCAAAGCATTTGGGAGTTTATTCAGAATAGGGCGCACGTAACATTGCCACTATAAAAAGATATGTCTTGTGATAGCAACGAAACACAAGAGCTGTTATGCAGGGCAAATAAACAAATATTTTAACCAATCGAGAACACATCCAAAAAATTCAAGATAATTACAAACTAAATGAGGTTAAGTATCACTAAGTCAAATTTTATTCACTGCCAATTCATGCATACATATATCTACTCACTTAGAGCACATGTTTTCCTCTCCATGGCATAAAGAGCAACAAGTTAAGAACACAAAAGTGTAACCTATAAATCTGTATGATTTCTTATGGTGAATAAAACTGTTTCTGATGCTGGCACTATTAACACAATAAAGGCTGTTTTTATCTTAGCATAATCTTGGATGCATGTGTAGGAGAAAGATGTACTGGCTCCCATAGAAGCAGCTGGCTTCTGAAAATAGTTTTGTCTGTCCATAGTCTTGATGCATATTATAATTATGTGTGCATACTTCAGAACTAGTCGTTCAATAGATGCTATTATAAAGACAAAAACCCAGTGTGTGAACAACTCATTACATGCACTTTGTTATGCACACACCTGTTTACATGCAATGCACTATTTTAATTCAAACAGCACACATTGGATTGGATTCGGTAGTAGCCATAAAGGCCTGTGAACAATGAAGATGTCAAGGAACAGCAGAGAACAACTTCACAAGTACCAAATAACTTGCAATTTTCAACAAATGTCACTGCCTCTGTCTGTCTGTCTCTCTGTGTGTCTCTCACTCTGTCTGTGTCTGCATGTGTGTCTCTCCCTCTAAGCGTCTGTGTCTCCCTCCCTGTGTCCGTCTCTCTCTCTCTCTCCCTCCCTCCCCGCATCTGTGTCTCTCTCTCCCTCCCCGCATCTGTGCCTCTCTCCCTCCCCATGTCTGTGTCCCCCTCTCCCTCCCCGTGTCTGTGTCTCTCTCCCCCTGTCTGTGTCTCTCTTTCCCTGTCTGTGTCTCTCTTTCCCTGTCTGTGTCTCTCTTTCCCTGTCTGTGTCTCTCTTTCCCTGTCTGTGTCTCTCTCTGCCTGTCTGTATCCATGTGTCTCTGTGTGTGAGTGTGTCTCTCTGTGTCTTTGTGTCTCTTTCTGTGTGTGTTTGTGTCTTTCTCTCTGTGTCTGCATCTCTCTCTGTAGGTCTGCATGCATCTTTGTGTCAGTGTCAGTCTATGTCAGTGTCTGTGTGCGCACTTGCGCGTCTGTCTCTGTCTTTATGTATGTCTGTATGTATGCACATATGTATGTATGTGTTCCAGACATGGCCTTTTTTTTGTCCATTTTTTAAATACTGAATTTAAATCTTGGAGAAAAAATAAATAAAGATATTTCATATATAGGACATATGAATACAGAGCAGGGATAATTTTATATTACAGAAAAAAAATATCAATTACTTCCCCTTGTAATTATAAGATTGACATATGTGCATATAAATAGAATTTGGTTGCATATAAATTGGAATACTTGATTGTTTTTTTATGGCAAATCTATTTGATTTGCAATGCATAGCATCTAATGTTAGTTCTTCAGTACATATACATTTAAACAGCTTTTGAGCAGGGACTAAACATAATTGTGGCAATTATTTGTCATTAAAACAACTAAATACTACTTACAGAGCTATGTAAGTGCTACCAGGATATTATTAAATTAAGGCTCTCAAGGCTGGAGTTATAATTTGTAAAAAACCCTGTGGACCTATCACAGGAAACCACACTTCCACCTCTAACAAACACGTGGACCAATCAGGTTACGGGAGGGAGGTACCTACCAACATATATAAGCCAGCTCCTGTCACATCGAAAGATCGACGCCAAATAGAACCATAAATAAAAACCCCAAACCCTAGCCAAAGAGGGAAAGCAACCCTAAATGGCCTTGACTAGTATCCACTAGCCAGAATTACATTTTGTTTGTTTCCAGCAATTCAGTAGTGACAGAAAGACCAATGAGTTTTACAACGCTGCTGATAACGCTTGCCGCAGCTGCAAGTGAAACATCAGGGAGTGGAATGAAGAAGCCCAGTAGACCACGGCCTCATATTTTACAAGTTATCAGGATAATTTGTCATTCAGATACTGTTGTACAGAATAAATTGATTTTGAACATAGATAATCTTAGCAGCAATTTTAAATGCATTGAAACTGTCAACTTTTCCCTTAAAATCTTTAGGAAAAGCATTTAACTTTTTTTTGTTTTTTTTTTTTGTTTTGTTTCGTAATACACATATTTCTGGAGGCAGGGAAGTTTTGCACTGGGATGATACCCTTTGCATGTGCAGAATTCATAGACTAACTAAACTATAAGGATGTAGAGTTCATCTAAAAATAAATGGCCACACCCTGAAAAGGGAGAATATGACTATGTTCCACTTTGAATCATGTCCCCTGCAGATGACAGATCTCGGAATGAGTGAACACACATATTTGAACAAGACATTAGGGCTCCATACAGCAGTATTGCAAATAGCTGGAGCTGTGGCCTAGTGGTGAACAATGACTGTAATAGAATGTAGTGACAAAGCGTGTAGGTTCAAATCTCGCATCTTTATGTTTACACTTTAATCCCATATTTTGTTTTTTTATGTTAAATATAGTTTAGCAAATGTGTATTTTAATTACACAAATATAATCCCTTTTCAATAATATCCTTCCACTCATTAAAAAACCATACTATCTGATTCTTCATTTCATAAACATTAAATAATTCTCTGTAATAGCCATTTACCAATATGCATGTCTGTCTTTGTTATGAACCTATTCTGTATATTTTATTACACTTTCCTAATAAGAAACATAGAGAATGCTAGGTTTAATTCAGTACTACTAGGAATATATTTATCAGTTCTTTTATTCTACTCTAGAGTGAGTTAGCTACCCATGTGTTACAACACAACCATCCCTCTCGGCGACTGAACTTTTAAGATACACCTAGCGATTTGATATATTTTATTTCAATTGAAATATGGCTGCTTTGTTAGATGTACTGGTGTGTTAGCTTTGATTAATGCAGGGTTTTCACCTCCGGACGCTGCTTATAGACATGGCATACCAGAACTTGTAGATGTTGGGCTAAGCATTATAGGAAACACGGGCAAGTAGAAAAGCAACATAGCGCCAGTAGTTAATGACTTTCTACTTGGGCAGATGATCAATGTCTTCAAGCACAAGTTGAAGGAAGACCCTTTTCAACTGCATCTGAATTGAAGGCAGCTTGTCACTTTCCTGGTTCTTTACAGACCGTAAGGAATTGCTGTAGGAGTTCGGTCTAGGGAACTACATAGCTGCCCGTATAAGAGTCCTCACTAAAGAACATGCCATGGACTGTCTTGCATATGCCACCAGCGCTAGAAAGATCGACTGGCAGAGAGTAATCTTTGCAGACAAAATTGTGGTGTCAACAATGTATAATGAGCCAGTGCACGAGTACAGACCACTGGTCACCAATTTGATCAACAATACATGGCTACTTGTGTTCGTAGTGGTCATGTAAGCGTCTCATTTTGGGGCTGGATTTTGTTCTAAGGTCTTGGATACCTTGAGCGAATACATGGAAGGTTAGACAGTTAGACCTATCAACATTTTGCAGCTCATTTTAGCCCCATCTGCCAGAGAAAGGTATCCCTGTGGAACAATCTTGTTCCAGCAGGGGAACCATGGCATCCATAAATCAAGGGTAGTTCAGCATTGGTTTGATAGGCAACAGAATATCATGTTGACACCTCAATCTTCAAGGTCACTGAGGTGAGGGATCTACCAAGAGAGCTGAAACTCTCCAACCTTAAACCAGGGAAGGTGGCAACTGAGTGCACACTCCTATTGGTCTTTCCATTAGGGCAATACCTTGTTTCCTAAAAAGTCCCTCTGTTACACAGGGGATAGAGGATACACCACTTATGCGTGTCAACCCATCTGGGAAGACTACCGATAACTTCAGTAGGGCCGGTGGACGTCAAGCTTACTGGCTAGAGCTCTGCAGGTTAGTACCCGAGAATCTTGAGGCATCTCACAACCTTTCTTTGACAAGTCAAGATGTACCCAATCTTCCATCGATATTGGAAACCACTGCCCTGCCGTGGTTCCTGAACAGCTCCCATATGGGAGGAGCTCAGTGTTTGGCCTGACGTACTTCTAGTAATGTCAGAAGTGCCATGAGTGCTAGGGGTATGTAGCACTCGCACCACAGCAGCTGAAGGGGTTGGAAACCCTCCCCTATGGTAAATCTTCAAGGTCACCTGATCTAAACCCAACTGAGAATGTGTAAGCAGAAATGGAGATTCTTTGAAATTCCCACCACCCACTTCCCAGAATGTCTGACGAGCTATGGGGCAGAGCTGTGTGGAATTCTCTTGCAGAAAGATTACATTATTTTCACCAGCTGATAGACATCATGCCAAGAAGAATTAATAAAGTTTTTGAGCATGAAGGGTATTAGGCTGGGTATTAAGTAGTTTTATTTGTTTTGTTTTGTTTATTTTAATTTTTAACAGAGACCAAAATGTGTCCCAAGTTTAAATAATTATTTTTAGGCCAGAGAGGAAAGGTCTTAAGGCAGCAATAACATTAATTTTAAAACAAGTGGTTTAAACTTCCTCTTTTAACAATTTACTCTTTACTTTGTTGTTAGTCATGCAAACCACGAAAATCTTACAATTAAAAAGTGAAGATTGTAAGTGTGGTTCAAACCTGCACGATCTGATATCTGTAATACAAGTTTCAATGCCTAGAACCGCTAGGACACATTGAGATGTTAACTTAGTTCTGTTTGATACACTTTCAAACACGGAAAACACTCCTGGGCAACATTCCATTTAATTCATGCAAACCCACACTTATTCACACTTCTGGTTTTAATTGAGAATGTCAAACATTAAAATAGAAAAATAGATCAATGACAGTCTGGATCCCAAATTATTAAAACAAATATAAGGAATCCAAGAATTGTCAAAGTGCCAACAGATCTTCATCTGGAAGAACAAGTAGTTTTCAATTTTGACATCACCCAGAATGACCCATTATACTGATCTTAGAATCACTGTCAGAGCAGTCTACAGAAGGACCAATTTCTACAAATAAGTTCAATGTCCGGTTGATAATAGAGGAAACTAGCCTCTGAAACATGTACTGGGAAATTTAAAAAGAGAGTTGTTTAATGTTAGTAAGGGGAGGCATCTGTGAAAATGACTAAAATCCACAATTTGTTATAATTATGTGACAATGTGTGCATGCGTGCCAAAGCATATCTAGTAGGTTTACCAAATTTCACTTTTCTATATTAAAAAAGTACCTATTTAGGAGTAAAATTAGATGAGAGTGGGGGGGGGGGGGGGGGGGTTGGGAAAACAAAAGATATTAGCTCTGACAAAGGGGAAAGGAGCTATGTCAGCAATAAGAAGTTGTAAGTACAGAGTACCAAATATTGGGGTCAAATGGTTGGAAAAAATTTATAATATGGTGGTGGAACCAAAAATGCTCTATGGTATAGAAATATGGGGACTGAATGAGGGAGAGGAAACCATAGATACAGTTCATAGAATGTTTTGCAGGGAAGTATTGGGTCTTTCAAGTGCGGTGGCAAGAGAAGTAGCGCAGATGGAGATGGGACGGGTGTCGAGGAAGGGCATGATTATAGAAAGAGCTCTGAATTTTGGTACAGAATTTTGAATTTGGATAAAAATAATTTGTTAAGGCAGTGTGTAGAATACCAGGAAAAGAGTCTTAGGGAATCTGGATGGACAAGTAGTATTCGAAAGAACTTAGAAGTAAATGGGGTGGGGGACTACTGGAGGAGAGGGGAGAATAATCATAACAAATTCTGGAAAATAATAAGAAAGAGATTTAAAGCTTTCACGGCGCAAGTTATTTATTACAGTTTCACGGGTGATCAGCCGTGTGAGGTTTAAAAACATTGAGCTTTCGGCCATTGTAAACTCCATGGCCTTCGTCAGAATGAAAATGACCGTTAGCTTTCCGCTCCCCATATACATATACAATGTTAGGTGGGAGGGGGTTGCGTTGCCCTGGACAATGAGCGGGTGACGATTTGTGATTGGGCCTGCTGTTTCGGGCTATGTTTGTCACCGGCCACAGTGTTTTCTTGAGGGTCAGTACTGGGTCCAGAATCACTATAGTTGCTGTTGTGAATGTGTTTCATGGCTATTGTCCAGGCAGGGCTTAGCTGAAGTCCGCGGTCCCTGTTGTAATTGTTTGGATGTAGTTTGATTTGGATGGCTTCCTTAATGACCATGTCCCAGTATTTATCCGTATGATCCAGAACTTTGATGTCTTCAAAGTTTATTTTGTGGATAATATCAGGCTCCTACAACCAGATAAGTCAGCAGTGGCCGAGCATTGTATAGAGTATGTCATTTCTCAACAATGTTAGCTTTAATAGTGTAAAAACTTGGTGATTAACATCCCTTGACCCTGTGTTAGTCTTAACAAATGTCCGGATTTGGAAAATGACTGCAATAAGCCAAGCTATTGCAGCTTTAAGAGGTTGAATCAGAATATTCAACAAGCAATTCAATATGCAACAAGCAGTAAGTTTGTTGGCATAAATAAATAATATTGCAACTTTGTTGCATTTGACATTTTTAATTCTATTTCTAACTGAAGAAGAGCTGCAAACCCAAAGTATTTAACTGAATGTCCTGAATTCTTTACCACATTTTGTATTTGTATAAACAAATGTGGCAGCGAAGTTTGGATACATATTTAATTCATTCTTGATTACATGTTTTAAACCATAAATTTGAGTTATGTAAGAAAAGTGTTTCTTTCAATGCAATGTTTAGAATTTTTTAACATTTCAGATGTATGCTCCTTATTGAGCTATAAGATAAATTCACCAAGAAACACACTTTTAAGATCATTGGTTTAAAAAATATTTGTTCAGTTCTGAGTTTCCGCTTTTGCAAAAACTCAGCTTGTTGGCATAACACACTCACTTTACGTTAATTGCATAGCAAGTTTTGGTTAGCATATATTGGGGAAATTATTACTGAATTTTCATTCATAATTAAAGAACTGTACCATAAGGAGCATTTAAAGTACTGAAAAATATCTAAAATATTACAACTGAGAAAACCACATTGAAAAATTCACTCATTAAATGTGGCATGAAATTTTGCTCATGTATTTTTTTTTAAAAGTATACATTTTTACTTAAAATACTTAATTTAGGAACCAATTGACATTCATGCAACAAATTTTACATTAAACACTTTCAGAAATTTTAGAAACAATGAGAAATATCACAAAAAGCCTCTAATGAGCAACCATGGTCCCTACTTAGATTTATTTAAATCGCTGCATAACTTATTTTCATTCAGATAACATATTGTAGCAAAGATGTCCCTTCAGAATTGAATATAGTAAACAATCAAAAATGCCCAAATTGTAATGTCAACTTTTGGAGTTTAGAGATAACTGTTTTCCCTAAAGAAAGATTTCCATATTGTAATGTTTGACCATTATGGCCCAATTTTCACCAATTCATCCCCTTAAAGATATTTAAGGTCATTGAAATATTAGATTACAAATGAAAATTGCTTGTAAGATTTAAAGCTTTCACGGCGCACGTTATTTATTAAAGTTTCACGGGCGATCAGCCGTGTGAGGTTTGAAAATATTGAGCTTTCGGCCATTCTAAACTCCATGGCCTTCGTCAGAATGAAATGACCGTTATTTTCCCGCTCCCCCTATATATACAATGTTAGATGAGAGGGGGTTGCATTGCCCTGGCCAATGAGCGGGTGACGATTTGTGATTGGGCCTGCTGTTTCGGGCTATGTTTGTCACCGGCCACAGTGTTTTCTTGAGGGTCAGTACTTGGACCAGAATCACTATAGTTGCTGTTGTGAATGTGTTTCATGGCTAGTGTCCAGGCAGGGCTTAGCTGAAGACCGCGGTCCCTGTTGTAATTGTTTGGATGTAGTTTGATTTGAATGGCTTCCTTAATGACTCTGTCCCAGTATTTATCCATATGCTCCAGAACTTTGATGTCTTCAAAGTTTATTTTGTGGACATACTCTATACAATGCTCGGCCACTGCTGACTTATCTGGTTGTAGGAGCCTGATATTGCGTTGATGTTCTTTACACCTTTCTTCTATTGTACGTCCTGTTTGGCCTACATACACTTTACCACATTCGCAAGGAATCCTGTAAACTCCTGGGACCTTGAGTCGAAGTGGTTCTTTTACCGGTCTAAGGTATTCTTGGATCTTCTTTGGAGGTGTGAAGAAGGTCTTGATGTTATACCTAGCGAGTATGCGGGAGATCTTGTTTGAGACGGAACCGTAGAATGGTATGCAGGCTTTGCTCGGCCAGCTATCCATTCTTTGAGTGAGGCGTTGGGGGTTGTTTCGATTGTTTTCAACCTTCTTGCGTGCCTTTTTGATGTCGTTATCACTGTATCCGTTTTTCAGCAATGTGTCTCGTAGGTATTAAGTTCCTGCTTAATGTGGTCTTCATCCGCAATATCGAAAGCTCGGTGAAACAAGGTGGAGATAACTGTCTTCTTTTGAGTAGGATGGTGGTGACTGGAGGCGTCCAAGTAGCGGTTGGTGTGTGTTGGTTTCCTGTATAAGGAAAACTTTCCACCTTCTTAGACCACCTCAACAACCTACATGCGAACATCATGTTTATCATGGAAGTTGAGATCGATGGCTCTCTTCCCTTCCTAGATGTTCTGGTCTACAAGAAGCCGGACGGCAGCCTAGGTCACACGGTATACAGGAAACCAACACACACCAACCGCTACTTGGACGCCTCCAGTCACCACCATCCTACTCAAAAGAAGACAGTTATCTCCACCTTGTTTCACCGAGCTTTCGATATTGCGGATGAAGACCACATTAAGCAGGAACTTAATACCTACGAGACACATTGCTGAAAAACGGATACAGTGATAACGACATCAAAAAGGCACGCAAGAAGGTTGAAAACAATCGAAACAACCCCCAACGCCTCACTCAAAGAATGGATAGCTGGCCGAGCAAAGCCTACATACCATTCTACGGTTCCGTCTCAAACAAGATCTCCCGCATACTCGCTAGGTATAACATCAAGACCTTCTTCACACCTCCAAAGAAGATCCAAGAATACCTTAGACCGGTAAAAGAACCACTTCGACTCAAGGTCCCAGGAGTTTACAGGATTCCTTGCGAATGTGGTAAAGTGTATGTAGGCCAAACAGGACGCACAATAGAAGAAAGGTGTAAAGAACATCAACGCAATATCAGGCTCCTACAACCAGATAAGTCAGCAGTGGCCGAGCATTGTATAGAGTATGTCCACAAAATAAACTTTGAAGACATCAAAGTTCTGGAGCATATGGATAAATACTGGGACAGAGTCATTAAGGAAGCCATTCAAATCAAACTACATCCAAACAATTACAACAGGGACCGCGGTCTTCAGCTAAGCCCTGCCTGGACACTAGCCATGAAACACATTCACAACAGCAACTATAGTGATTCTGGTCCAAGTACTGACCCTCAAGAAAACACTGTGGCCGGTGACAAACATAGCCCGAAACAGCAGGCCCAATCACAAATCGTCACCCGCTCATTGGCCAGGGCAACGCAACCCCCTCTCATCTAACATTGTATATATAGGGGGAGCGGGAAAATAACGGTAATTTCATTCTGACGAAGGCCATGGAGTTTAGAATGGCCGAAAGCTCAATATTTTCAAACCTCACACGGCTGATCGCCCGTGAAACTTTAATAGAAAATTGCTTGCTTAGATGAGGAACTGATACTTGAAGCAAATTACAAAATTACAGAGCCTATTGCCTTATTTTAAAGAGAGGAAGTGTTACACCCTTTTATCTTTTACCCTCTTTGCTGTTGACTATCAACAGCATATATGTACACATCTCCCCCCCCCCCTTTTTTTTTGTGTAGTGATATATTCGAACAGTGCACCATAGCCGATTATGGATTGGAGAAATTTGTGCGCCTTATTTTGTGTGCACTCCAAAATTTACCTGCCTCACATTCAAGAGATCCCAAGCCCGAATCTCAGTTAGGGTGAGTTAGCTTTTTTTTCAGAGGTTTTCCCTTATCCAGAGAAGACGAATGTTGGGTAAATAAGTTCTATGGACCTTGGGCTCATTTGAGCATCATTTCACTAATTTCATTCATAATTCAATACATTACATTGATGGATGTTAATATTAAAAAAAAAAAAAAAAACACTTAGCATTCGACTGATGGTAAAAATAAACTTAGTAGCATTTGTACCAATCAAAACTGATCAAAATTCATAACCTGATCCATTGTTGCAGATATTTGTGCATGTTGTACAGAATTAGAAATGTTATGGTAAATATTATAGGCATTTTATTTTAGGTTGACTGAACAGAGTGTGATCAAATACACATACCTCATTCTCTGCTTGCATGAGAGATCGTGTTATTCTTGTATGGCTCACATCAGTTGTAAGCAATGTCACTAAAACCTGCAATAAGATGTGCATGTATTAAAACAAAATCAATAAAACAGATACAGCAAATGACCTGTAAAGAAAGTAAAATAAGAGTCATTCCATATGGAATCGGACAGAGTTGTTTTTAATTCAAATTTTGCATGCTCATAGAGAGAGGATACAGTTTCTGCAAAATGTGAGTAGTTTATCATATAGTTTCCATACTATAAATAAATTATTGCAATTTTTTACCTTCAAGTTGAAATAATTTGCTAAGTTCTGCTGCTACACAAGCCCATATGTATATATATTTAGGTCTTATTGTTGATAATAGGCTAACATGGGCTGAACATATGGAATATATATGTGGGAAAATTAGTAAAACAGTATATCTACTTAGATACTTCAGCAATTACAGTGACAGTAATATATTGAAACTAATATACTATGGATGTCCCTATCCACACATACTTTATGGGATTGAAATCTGGGGTGCTGCTGCAAAAACGCATATGGACAAATTGCTTATATATCAATAGAAATATCTCAGAATCATGTTTAACCTAAAAGCAAGGGAATCATGTAAGGAAACCTTTATCAATAATAAACTACTTACCATCTACTCTCTCTATGCATTCAGAGCAATAATGTATGTAATAGATAAGTTTAAACCAATCAAAAACAACCAAATTCATGAACACTATACAAGAGGAAACATGAACTATTTTAGGCATAGTGTGAATAAAAGTTTATCTTTAAAAGATGTATATATTTCTGGAATCACACTTTACAACAAACTACCACAAGACATTAAATCTATAGCTGAAGTTTCTAAACAGCAATTTGAAAGGAAGTTGAGGATGTATCTGATTAATAAATGTTTATACGACTTGAAGGAAATCTGAGAAACCAGTTTGTAAATATGTAATTGTATTTCTGACATGTCCAAAATCATATGTATGATAAACTGGATGAAATAAATATTATTATTATTATTATTATTATTATTATTATTATTATTATTTAGATCTGAATATTTTGACATTCTGCCACCTGCAATTAACTATGAAGTACATAATTATCAGGAGTTAATATACCAAATTTAATTACTTCAGCTTCCCACGAAGTTTGTAGTGTAATATTATCTTCTTTGACAGCCTTGTACAAAGCGCTTAGCTTACATTCAGTTACTGCCAGTGAATAACTTCAATAGAGGTAATTATACTAATTTAGAGTAAAAATATAAACAATAACATGTAAGTGGGTGTATAGAACATGTAATGTTCTTAATCATTCATTTATAGGTTTCTCAAGATGGAAGATAAACTTAATAGAAGTAGTTGCTGTTTAATCCCCAACTGAATCTGCATAAAAAAGTGAAAACAAAGGAACTGAGAAAAGTAGCTCCATGGATACTTGACTGCCGTTTCATTCCACAAGAACTTGTACAAATCAAGCTAGAATTTGCACAAAATGCAGACTAAAGTTGTAGAAAATTTGGGATTCTAAGGAACTCAACAGTAAAATTACTACCAATGTAGAAATGAAACTTAGCTCCAGCGTAAAGTAAGTAGGCAATGAGCAGTAGTAGCACCAGGAGTGACACAGGCAGTGAGCGAGTGAGTTAGTGGTGTTGAAGGGCTCATCGACAACTAGGTCATTTGGGCCCCAAGTCAGAGCATGAAAATAGCAAAAACTCACAAACTTAAAAATCCAAAGCATTTAAATTTCTGCACGAATGCCGCGATTGTGTTGGCCGTATGAGACTGCATTGTCGTGGAGCAGAATGACCCCATGGGTGGGACTGCCTGGTAGTTTTGATTTGATTGCTTGGTGAAGGGTGGTCAAGATTTGTGAGTAACACTGGGCATTCACTGTTGTCCCGTGCTGCAGGAAGTGTATAAGAGGGGCCCATCTTGGTCAGGATAACCTTTCCTGCACAAGTGTGGATGGCCTTAGAGTTTTTTGGTGGTGGTGACCCTGGATGCTTCCACTGGAGACTTTGTCGTTTTGATTCTGGTTCGAAGTGATGACACCATGACTCATCTCCAGCCACCACTCGTGCCAGAAACTCATCCCCTTCCCTAGCATAGCGCTGCAGATGACCAAGACAGTGGGCCAGTCGACATGCTTCCTGGTGTGGTTGACTGTGGGGCACCCATTGGGCACACACTTTGCGCAAGAGCAGTCGTTCATGATGGTGTGTATACTTCCGACGCCCAATTCGACCTCGGCAGCTATGGCTTTCACTGTCACTCGGCGATCCTGGGTACTGAGTGCATCAACCAGCTGGACAATGTCATCAGTAATGCAGTTTGGTGCTCCAGGCCATGCAGCATTGGCTAATGACACCAGTCATCCCCTGAAGCGCTTGTGCCAGGCCTTCACCCTTGCAAGGGACATGCAAGTGTTCACTGTACATGTATTACATTCGTCGATGAATGTCCGTTCCCCCTACTCCTTCTGCTGTCAGAAAACAAGCACCACCTCTTTGCTCTTCTTTTGACGCCTCCCTTTTACTGTTTGCAATGTGAATGACAGCATTGGACGATTGATGCTAGCTGTGTATGACAAGTGCCACTTTGTTTTTCATCTGTTAAAACATTATCAGTATTGCATTTTATTATGGAATGTAAATTATCTCTATACTACATACTAAAAATATTTCTAGCCAGATACAGGATTTTAGTACACTTTACTGTTTTTCTTGAAATTTGTCAATTTTCATTTAACCAAATAAACTACCTATATTTAAGGATTGATAGTTATGGTGCAGCAAAGGATCCAAATTATCATAAAACTGACAAATAGAAGTGCAAGAACATTAGTTGCCCAATTTTTGCACCTATTTGAGAACTAAAAGCATGCATGTAAGATTTGAAGCTTTCACAGCGAATGTTATTGATCCATGCTTCACGGGTGATCAGCCGTGTTAAATTTAAGAAGGTCGAGCTTTCGGCCAATGTATACTCCATGCCCATCTTCAGGACTAAAATGATGAAAAAGTCTCCTCAGTTTTCCAATATATACTATGGCTTGGGTTGTATTGTCCTAGCCAATGCGTGGGTGATGGTTTGTGATTGGGCCTGCTGTCATGAGGTATGTGTATCCTCGGCTGAAGTGTTGCTGTTTCTGTAGGTGTTTCTGATGGCTATTGTCCACGCGGAACTTAGTTCAAGTCCGTCATCTCTGTTGTAATTGTTGGGGTGTAATTTGGTGTGGATGACCTCCTTGATGAGTCTGTCCCAGTAATTTTCTGCATGTTCTAGAACTTTTGTGTCGTTCTCCACTTCAACTCCCTTCCCTTCCTGGATGTTCTAGTGTACAAAAAACCAGATGGCAGCCTGGGACACACCGTCTACAGGAAGCACACACACACCAACAGATACTTGGATGCCTCCAGTCACCATCATCCCACTCAGAAGAAAACAATCATCTCCACTCTATTTCACCGAGCGTTTGACATCGCAGACAAGGACCACTTACACCTAGAACTTCAATACCTACAGGATACCTTACGCAAGAATGGGTATAGTAACCAGGACATCAATGAGGCCCGTAGGAAAGTAGAACGCAACAGGAAGAACCCACCACTGCTCACGCAAGGGAAGGATAGCCCTCAAGAGAAGGCCTACATACCCTTCTACGGTTCTGTCTCCAACAAGGTTTCCCGTATACTCGTGAGACATAATATCAAAACCTTCTTCACGCCCCCCAAGAAGACCCGACAACTCCTCAGGCCGGTGAAAGAACCACTTGGGCTTAAGGTCCCAGGAATATACAGGATTCCTTGCGAGTGTGGGAAGGTGTATGTGGGTCATACAGGATGCATGATAGAGGAAAGATGCAAAGAACATCAACGGCACATCAGACTTCTCCAGCCGGAAAAATCAGCGGTAGCCCAACATTGCATAGAACAGGTCCACAAAATAAACTTCCAAGACACGAAAGTTCTAGAACACGCAGAAAATTTCTGGGACAGACTCATCAAGGAGGCCATCCACATCAAATTACACCCCAACAATTACAACAGAGATGACGGACTTGAACTAAGTTCCGCGTGGACAATAGCCATCAGAAACACCTACAGAAACAGCAACACCATGGACCGTGAACAAAATATGTACCCGCAGGAAGACACCCCAACCGGCGACACCGCACAAAGTTCGTACCCGGGGGAAAACACCTCAGCCGAGGATACACATACTTCACGACAGCAGGCCCAATCACATATTGATCACATCCGGTTGGAGGCCATGGGGAAGAAGAAAACTCAACGCATAACTTCAGCGCCAATCTCCGCCGCAACCGAGGCACCTCTGGGGGAGGCAGTGAGAGTGCCGGCCCCGGAGCCCTCAACATCACCTCAACCAGCAACAGCTCAATCCGCCGCAACCGAGGCACCTCTGGGGGAGGCAGTGAGAGTACCGATCCCCGAGACCTTGACATCATCTTCAGCTACAACTCAACCAGTGACAAGTCAACAACATTCATCGCCGACAACGTCCACTGCTCCCTACCCTGGGTGCAGTGTTGTGTTCCATGGGATCCCTAGAGACATTCCGGAAAGGCATGTCCTAACAGCAGCGCAGCACGAGTGGTCTTCTGTTTTGAGGGCCACTCGCATCATCACCAACCATGGACCGTCTACCCTCGTGCGAGTCGTTTTTCTGACACCAGGGACAGCGAGGCAGCTTTGAGTGGAGGACTTTTCCTGCTTGGGAGGCTTCTTCTTGCAGAGCCCAGCCGAGCCACTCGTCAAGTGCCCTGCCGGCGTTGTCGTCGGTTTGGACACGACGCCACATCCTGCACCGCATCACCAAGGTGTCACTATTGTGAGGCACGTCGCCTCACACAATGGTGTACCGCGCACGACTTGCGTCGACGTCACCGGTACTGTGCCACCTGCAATGGCTTCGGCCATTACAAAGGGCAAGCACAGTGCCCCTTCTATCATCGGGCACTCAACAGACAACCAGAACCAGTCATCGCAGATTCTAAGCCTCATAACAGACCTTTGCCAGTCAACGCAGTCTCAGCACCAACTCAACATGATACTCCAACGCAGTCAACGCAGCAACCAAGACCAAACTTCACTTACGCAGCCGCCACCACTGAAACACAACTGCCCAGCAAGGAGGTTCAGCATCTTCGTACCGAGGTTTATAGCCTCAATCAACGTCTGGGCAGCATTGAAGCCTCACTTCAACAACTCAACACCGCCGTCTCCACTTTCATCAACACCACCACCAACATCATCTCCGAACTTCACCCAAAAGAACCCGTGGAAGCCCTACAAACAGAAGTCCGAACACTGCAACACCACCTCAACTCTTCAAGAAAGACCACCAACAAGAGGCTTGCTGGGCTGAAACGCACACTTAGTCACCACACCACTGGATTCAACACTGCAGCGAGACTTCTTAATGAACTTCGAGCTGCAGTGATTGAATTAGACAACACCGAACTTCTTGAATCCATCCAGCGCGAGCTTGCTTGGCTTGAGGAAATCCCGGACCCGCTCACTCCTCCAACAACACACGAAGCAGGAACACAAATAGAAGAACACCTCCACGAACCTCAACCCCAGCAGACAAAACACCATCAACAGTATCGTCAACTTCACCAGCCATACACCGCAGCATTTACGTCCAGTCCTCCACAACAAGCACCACCACCACAGCGAAGAGAACAAGAATCAATCGGCTTCTACAACCATCGTAACACACCTTGTGACGAGATGTGTGACTACATGCGCTGTAGCGGCAAAACTCCTAATTTCCACAACAGACGCTCACCCAGATAATCCAGATTCAGCCAGATAATCTTCCACCGAACTTCCCGTGATGTGCCAGCCAGGGCCTTGGTCATGACTGTCACCCGGCTACCCTTCACATTACCGGTAATTCATTACCGGGCAATTATCTCACTATCGAGGGTGCTCAGCGGAACCTCATCACAACGCCACACTCCTCCCAATTCTTCCCGTGAAATCCTTACATCCCGCACTTCCGACGAAATAAGCCACTTTTTTATCTCCAACTCTCTATCTGTCTCCCCTTTCTATAAAAAAATAAAAAAAAAAAAAAAAAAAAAAAAAAAAATAAAAAAAAGCCACTTTGTTAGGACATATAGTATATTTATTTGCTTTAAAAAAAAAAAAAAAAAAAAAAAAAAAAAAAAAAAAAGAAAGCCCAATCGCAAACCATCACCCGCGCATTGGCTAGGACAATACAACCCAAACCATAATATATATTGGAAAACTGAGGAGACTTTTTCATCATTTTAGTCCTGAAGATGGCCATGGAGTACACAATGGCCGAAGCTCGACCTTCTTAAATTTAACACGGCTGATCACCCGTGAAGCATGGATCAACAACTAAAAGCATGTTAGAAGCAAAAGAATTACACATTTTTTTTTCCAAAACGACACATCCCATGTCACTAGACATTAACTATTAAACAGAAGATGACTTAAACTTCAGCAGTATGGACCTTCTCCACCACACACTCCTGTGAAAAATAAAAATGGCTTTGTCGTTTGAAGAGGTGCTAAGTTACGTAAACAGTGGGGATAGTAAAAAAAAACATAAGATGCTCTTTCAATAACAAACAAATTATCAACAAATACAATTAAGTACGTATTACTGTAGCATTGGTGTAACTTGAACTTCCTACCTTCAGTCCCTGCAACCTAATGTGCCTGTTTTGCTGCATGTGTGTGAGCGAAACTAAATCCTCTTAACCTTTTATATTCATTGCAAACACTGAATATAATATTCGCTACTTCCCTTTTATTTGTTAATATTCACTCTTGATTTGATTCATGCAGCAGCGAAGTATGAGTTGTAAAATATTGATCCTTTTTAAGGGAATCATTATCCAGGCAACGAGATGAATTGAATCAAGTTTATTTGGCTCTAATTTTATACATTTTGGACTGTCCTTAAACTTGGGACCCAGCTTTTAGTATTGGACAGCCCTCTCCAATACATTTGTATACATTACATTTTTCTCATTGGACGTGGGTCCATCATCCCATCTTTGCTGTTCTTTATCTTTTACTTCCATTTGGTCTGTATCCCCTTATTCTTTACCTGCCTATGTCCTGCTCTTTATTCTTCCACATTCCCTCTTTCTAACCTTTTCCTCGTTTCCTACTATTTGCTGTATTTGACACCTTTGTGCTTTTTGTTTTCTCCCCCCCATTTTCCCCTTTTCAGGTATGTTTACTTCCTTTTCAGTTTTAAAAATCCACATACATAATTTAGCTTATAATTTTATCTGCCATACCTCTCTACTTCTATCTAAAGATTTTAAAACCATTTTCTCTTCATCATACCACGAAGTGTGCCTGTTGCTGCTTTGTTCTTTTTTCACTGACTTTGGCTCTTCCCCACCTGCAAACCACTTGCTGGTAGTCTCACCTTTCGACACAATTCGCCTTTCTGATCCCCTTTCTCTCTTTCCACTAAGCATTTTATACATGATACCTGTTTTCTGTCTTCGTATACACTCTTCCAATAAATAGAGATAACATGTCAATTGGTTTACTGACACTACATCACCTACATTTAAGTAAAATGTGACATGTTTCAAGAGTGGTTGCTCCCATGATCAACCTGACGCCAACTGCTGCAGCATGGTATATAGTGATATGTCAGTAAACTGACTCATGTTATTCAAATGTTTACATATCACTGTATAAACTTCTGACAAATTAGTGAAATCTAATACTGTTTCATCTTCTTTACTCGTTTTCCTTCCACTTTCCTTTGTAATTGCTCCTTTACAGTCACTATCCCACTAGTCTCACTTTTTCGCTACTACTCCTTTCCATCAGTTATTTCTATATCTGCTGGAACTTTACTCTGGATTATTGCCCCTCCCTCATAGCACCGTAACCAGCCAGTTTAACTGTTGTGTTGCTTGCTTTGATGAGTCCACATTTTTTATCATTCACCTCAGAAATATAGTGCCCTGATGTTTCATGCTTTTCATGTCAATTATGCCTTCTTAGTTCATTTTCTTCTTGTCTATCTCACTTTTTTTTGGGGGGGGGGGGGGCGAGGTTCCTACTGCCATTTTACAATCAATCCATAACTGAAAATTTCTGATGTAGGTATGCTATTTTTCCTTACTTGTGTGGCTATCTTATTTGTTCTATTAAAGGAAGAAAGGAGATAGAATCAAATCTCATAACACACGGTGAGTGAAGCTGGGGATTCTACTAGTTATAATAAGAAATTAATTTTGGCAATGTTAAATATGCATTTTTGTGTGTGCCACCCAAGAATCACCCCACAGTTTTAGAACCATTAAAGACTTGGTAACTGTAAGGTTTGCTTTAAACTGTAAATCTTGCAACACCTACCTCTGCCAACTTGGAGAGGGGTGCGAGGCGAGACCATCATGTAATGAAAAATATTATAAATAGGTTTAAAGTTAAGAGGGGCATCTCAAAAGTAAGATACACTATTTTTTAAATCTGCGCGGTAGGTGGGAAAAGACCAAAAGTCCCAGGGAATATAGGTATGGGTGTAGTAGCAGCACCGTAAAATTCCTAGGCACCTACGTTTATTGCTTGGACATTAAAACGGCAGTAACAATGGAGACTCCACTTGCTCCTACTGCCGATTGCAAAGTTTAATGGGAAAAAATAAATGTGCGACTGAAATTCATTCCGAGTTGTGCAGTGTTTATGGTAAAGACGTTATGTCAAGAACAATGGTTTCTCGTTGGCACCAATCATTCATTGAAGGGAGCACAGCATTAAAAGGGGTAACAACATTACATGAATAGCAACGAAGCAACCAACCCTCCACTTCCTGCATTCCGGTTATTGCTGACGAGGTTCGAGGAGTCAGACATCAATTGGCACCTTACATTTGATGCAGTTTTGTACTTCCTCGTTATATTGAAATAAGCTGTGCATCACTTCACAGGATCATTTCTGAGGATCTGTCTATCGAAAGTGTGTGCAAGATGGGTTTCTTGCGTGCTTTCAGAACACAAGGAGCAAAGAGCTGATGCTGCATTGTAATTTTTTGAGGATGAGGGAGATGGTTTATTCAACCAAATAATGACCGGCGATGAGACTTGGATCCATCACTGGACACCCAAATCTGAAAGACATGCTGTGGAAGCTAAGGGATGAGGCAACACCAAAAATGGCATCTTGCAACAGCATCAGCTGGCAAGGACATGGCAACAATATTCTGGGATTCGAACGGAGTCCTGTTAATTGATTTTCTACCCTGTGGGACCACAATGACAGCTGCTCGCTATTGTGAGATGCTGGGAAAACTCAGAAGAGCCATACAAAACAAAAGGAGAAAGTTGAGCAAAACAGTTTTTCGTCCCACGATAATGCTACTTCATGCTACTCATGAAACTCAAGCCCTGTTTGAGCAGTTTCGATAGGATGTTCTCAGTCATCCACCTTGTTCACCTGACCTTGCACAGAGTTATTACCATCTTTTTCCGGAGCTGCAGCAATATCTCAAGGGAAGGCGCTTCGTAAATGACAAGGAGCTAAAACAAGAAGTGGAAAGATGGCTAGCCAGTTTGGCAGAGAGTGGTTTGACATTGGGTTAAAAGCACTTGTCACAGTACTAAAAATATATTGAGGTTCAAGGAAATTATGTAGGAAAATAGGTACTGAATGTAGCTCTCAAAATATACCCTTTCTAAAATATTTAAATGTTTTGTTATTTTTTAAAAAAATAGTGTAACTTCCTTTTGAGATGGCCCTCGTACTTAAAAACCTGCATTGTAATAAATTGCAACAGCTGCAGAAATCGACCTCTATAAACTTTACAATTAGGGCACTCAAAATAAAGAGTACAGGCTTTTCACGTTAAGTGCTTGTATTCTTCCTAAGTGCAGCAATTTCTTGCTTTAGCAATCACCCCTATATTTGAATTAGTTTTAGGTGAGATTTTCTGTGTATCTAAGATAACTTGAAATAACTCAATAATTATCTCTATCTAAGAGCCTAAAGTATCTTTTTCAACTTGTATTTATTCTATAAGGCTGCCTACATTTCCTTTAGGAAGCTCGGAAACATTCATACTTACTCTTCCAGCATATGCTTCTACAAAAGATTTATTAACTTTATTGACTGTGCTGACGAGCAGATGCTGAGCTTCCTTTGAAGCATCAGAATCCGGTCCATGGAGATCACTTATAGGATGCAGTCCTCGAACAACAAACCAAAACACATCTGATGTGCCGTCTCTTAATGGAAGTCCAGATTCTACCTGTAAGACACAATGTTAAAATTGATGCAACAGTTTATAAAACAAATTTCCAGCTCAAAATAAATGACTTCACAATATTTCTTTTTGTTATTTGGTATAGTTCAAATTTATAATCAATTATTCACCAATGAAAATTAATGTAAAAAAAAGTTCTATAAACTTCATAAGAAATTGTAGCACACCCTAGATGAGTTCCCACAACTCCAGCTACTCAAGCATGACATGCCTTACAACAACTAACTAACCTGTGTTGGAATTACCACAGATTAAGTGAACATCTATTGTAAGGAAGAATTTTAACACAGTAGATGCAGTAGACCCTCATTTAACTGAATTTCAAGGGTCAAAAATACCCATTTCGGTTTAGCAAAGTTTGAATTAACATGGCTGCGTAATATGTAAGTCCCTTGTTATTTGAAATGAAAAATACTGCTGTTAGGTTCACTTTTCCTCGTTATGGTAACAATGAATGAGGGTGCTCTATTTTTATGACTAATAAAAACTAAAAACCATGTACTTTGCTGTGAATGCATGTGTTGCAACCGTTCAAATAGCAGATCCTCTACTTAATGTTTGTCTGACATGTGCTTGCTGTTACCACTAAATGAACAGCTTGCCTCTATTTTCTGTCTTGAACTTATAACTGATAAGTCAACTTTGGGGTCAAAGTGTTCTGAATCTGTGTTTGTCTTCTCTCCACCATCAATCATATGCAAAATTAGTTGAGCATTATAAGCATATTTCAGTGTGGTTGGCATATTATGAATGGAGTGAAAGAAAGACAAAAAAGAATAACATTCATTGTTTATAAGCAACCAGAGACTGCCCTGGACTGTTGCGAGTAACAAGCCATGTGCACCCTACTGACTACCCCTTTCTTTACTCACCCTTGTGTCTTTAGCTATGGAAGAAACACATAAGCACTATGTAAGCTATAAGGCCACAGCTGAGAAATTACAAAATTAGAGTACAGTACATATGCATTGAGAACAATTATGTGAAATGATGAACAGCACAAAATACAAACATTCTGTTTAGACAAAGAATAAGGCATGGAACATATAATGAGATCAAATTTTAGTTCGTAGGTTGAAATAGTATATAGTATGACCCCATTGGATGCTTTGCAGTTAACGTATTTGTTGGAATTCTTTCCGCAGATTATCCTGGCAAGATTTCTCTTAATGTCAGAAGTGACTTGAAAGATACATCATTTGACAATCTTACTGATGTTTCAAAGAGTGAGACCCTTTTATGGCCTAACAGTTCAGAAAGGTGATCTCTTGTTCATTATCTGTGGTGCAGCATACATGTTACAATGTGTAACTTGTATCCTAAATTCATTTACATAACATGTTAAGGATATGCTTTCTAGAGTGGCTGGATCAATCAGGTGTAGCCATGCAGATGCAGACAGCTTGGTATCACATATGAAAAAGGTAGCTTTGGAAGCTTCTTATAGGATTGCAAAGTTCAGAGACTTAGCACCAGAAATACCATAACTAGTACAGCCAATCATGATCTGATGGCAAATGTGGCTGGAGGCTGTAATGTATTATGCACAGCATTATAACAAAATTGCAAGTGTTAGACAATTTAGAAATTGATGGCCGTTTTAGTATACAAACTGCTAATTATCTATAATGGAACAGTTTTGCAAAAATACATTACTGATTCAAGAATTGTTCAAAGAATTGCCTATAAACAATTGTTCTGTTAGAGTCTAGAACTATGAAGCTGAGTGAATCTGTGCAGTATAAGGAGGAATTAAGACATTTACCATTCACAAGTGACCTACCTGAAATCAAGATGAAAATGAGAGGTGTCATGGAAACAAATCTAGGGCTGACTGTGATGTGTCACATATGAGATAAACTTTTAGATCCTGACAAGTGCTATTTGCTTGATAACAGTGCTAGTTTTGTATTCCAAATTTGCTTCTATCATGTCACGTGAAATGGGCTGAAGATTTTCGCATTATAAATCTTGATTCTCAAATGCAGAATGACCTTTTCATTTGAAAGGCTTTAGAAGTACATTTTTGTTTTCAATAACATGACTGAAGTTGAATAAATTTTCAGTTTGTATTTTTTTACATAAATCTTTAAAAGTACTTATGGACCTAGGAACAGATGGATAGACCTTTAGAGTATGCACACCACAAATTAGATACATTCAAATTTATAGTTTCCTACCAATCTTTAGGTAATCCCTTCAAGCCAAGAAGTTGTAAGATTAAGATGCCTATTGTATGTTCTGTATTATCCTGAGTTTTATAAACATGAGCATTCTGTAAATAACTGAAGAGTGACATAATTCCTGTCTTTCCTAAACCTACTCTAATGGTCAGTATATATCTAGTTTGCTTTGTGGAAGAGTACCAGTCTGTTGTACACCTTTTCTAAAACTTTGGAGAATACAGACAAGACTGAGATGGGGCTATAGTTTTCAATACACTGTTTATCCCCTTTGTCAAAGATGGGACAGACTGAAGCAATTTTAAGGACAGCTGGAAAGGATCCTGAAATCAGCAAAGAATTTGCAATTTTGGTTGGAAGAAGTTAGTGAACACATTGCTCAAAGGATGACTTCATTTAAGGAATACTATTATACTGAACACTTCATTCGTAGATACCGGTCCAAGAAATATTCAGCATGGAAGGGAAGTCATTACATTAATTTAAACTAGTAATAGATCTAGGTATTTGGAACACATTTTATATCTTACATTTTTATCTCTGATCATTTCCTACGGAGATATTTTAGTTTTATTGAAAACAAGTTGGCAACACTGCAGGAATAGGCCAGTACATCAACAAACACACATTACGGAGTCACGTGCCTCGTGAGTGTAAACAAAGACATTCAATGCCGTGTCTGCTACGTCGTAATAAATAAGTACATATGAATTCTCCAGTAACGCATACTGTAACCTAAACTCACAATCTAAGGATATTATCATTTCCTTCAACATCAAACTTATGTAATTTCGTAGCTGATACTGCTATAATTTAATAAATCAAACCATCTCTCTGACTTATAAACACAAAGGTAATTTGTACGCTCTTACAAAGTGTACCAAATGATATTTTAAAAGTGACACCAAAAGAATAAGCAATGAACTAATGAGAGGTAGAACTGGAACTTAAAAATTCAATGCCACAACTGGGATTTGAACCACAGACCTTCCGCTTACCAGGCGGGTGCTCTACCACTGAGCTATTGTGACAAACTGCCAGAATGGCATTAAATTCTCAAATCCCAGTTGTGACATTGAATTTTTAAGTTCCAGTTCTACCTCTCAAACTTTGCCCACACACGGCTTGTGTGTTTAAAAAAAAATAAACTAATGGTTTACCCACTTCACAGGTACTGTTCAAAATGTCCACCACTTGCACACCTGCAAACCTCACACCTTTTTAACCAGTTATGTTGCACTCTAATTAAAAACACCCTTATTGTTGCATATTTCTTCTGCAGCCAGATAAATGCATTCTCTCAAAGATTCGAGGGCAGTAGTTGCTGTTTTGTAGATCCCGCTTTTCACGTCTCCCCAGAAGAAAAAATCCAGAGGATTCATACCGGGTAGAAGGGAAGTCATTACATTAATTTAAGCCAGTGGTAGATCTCGGTATTTGGAGCACATTTTGTATCTTACGTTTTTGTCTCTGAACATTTCCTACGGAGACCGTTTTGTCGAAAGCAAGCTGTCAACACTACTGATTGTGTGTGTCACTTTCACTGGTTCAGCACAAACACTACTGCTACCACGCATCTCCTATGTTTACTGTACGAAAGTAGGCCAATCACAACTGTTACTTACCAAAACATAGGCAAAAATGAAAGTGGTCGACCTGTTTACATTTGGAAATCAGGTCAGGTCCCTGACCAACCTCAACACAATGTTGTCCACATATCTCACGTCTGAAAAAGTAATTTGGAGTATTCCTTCACATCTTAAGTGATTATTTCGAAACCCTGCGTGATGTCCCATAATTACTACTGAAGCTATGTCAGAAATAAGTTACTCTACGCATCTTACAAGTAACAAACTTATCTTCGTGCATTCTTGTGGAACTACGCATCCAATTTGGAACAAAAACCATTTATTTTTTTGAAATTGGCTGATCAAAGAACAAAATGCTGTCTGTAATGCTTCTATGAAGCACATATTAGAAGGAATGTAATTACTTCCCTTCCATCCTGTAGATTCCTTATCCACAAGTTGGGATTTGGGTTGCTGATGGCATGTTGAAATATCTGAATTTCCTGCAACACTGGCACAGCAGTTACTAAACAATGCTGCTATTTGATGAAAACTTAACCAATTTTCCTTTATTTATGTCTGTAATGTCATTTATGGTATCAGGTCTTTTCCCCAGTTTTTCTTTTTTCTTTTAACTATGTCCCAAATAGTTGTTCCTTTATTGTTTTGTATTTAAGATGAAGTCCCTATTGCAATTCAATTTAGCCTTAGTAATAATTACCTTCAGTGTTTGCATTAAAATATCAAATCTGACTCCTTTTATATATTTTCAAACCTAAAATCTTGTTACAGTTGGATATGTGATGGATAAAACATACTCACATATTTCAACTCTTTTAACAAATGACAACGGAAGTCATAATTGAACTTATGCCATTGCTAACTAGATTTCCAACATTCCTCCCACCCTGAAATTGTGAGAATAATTTCAGTCAAAATAAGCCAATATAACAAAGGTCACATGTTATATATCACATGAACATATTTTCTCATAAATGTTAATATTGTCTACACAGTTAAGGAGAATATTTTAAATTGGGAACCACTCTGACCACTGCAGGTTTTGTAACCCTGGGGAATCTCCTTAGTCAAACAGTTCTTGGAAACAAAGACCTTCATGTGTGTGTCTATCTCTAGAGGATACAGTCTTTCAATTGGTCTTATTAGTGTTCTGTCCTCTAACTTTAACTTGGCTACCTGAGAAACATCACCCTTGCCAGGAAAGAGTGCTACAATCCTTGCCAGTGGCCATTCTACCCTCTTCTGTTGCTCGGAGCCTAATAGTACTACATCATGTTCCTTCAAATTTGATCTCTGTTTACCCTTTGGACATTGGATAAGTTGAGATAGATATTCCTTTCTGAAGTGTTGTTTCACCCTTGCATTAGATGTTGTCTGTGCCTGGAACTTAACCTTCCCTAAATGATCAATGGTCTGCACAAAAATCTCTCCAGCATCATGAAGAAACATAGATGGTGTCAATGGAGTTAAATCCTCAGGATCCTATGATATGTCAGTGGGCATCCATTGATTACTGCTTCCATATCACAGAGTGAAGTCAGTAGTTCATAGGTTAATACAGATTTTCCTAACATTCGTCCAACCAAAATTTCTAGAGCGTACTAACCGCTTGCACCATTCCCCTCCTCCACCAGCTGGCAGTAGGAGGATTAAACTTTCACTCTATTTCTTGGAATCTAGATTGTTGTTGAAGTTTCTGAATGTCTACACTCCTAAATGTGTTGGACGAACCAACAAAATTTGTGTCATTATCTGAATAGATGATAGGATGACCTCTTCTTGCTACAAATCTTCTCAATGACATAATGAATACTTCTGTATTTAACGATGACATAAGTTCCAAATGAATTGCTCAGAAGACTGCACAGGTCTGCACACACCTTTGAATGGTCCTTCAAAATCAAGGGTCCAGCCAGGTCAATACCAACCACTTCGAACACATTGGAATCCTTGACACGATCCTTAGGTAGAGGAGTAGAATCTGATTCTGCATTTTGTTTTATGCCATCTATGTTACAGACACTTTGCTATAGCCTTCTTAACTGTTCTTCTGGCTTGTATTATCCAGTATCTTTTACTTAAATGGATAATTAAAAACTGCACAGCAGTATGACAATGAAGTTCATTAGGTCATCTCACATCACAATCTTGGTCTTCACTCAGATGAAACCATCTTCATCCTTAACAACACTGATACCATTCACTGTCTTACCTTCAGGCAGCAATGAATCTGACTGAATCCCTTTAATGACTCAACTCTGCTGTCTTGATTTCTGAATATTGTAAGGGACCTACATGAGAATTATTGCTCCTTGCATTATTACAGAACTTGAGAATCCAGGCCACTATCCATACTCGTTGAGAAAAACTCCAGCTTCTTGTCATGACTAGGGTTATCATCAGGGCTCGGAAGTTCATGCCCTAAAAAACACTGAAATATGCATGCAAATATGCTCTTAAAAACTTGAAAATATGCCAAGAAATATGCACTATTGAATTAAAACAATGTCCCTTTGCAGCAGACAAGGCGAGTTAGTATAAATAGTAAAGTTACCTTATTCCTTAGAGGTTGAAGCACAAGTGGTCCCGCTGCTAGTATTAACTGCTAAATTGCAGTTCACTACCAACACTGCACAAATTTTCAACTGTAAAACATCATCTGTTGTCTCGCAAAACACTTTTGTAATGTGAAAAACTTCTCTCCACGTCACAAGATGTTATCGTGGCATATTTAAATGATGCTTCACAAAGAGAGTCAAGTCTCTTGGTGTGACAGATGGTTTTCTTTCGAGGATGTCTCGAATATCGCACATCTGTTTATAACCAAAATTTTTTGAAATTACATATTTCACTTTCTCTTTTACTTTTTGTCCTATACCACCAGGAACTGAACTTAGATCACATTGTTTTTTCAAAGACAGTGATTCATGCGAAGGAGATCCTACAGCTTCCAATGCCATATGGCTGTTGATAAGAAAGAAACCTGGGCAGATATGAAACTAAGATCCTCTTTTAGCCCAGTGCCTGACAGAATATTTTGCAGTTTCTATTGATGAAGCATCTTTCGAGTCCAATGAATTAACAACCTCTTCGACTATTTCTATGTGCTCAGCATAATATAAAACTGCATCGACCATGTTCCCCATCGAGTTAACACTGGTGCAGGAGGAAGTCGGATATTAGGTGCTGTTGATCTAAAGAATTTAACTCTTTTAGGAGATTTAACAAAAATTCTCTTTGTACAGAATACAAATCTATCAATGGGAAAGAATCGCATATTGTCTCCGAAATGCAATGAAGAGCGTGTGTCAAACAGGTTATATGAATTATGTTAGGAAAAATACCTTTCAGAGTTTGTCCTGGTTTTACCATATAAGGACCTGCATCAGTAACAAATAAAAGTAAGCGGTCGTATTTGATTCCACATGGATATAGTAATTTCAAAGAGTCCATCACAAACTGGGTTACAGGTACATTGTCAGTGGCAGACAATTTGCACACATTAAGAAGATAAGGTGTAGTCTTTTGTTCATTATTTAAAGCACCCACGATTATATTAGCAATAGAACGGCGCTCAGAATCAGGGGTTTCAACAGACAACCACACAAACTGATCCGCTAATTCATTTTGTATATTTGACAGTACGTTATTGTAACAATGTCCGACCTAAGTCTTGCGCAGTGCACTTTCTTCAGGCGCATGTTGTCGAGTGTACTCAGCAAGGAAGTTTTTAAATGTCGGATTATTAATTTTGAACAAGGGAATATCAGCAGCTAAAAATGCTTGGCACAAGTCATAGGAAAATTCAGTAACCCTACTTCCTGAACACTCTACTAGCTGTTTTTGAACAGGTTCTCTGTTTGCAAGTTTTCTGATTAAATTCTCCTTATGTTAATTATTATTTATTTATGCCAACAAACTTACTGTTGGTGTTTTTAAACACACAAGCTGTGTGTGGGCAAAGTTTGAAAGGTAGAACTGATGTGAGACTGCCTTTGTGGTTTACCAGGAGAAATACGAACTGGTTTGAGAATTTAATGCCATTCTGGCAGTTTGTCACAATAGCTCAGTGGTAGAGCAGCCGCCCGGTAAGCAGAAGGTCTGTGGTTCAAGTCCCAGTTGTGGCATTGAATTTTTAAGTTCCAGTTCTACCTTTCTCCTTATGTTTTGCTGTATTTATGTGCTGAACTATTTGAAATCTTTTCACACTCCCTACATTTTTCTCACACGCTCCACAATACAGTACCGTATTATCTGTAGATATTAAATCACTCGAAAACTCTTTCTGTAAACTAATTAATCTAGCACTCGAAGTTGGTTTTATTTTCGGCATTTGAAGAGGTCTTTAACATTTTATACACCTAATTTAATTTGGTGGGAACCAGTTCACAACACTTACGTTTGAAGACCATGCCACAACTATTGGAGGTCAGGCAACTTGCAAGCAACCTGAGGCAAGCGTTGCGATAATCGTGCTGCTCAAAATGTTGACCTGCAGTTTATCTTTGTTAATATAAACCTCTCAGATAACGCACTGATTATTCTCTATGCACATACATGTACACATAATGAAGGGATGGAAACAGGGGGTTCACTGCATGACAACATGACTCACCTCGCGATTTGCATCAACATGTGCAATACCAATATGAAAAGTATTATACACATGAAAAAAATAAAAACCATAAAAATCATTAAAATATGCAATATAGGGGCTATAATATCTACATCTTCGTGAGCTGGATCATCATGTGCAATACTACCAATATGAAAAATACTATCCAGATGGGAAAAAATAATAAAAACCCATAAAAATCATAAAAATATGCAATATAGGGGCTATAATATTGAAATAATATGCATTTATCAAAATCAAGAAAATATGCAGTTATATGCACCATAAAATCATGTCCAAATAACTGAAAATTCCATAATTCGTGCACATAATGTAAAAGCATATGTTTTTAACCCCTGTAAAAAAACATGCAAATGCATGAACTTCCTAGCCCTAGTTATCATTGTTACAGCGCGGCTCAGTTTCTTTTTCCTTTCCTCAAAGATTGCAGTTTTATTCTCATTTTCTATTTGCTGAAATGGCCATTCTATCTCAGATTGTTTTAACCATTCAGATCCCCTCCACCGTTCCGAGTCTTGCAGCTGGTCAGGATAACATCCTCTTAATATCAGATCAGCTGGATTATGAATTCCTGGTGTATATTTTCAGTCTTCAGGGTGTGTTAAACTTCTAATTTCTTTTACTCTGTTGTCAAAAAATGTAGCCCATTGTTCATCTCTTCTTATCCAAGCCAACAAAGTCAGAGTCACTCCAGGAATATTCTTTTACATCTTGTAATGTAAAGCTGATTTAATGAAGGCGAGAGTCTACTTCCAACTAGGCATCCTAGTAATTCTAGCCTGGGAATTGTACAGTGCTGTTAGTTTAAGAATTGGCGCTAGCGACAAATGCCACACTGTCACAAGTCACCGCCCGCTCGCCGATAGATGGGACTTTACATGCCAGAACAAACTGGCACGCACTTTTCATGCGTCTGTTAGTTTCGACCTTGGCACACAATAGTGGCACGACTTATGAGATGGTTGGATGTATTGTTTGCATGATGGTGAAATATTCAGTAAAAGAACGTGCATATATAGTGAAAAGCTATTTTCTGAAAAAGAAATCGGTTTGCAAAACCAGGAGAAAATTTAGACGTAAATTTCCTGATTGCCCAGTTCCTCACAGAGATTCAGTACGCAAGTTAGTGAAAAAGTTTATGGAAACAGGTTGTGTGATTGACAAAAAGAAACAACACATCCAACCATCTGATAAGTCATGCCACTACTGCGTGCCAAGGTCGAAACTAACAGATGCATGAAAAGTGCACGCCAGTTTGTTCCAGCATGTAAACTCCCGTCCATCGGCGAGCGGGCGGTGACTTGCGGCAGCACGGCATTTGTCGCTAGCGCCGATTCTTAAACTAACAGCACTGTACTTGACTTGAGCAGAGCTACTCTGGCCTTGGTTAAGAGCAGTTGCACTGAAACTCCTAGATTACTTTCAACTTTCAAAAAGGCATATGCATGTTGACTATAATCTTTGCAAAAGTTAAAGGCATATGGAGGCAGGCCATACTGCAAACTCCAGCAAATCCTAAGCTTGCCCCTCCTACCAGCGCTATTGAATGTGGTGCATGCATCTCATGCACTCTTATATGCAGAACCTCTGCAGGTACGGGCACTACGCTTGGCAACAGCACTCCGTTTGAGCATTGGCCAGCATTCAAATGCCTTTAACTTTTGCGAGCAGTATAGCATCCACAAAAGTATGCAGTGTCCATTGGCTCTTTTCTAACATACCACCTGTGATTGATTAGTCATGGAATTTTCACTTCCTTTAGCGACTAATTCCCTGAAAATGCTTTCTGAATTCATAAGCTATACTCTCAGGTAACGGTGAATCCCATTTCAGTTTGCTCGCTTTTGTTTCCAGTTGCAATATGCCATGCCTTTTGTAACAATAGTTTGAATGGAAGAAGTGCAGGAGTAAGAATACCAATAACATCGAAAACTTTCTGTACTAAGGACAGTAGTATTCTTTGTTAGTACTTCTGGTAGAGATGAAAATTCAGTATTGATTTCAACATTTAGTGTATCTAGTCTTCTATTCCATCGCAAACCTGAAACTTTTGCAATGTATGCATTCTCACTTTTACTCTCTTCAATGGACAAAATGTCTTCTGCTGAACATTCTCAATTTCTAAATTCAATCTTTGCATCATCAGTAGCTTAGTACTCTTAGTTTGAAGTATGTCATACTCTTTCCTCGAAGCAACCGACCTAACACAGTTGTCTACATACATGGAATCAATTTGTGAGCTATTAAGCTGTCTTCTTTATGGACGTTGGAGAGATGGAGTTCTAATACAGTGCCTAGGATGAATGGACTGCAGGTTATTTTGAAGACCACTCTTGAATGTCTGTAAACTTTCATTTTATTTGTACCATTGTCCTCCCACCACAGAGAATGCAAATGATTGCGCTCTTCTGTTGTAACCTCAATCATTTGAAACACTTTCCTGATATCTGAAATAACTCCAATAATATTTTCTCGAAACCTCACGAGTATTTCCGGAATTAACTGGACATGATTAGTCTCTAAACAGTCATTCAAGGAAATGTCTTCATCTGTTTCACATGATGTATCAAATACTGGGTGAACAGGTGTTGTCAAACTTGAAACTTTAATTACTGGATGATGGGGAAGATAACAGCACAGCTTCTTTCTTCATTCAAAACTTTCTCTATGAATCCCTTCCTTTGCCAGTGTGTGAAAATCTGAGTATACTTGCAAACAGATTCATTTTCTTAGCTTCTCAGTAGTAGACTTGAGTCTCTCCTCAGTAATATGTTTGTTGCAACTGATTTCAGGATGACTGTCTCTCCAGGGGAGCTTTATTACACAATGACCATCCAGCTCTTTTCAGAGTTCTGAGAAGATTCTGTTTTACCTCCTCAGTCAGTTTGGACTCTACTTGGTCGTAGATGCCGATAGTCTTAAGGTTCCAAAGTTCAGATATGGTTTGTACATCATAAACCACTGAAATGGTAAGGTTTCTCAAACTTATCAAGAGATTTGTCATGCCTTTCGCCATCCAAAGTCCATGCCAGTTTTGTTTCTGATGCCAAGAGCCCACCTTTCAACATTTTCTTTAAGAATCTTGGCATACACATTCATTCCAATAAGGAGCTCAATTTCTGGAGAATTATCACTGATGTCACTGATCCATATGATGTTTTTCAACTCTTGTAGTATATCAGTTCTAGAAACTTGAGGAATAAACTGACAATTTCTTGGATGACCACATCTCAATTTCACAGGTGTATCTTCCATCCTTTGTTCCTATGTCAATTTTTATATCTCTTGTGTTTTATAGTAGAAGTCTGATTTCCCCTAAACAAGACATGGGTGACTTTCTTCCACACAAGGTCCTAGTCCCAATTCATCAGCTGTACTCTGGAGGAGGTAGGATTGTTGTGAGCTGCAGTCTATGAAAGTTCTTATTGTTTTCCATTTACTCTTCCCCTGCAATATGACCGTTTGCAGGACTGCTGACTTATACATGAATTATTAGCTAGGATGGATGTAATCTATGTTTGTGGTATTTCATTAATCACTTGTCTCGCTTTTTTCCATTTTCATTAGTTCTGGACACACGACTTATGTGCTTTTTGCAAAGTAAACATTGAACGGAAGATTTGTAGTTCTTAGCTAGATGGTTGGGTCTTGTACACAAATAACATTGTCACTACTCCATCTTCAATCTTCTTTCTTCTATGGTAATTTTTCTGGTCTGAAAACACTTCACTTTCATGAGGTTTACTGCAAAAAAAATGCATGACAGTGATGAAATATTGTGAAGTGCAGCAACAATAGCAGTGGATTTACAGTGTTTAGTGTTCTGTCTTGAAGGAACTTAAATTTTTGGTTTTACTTTTCGTAACCAAACTGGAAAATCCTGATTGAGCCAGCAAGATATGTTCATTTTTTACTTAAGTGTGTAAAAATTCCATAAGACATTCAAGTTGAGATGAGTTTTTACCATCCTTGCTTTCATTTAATTTGGAGAATAGACTTCTTTGTCACGTGCGTAAAGATTTTTCTGGCAGGGTGGATTCCGCTAATGGAAACAACCAAGTACTTGGATCTGCTGATGCTAGATTCAAACTGCTGAGAGACCTAAGATGAGATTCTAACTTCATTAACAAGGTGGGTAATGGAAGATTTTGCTCTTGTGTTGCATTATATATCACTAACTTGAATAGTTCCCTTATGTACACTTATAATAGAAGCTCCTCTCTTTCAAAATATTCCTGTACAGCTTGAATAAACATATGGATAATTTTCTGATGTTTGGGGATAGCTAAGTGCCATCTCATGAGGCTCAGTTCCTATTTCCATCACTTGCATTAAATACTGAAATTTGTCACTATCATGTAAATGATCATCTTTGTGATCTTATATATCTTATATAACTGCGACCAAAACTTAACCACTCTCGTAGATCCTCATTAAGTTTCTTAATTTATATTTTAGGAGGTTTATAAGTCTTCTGCTTATTATCCTGACTACATACTGTTCATGTTCAATGCTTAATGAGCTGCCTAACATGCATGGCATCAATACATTATTTACTTGTACCCGCATAATCTCAAATTCATTGTAATTTCGGTGCTTTCTTTCTCCAATACAAGTACTGCCACTTCATCACTTATCTAAAAGTGCATTCATTATTTTACTATCTAATGCACTAAGTTCTACCATCAATGGTTCTAAATGACTGAAATTTGCAGCAAGTGAATCATGAGACTCGGGAGATGTATCTGTTGCAAAAATTCCTTTTAAATCTATCTTCTTTGTGAAGCACTGTCTCAGGGGTATCCTAGCTTTCTTCAGTTTATCCATTTGTTTTCTTTAAGCCAGAATTTAGTGATTAAGCCAAGCACCGTATTATGTGTATTCGAGTTGTGAATACAGTATTCATTGACTAATATATTATTTCTTCTCTTCTAGGTTGGGAATTACTGCGGTTCCCTCACGTCAGGGTCACCAAATATTATAAACCTACATTAAAACACCAAATCTGATTCATTTTATACATTTTTAAACTTAAAATCTTGTTACATAGTTCAATGATTATCGTGATGGATTAAACATTCACATTTTTCAATTTTTTTAACAAATGACAGCTGAAGTCATAATTAAACCTGTGGCATTGTTAACTAGATTTCTAACATACATTGTAATGCTCCACTGTCATGTTAATGAGATCCACCTCACTATGCAATATGATAATTTTACTTATTTTTATTACCAGCTTTTCATGGAAACCATCATAGATATTACAAAACAGAGAGAACACAATAATCAAGGACTTCTTGAAGTAACCGAAAAGGGAAAAAAACCACAAGATTTATGCTTTGCACAAGGGAACTAGGCCAGAGCATGACACCATAATTATTTATTTCTAAAAAAATTAAAATAATATTCAGGCAAACAATTTAATTCAAATTCCGAGAGAATTGGTGACACATTAGTCTCACAAAGTTTTCAATCAGAGCTTGTGTTGAAGATGTTCGTCTCCACCATCAGCTGTATGCCCACTGGCAAATGCAGAGGGATCATCTACACCAGTGTCGGTTATGCAGCCATCTTTCTTTCTTTCTAGTAAAGAACTTTACTATCTCAACTGGTGAAATTTCAATATACACATATTGAAATAAACATTAAATGTTTGTTTCCTTTGATCAAAATAAGCTACTTCGAATTTACTTTAGTTTTATATTTATTAGGTTTCCTTTTGTCTGGTTTGTAGGTTTCTCTTGGTTTTCCAAATGTATAGATGTGAGTCCTAAGATTGGGTTTATTGTACAAAGTCAATTTTATGCCATGTTATAGAAACAGTTTGTTTAATTTATTATAAATGACAGGACATGAATCTGCTGTATCTTTTCTGTGAAATATCTCTGCTGCTGTGAGTGGTAATGTCCTTCTTGATGTCCTTTTTGATGTTTTTATCGGTTTCTCCACCTGTGTGTGTTGAACCCATTCTGCACGGCTATTTTTTTTAAAGGGTTGGTATTCTCATTTATTTCTTTACAGTTTAAGTTTGCAAATTTATGGGTCAAGCTGTGGAATATTGCTTTTTGGCATTATACCTTTCTTCCCTTTTTTTACCTAGTTGTCCACATGTGTAGGTTCTCTCTATATCCTGAATTCTATTGTTATGAGGTTTCATAATTTTGAGGTCCAGAAAAGGTAGCCAGCCAACTGTCTATTTCCAAGGTGAATTTTATGGTACAGTCCTACAAATAAAAGTTTCAATGAAAAGATACTGCAAATTCACCCATAAATTTATAGTACATTTAAAAAGATGTTTCCAAAACATTCATAAGTGATCTCAGGCCATTAACAGAACCTCAGAAACTTACTTCATTAACAGCTAAAGGAACTAGACCAAAAATTAAGAAACCAGGGATTTACCAAATCGACTGTACAGTCTGCCATTAAATAAACACAGGAAATGTCAATAGAAATCTTCAATTAAGACTTAAGGAATGCTTAAATTTAAAACTAAGGCATGTAGATAATATCCAGAGATCACAATTTTTTGGTTAGTAGAACAATAAACATTATGTGTGAAATAAAGCTTTTAGAACATGCCAAAACACCAGCAGAACTCATATCAATATTGCCATGAAATAGAGGACCCCTTTCTATTATCAGTGCCAAACAAGAAAGGTATTGACAGTTCACTATGAAAGAGATGCAGCATTGCCATTTATCGCAACCACGTGGAGAGTATGTTAGCATGATGCATTATGCATTATGGTTGGATTGTGTTTGGAATGTAGAGCAGGTATAATTTATATTCATATTCGAAGACAATAGTAAAATAGTGAATCTACATTCAAAGGATAGAATATGCGAGTATATATCGCTGTAAAGAATTACGTTAACAAAAGAAACACACCTGTGAAATATTGTAATGGGAAATGCCACTGATATCCAAATTGCATCACTACTGTTGCTGGAATTACCTGCGGAAATGACAAACTGTCCTATCCTTGCTTCTAAGACTCCATTGTCCCATGTTGCAGTTATTATGCCCTTTCAATCAGTTACCACTTGTTCACAGGTTTCAGCTTTTTTATTGATCTAGCTTTATTACAGATGACAGTGAAATCTTTGTTTTGCACAACGTAACACTTTACTTCGGACCAAATTAAATCGGTTTACACTAAGAGAGTGGAAAAACAAACAATTTTGCTACCATGTTTTTTAGCAATACCATTGACTGCATAATCCTTTAATTGGAATATGTACCTTACCAAACAATTTTATTTGCTTACGGAGTATGTAAAGCTTTTCGTTTGGCGACACTGTCTTTGTCAATATTTTTGGACATAGTTAAATATTCATTAAAAGAGTGAGACAATTGTAAATGCTCACAACATATGCACAGACACACAGATTCAGACACACGCAAATAACCACAATAAACAGAATGATGCAAACAAACTTGCCAGCACACAGAATCTCTGATACAAACATCGCAAGCTGGAGCTGGAGGGAGGCATTGCATATACTGCTGGGAATACAAAAGATAAGACGCACTGTTTATGTTACTGCTGGATTGCAGGTCAGGCACATGCTAATCACGTGTTAAATATTGACAACACTGGTTTAGCATTGCTATGGAAACGTCTAAGCTCTAATTGGTTCCTCTTTTCATTGCTATAATGATTGCAATGACGCATCTATCCCCTCCTGTTCATTTAGACCCTTCCACCACGTGGGTAGCAACTGTCTTATTTGGCACTGAGTTTAGATGAACATCAGAGTGAGTGAGTTTTATGGGCCCGTCAACAACTAGCACATTTGCGCCGGGCGTCACAAGACAAAAAACAAGAACTCACATATTGTTAAACTTCAGTTAAAAATTAACATTCTAGAAACATGTTCAGAATGAAAACTTGGTAAATGAAATTTAAGTGTCGCCAATTTACTCAAGTTCAATTATTGTTAAAAGCTTCAATGTCTATAAGAAGTTCTAATATACATAACATGGGAAACCCTTGCAGTTTTGTAACTTTGACATAGAAAACTGAGCAGTGATAAAAATGTCATTGTAGCATTCTGAATGCATCCTGTCTCAGAAAATAGTTCCTCATACACACATTTTTCTTTGTCAAGCATATAAATGATTAGAAATATAAATGTAGAAGCACACCTTTTCTGCCACATTTTCTAGCACATTTATTTCTGTAAGAAACTCACTATCTTCTGTAACCTGTGGATCAAGTGCTTTGAGGTTGTGTTGATTGTAGGATATTTCAATATTTCCCAGGAGTTGTTCATATGACTGCAACTGTAACACAAACAATTGTAAGCAAATGTTAACACTATGCAGGTGTGTTATTTGTATGAAATTTGTGCTATAATTTCAAAGTTTTGATTACCAAAGCTAAAACAAATGGAAATAATCATTAACATTACATATTAAGATTTCAGTTCTAAAATCACTACTGCTAAAGTTACATTATGGTGGGTTTGCATACACGATTCAGTAAGTTATGAACACCACAATCTCTGATGAGAATTTCAAATGCTACTGAGAGGGATTTATAGTTGTGTCTGAGAAAAGCAACTATTCACAACCAATTCTGGGGAGAAAATTGAAGATAAATATACTACACAAACTCTGTAGTCAATTTCATTCAGCATTCTAGAAAATTTCGGTTTCTGATAAATCAAAGAAACAACAGGCTTCAGTACCTTCAGCATAACAGTTTGTTTTTATGACAGATAAACAAGTTGTGCATTGTAACAATACTTCCTTTTTTTTTTTTTCTTTTTTTTTTTTTTGCATACGAGTACTATTTACTAATAAAGGTAACACTATCTTCAACTTGAATTTGAAATCCCTATACAATTTATGAACAACTTCTGTTCTTTGATTAGATTACATGAATATGCAAGAGATAATCAACAAATGTCGCTATGTGCACACAGTTTCTATAGTGTTAGGCAAGGGACTTTCATGACTTCAGGACTTTCTCCTCAAAGTGCATAGAAAGAACTATTCTGTAAAAGTCACTTCTAGATTTTCTTTTCTTCATAATATATACCCAAATGTCATGTCAATGTTCCACAACCAATCAGTAGCTACACTATTCCCCATATAGTTTCCTGAAATAAAAATGTTCATGAGCCACCGCCGCAGCCTCCGCCTCCGCCACTAATAATACTAATTGCACTACAACCACCATTACAATCACTCCCAATAAATAATAATAATAATAATAATAATAATAATAATAATAATAATAATAATAATAATAATAATAATAATAATAATAAGAAGAAGAAGAAGAAGAAGAAGAAGAAGAAGAAGAAGAAGAAGAAGCAATAACAATAAGCAATAACAATACAACTACTACTAATACTATGACTATTACTAATAATACCACCAGTAATATTACTGCTGCCGCCACCCCCACTGACGCTGCCATCTATTTGTAAATATCTGAGGTATGATCAGCATAAGACATCTTATAATCTGTAAATTTACTTACAGCAACATCATGATCTAATAATTACTTCTATTACATAACTACACAAATTTAAATCCCTCCTACTGAGAATTATATTTTAAATCTTGATAAACAATGTATTACTTACCATATCAAGTCCACTGTTCAGATCTACTCTAAGTAGTGTCTTGTTCTGGCCACAAAAGTGTCTTTCCACACGACTTGCCAAAGCCTGCCAAGTTCGTTCTTCATCTTCATCAGTGTTCAGTTCATAACGGATACCTTCAGTCATTTCTAAAGATGGGACTCCATCTACCACAATGTTTACAAGTGCTTCTGCATAATGGAATGGATTTTTTATCGACATTCCATTCCAGTCACTTTCCTGGAAATAGAAAAAAGGAAACAATATTCAATGCTTTATTTTACCTATGTCAACCCTTTGACACATGCTGCCTCATATACTTTTCAGTAAATTCTTATGCAGTAATAGTTTCTCCTAGCACTTTATAATAATCTGTTTCAAACAGTGGTGCTTCTACTGCAATGGGAAACTGGAAACTGCTTTACATTTATTCAACTACAATATGACCAGTGATGTACACTTCAAGAAAAAACTAATAGGCTGCTTGAAATTTGAAGTCGCTGCTCCAGGACATCCTTAAATGCTACAAACTTTCTACAGGTGGTAACACTGATAATGTAATTGAAGTGATCCCGCCTATGTAGTATATGAGAGAAATTCTCATGCAATGGCTAACACTGACTCAAATTGTGAAGTGTACAAAATGTAGGAAACTGATTTGAGTTATAGCTGTGGCACTGCATTTCACAAATCTGATCCACTTTCCAATCTTGGTCTCCACATAGTCCTTTTGAAAAAAAAAATAAATAAATCTTGCAAACATGAACCACTAACACTTGCAAAAGGGAGCTTTTTTCCCCCTCCCTGAAAACTGATGTTATTTTCATCAAAAACTCATTATTTGCACATTATTTAACATTAGAGCCCCCCCCCCCCCCCAGGTGGAAGGGAACTTATTACATCCCTTCTAATATGTGCTTCATAGAAGCATTACAAACAAAAAGGTTAGTGGCATTTTGTTCTTTGATCAGCCAACTTTGAAAAAGTAAATCAATTTTGTTCCGAACTGGATGTGTAATTTCACAAGAATGTACGAAGGTAATAGTTTGTTACTAGTAAAATGCGTAGAACTTATTTCTGACATAGCTGTGGTAGTAATTATGGGACATCACACAGGTTTCAATATAATTTATCCCTTAAAAGAATTAAAGGAATATTGTGAGAAGCTTTTTCAGACATGAAGTAACTCAGCAATGTTGCAGTGAGATTGGACAGGGAATTGAACCAGCTTCTGGATGCAAATAGGTTGGTCGCTTGCAGGATGGTGTAATGTATTGGGAGATAATGGTTCTGATTGGCCTACACTTGCACAGTATATATGAAAGGACACGGCATGGTATTTACTTACATTCACGAGAGGCCATGCTGAGGTGTTTATGTACTGGCCCAGTGAAAGTGACACCCACACAATTTACAGTGTTGCCAGATTGTTTCTGACAAAACTTAAATCTCTATAGGAAATGGTCAGAGACAAAAATGTAAGATACAAAATGTGTCCCAAATACCGAGATCAATCACTGGTTTAAATTAATGTAATGACTATATATATGTGTGTGTGTTTAAAAAGAGTTCAATATTGCAACAGGAACTGGGATTGGTCAAAAAGAGAATAAATGTTCCTATTAACATATCTCCGAAAACAAATGTGTTGAAATATGAGCCATTTTACGAAAATGTGCAACATATGCACATTTGATGGATTTGGCATACACCAATGTCTGTAAATGTCCCCATAACCAGAAAACAAGGATCGAGGTCCAGCGAATGGGGATTCATGCTAGTGGATCTCCTCGACCAATCCATCATCAATTAAATGTTTGGTTTAAGTATTATCGCACAATACGTGGAAAATATGCTTTCTAGGTTACTTCAAAATGAGTTACCATTAAACTTTTAATTAATTTGGCAGCTTGTATAGGAGAAGACAACCTTGTTTTTAGCTTTATTTACATTAGCTCTAATAGCTATTTTTTGTTCTTGTACATATGCAGAATATATGCGACATATGCAGAATCTGGTATACAAGAACCCATGAATTTGACTATCAGTATGCCTGATCTGACAATGAAGGGAGTATACAGGATGTTCAGGGTATGAGTGTGCAGATTTTGCATAATGGTAGATGTAAGTATGACAAAGTCCAATAACAAATTAATTTATTGTGAAAGATAAAGAAGACAATTGAACATTATTGAATACATTATCTGTAGTCTGGTAACAAGAGTAGGACTGAAGAAGCAAATATTTTTTTTACTAACACAGCTACTGTTGTCAAACATGCATTCATACCTCTGCTGAGGTGAAGTCCAAACTAGGCCAGCCCTAGAAAACTAGTTTTGCCATGTGTCTTAAGTATGTTATTGCAAGCAATGAGGTGTGGTATTCCTTCAAGCTTTCCAATTAGTGAGACCTTAGCAATTTCAATATTCCTGATCTTCCACATTGAGTGCTTGCCAAATTCATGTCCATAAATTTATTCCAATAGATACGCTGAAATCTAATTATTTAATGTGATTTTGCAGCTAAACAACTCATTTTAGCAACAAATGGAGTAGACACGAATAACCCATCTTTTGAAGCTTAACTTCACTATGCTGACTGCTGAAATAAACAAAGGACAAAGGTTACATATTTACAACCAAACATTTGACCTATCTTATTTTATATTTATACAACCATGCGCTCTAAAGGAAAATGCTAAAGGAAATTATGTTTCAGCTTAAAGTTGCTATTGAAAGTCTGCACTCACACCCCTAATACCTTGTATAGGGTTATTGAGAAGTTGCTCTGCAGTCTCCAGTAACCAAAATTCCCCTAGAGACGGGAATTCCAGTGGCAGCACTGGCTGGAGCAAGCCTATGGTTATTTGTAACGTTCCACGAAATTAAGTATATGATACATTCACATATGTAATTCATGAAAGATAATGTAGATAAACAAGATACCTAGCTATCTTGAGTGGTAGACACTGGAATGGTGTGGAGGGACTACCTGATAACCCTTTACAATGCCCCACTGGATAATATAGCTTGGGTGAATTGTAGTCAACCAAATAACTGGGAAATGTACATTAATCATGTATATTTATCTTCTTTGTATGTTATTTGAAACATTCATATTTACCAACAAAATTCCTACCAAGTCTAGAGGCCCATAAACCATATAAGTATAGTATTTTGTTGTGATGAATGAATACATTGTGGATGCTCTGTTTTGCAAGGACAGCTAAAAGAAAGTCACAACACAAATTACAGTGGTGTGCAAAACAGAATGAAAGTAACTTTCGCATGCTATGTCACTGCCAAGTAAGATAGCTCATAAAACTTGAATCTACATAGAAAGAACTGCTATGGTATGGTACAGTAGGCAACAGGAAGAAATATGCAATGAGATGAACAGAAATGCCACTTCTATACAGAGACAAGTTGCGCTGAAGACACTGCAACTCATGATGGTCCTCTGGACATTACAAGAGGAGGGACATGGTTCATGAAAGCATGTGTGATCACTCCAGATAACACTGCATGCTCTGCAACATTCTCCCATGCTGGCCAGAAGGTTGGTAAGCAGTTTTTTGTGGTAGGATATTCCATTCCTCTACCAGTGCTGTTGACAACAGCTGGATGGTCATTGGTGTATAAGAACGTGCAATACATCTTCCCAATGCATTTTACTAGTGCTTGACAGAATTTAAGTCAGGGGAATGGACAGCCCAGTCCATTTGCAGAATATCCTCTCATTCCAAGAAATCCTCACTTGCATTGTTCGTTGTTGTTGTAGTGTTTAACGCCCGCTTTTACTACTACGGCACCGCAGGCGGTGACACTGATGATACATGGAATGAAGATGGAGCACCGGTGGAATGAGATGGCGGGGGAAACCGGAGCACCCGGAGAAAACCCGCCCTGGCGCCGCCTCGTCCACCACGAATACCACATGCGGGTCCCTGGGATCGAACCGGGGCCGCCTAGGTGGTAGGCTTGCATTGTTCAATGAGGTTGTGCAATGTCATTCATAAAAATCAAGGTAGAGCTGACTGCACCCCTGAAAAGATGCACATGGAGGAGTACAGTATCACAATAATGTTGACCAATGATTGTACCGAGGTCAGTATGCCCATGGAACATTATGCCTCACCACACCATAACACCCACACTATCAAAATGATCATGTTCAACGATGTACAGGGTGCATTACATGTTCCCAACTCTCTCCGTATGAGGGTATGCCAAGAATCATTACTTAACCGAGTCTGCTCTCATTCCAGAAGAGCACACAGCTCCATTCCTTGTTGGTCCAATTCTGAGGCACTTAGGACCATCACAAACAGTGCTGTCGATGTGCAGGTGGCAATGGAACACAACATACTGGTCATCGGGCAAAGAGACCACCCTGTGCAGCCACCATGCTACTGTGTAGCGTGACATTGCATGGCTAGCAGTCCTGTTAAATGTGGTTGCAATTGCACCCGCTATTTGACTTCTTGCCTATAGCACAATGTAGTGGACATCTGCTGTTGCAGTTGACCATGGTCAGCCAATTCCTCTCCTTTGGGCAGTAGTGCCTGTGGTTTGGAATGCTCCCCATGCATGTGAATCAGTGCTGTGAGCAATATCAAACTTCTGGGCAATACTTGCTCACAGTCATTCCAGTTTCCCATTATTATTCTCCATGTGAAGTCATCCAAATGTTGTCTACAGGCCATGTTGTGTAAAGGACACCAGTACAGTGTACCCTAACAACTTGCTGACTACCATACTGTCTAGTCCTGTTTCTTCAACAGCCCTGTGTGCAGGACCAGACACATTTGGTGCTATATCTCGCTGAACTCCCCGTGTGATATCCAGCTTTCCATGTACGTGTGAGACATCTGACATGTTCCTGTACTTTAATTTCCATCAAGTAGTTAATATATTAATTTATCCATCTGGTCCTTAGATATTGTACACCAGTGTATTTGATAATAATACCACAGACAATCCTATTTCATTTATACAAAGTTTGTAAACATTTGAAACCTTGAGTACAAGTGTAGTCTCCAAAAATGCAGAATTGTGAACAATTATTTGAAAAAGTAGGAATATACACAATACTTTGCTTTTGGGCAAGTAGGAAAAAATATACACTCATTAGCATGTTACACAAAAACGGCCAAATCAACGCTCGCAAGACACTTGTCATGAAATTTTATATGTAAAATAAATGAGTATAGACTTATAGAAATAAGCATTTATCAAACAAAAGCTACAGTCTGAATGGCAGCTTATATATTTCAAGCTAGAAGGGGCTAGCAGTTGAATAATAATAATTATATCTTATGTATCATGATCATCTTTCTGTGCGAGTTGTAGTTTGATTCTGGTCCAGGATGAATGTTGCAGCCCCTCATGTCAGTGAAGTTACTGGCCTGTAAAGGAACTTTCTACAATAAAATTCTTAAATCTGCTGACCATGATGAAGTAGATGAAGTAGATCAGCATTGTCATGTTTAGTTTGTGTGTACAACAAAATGGACAATGTTCACAAGTGACAAGCTGAATTGCAGTCAATGCACCTTGAAACATGTCCTAATTAACTGTTAGTAAACTTAGGGCAAGAATGCCTCACAATGGTTTATTTCAAGCAGTCTTCTGTATTTAATTTCTGCATAACACCAATGAACTGCCCAACACTTTTATTTACTTTCAAATATTGATTTATAATTTAGGTCAAAGTAATTTATACACTGCTGTTCAGTAGGCTTTGTAAAACAAATAGTAGTCTATCAACTACCCATAGTATAACAGGATTCCTATTTCATGCAGGTTCTTTCCATAAATGATACAAAACTGCTAACTACATGCATGGCCAACAATGCCTGTGGCAATTTCATCAGCACACCATTTTGAAACATTACACATCACTGATATTATTTTACTATTATTATATTATTATTATATTACTATTATTATTACTACTATTATTACTACTACTGTTACTGTTAATAACAATTTTAGGAATTTCAATGCGGTAGGTTTCCCATCCAAACAAACTTTATAAGCAAAATTAGTATATAGCATGTCTAGTATTTCATGTCTCCATTGTTCCGTATCCAACACATCCATTTCCTGCAGACCTTTCACCTCCATACATACATCTTGCTTCACTTATCTAGTTTACGTTTGGTCTTCATTTCCTATTTCTTCCTTCTGGTGTCCACCTCATCACTTCCTTTGGCAATCTTCCACTTTCCATTTGGGTTACATGCTCAAACCATTGCAATCTTTTTCCATTTATCACTTTGATTATATCCTTTTCTATATTCATTAGGCATTGTATTTATGCATTTTTATTCTTTCTTCTCGACTCCCTAGGCTATCTTCTAAAGAAATCTAGTTTAATAATAATAATAATAATAATAATAATAATAATAACAATAATAATAATAATAATAATAATAATAATAATAATAATAATAATAATAATAATAATAATAATAATAATAATAATTAGTAATAATGTAACAAATGAGACAACACCAATCACTGCGACTAACACTATTGCATTCTAGTCTGTTAGTGTAGCGCTAATGTTACGCTTAGATCACTTTTGCCCAACTCAGAGCAACAGAACCATCAAATCGAATCACAAAGAACTGTCAAGATTACAACCTGTACTGAACTGCACTTGGCACCATTCACAGGAGCTGTCCACTGAATGCTTCGTAAATGTTTTAACCGACTCCCACAGTCCACTACAACACTTCACTACAAGCACAACTAGTACAACTCCGTCTCTGGGCACGAGTGAGTCCCTTATATAGTGCCTCACACAATGAGAGTTCTGGAAGTGGAATGCTCTGAAATGAATAAGGAGGAACAGCAGACAATAGCAACTACTATTTTTGCATATAAAAATAATCAAAAACAAGAACAGAATAAACTTTGGCATTCACAGAAAACCAACGCAATTGGACAATCACATGAAAGCTCATAGTTACAATCCAAGAAGTCACAAACAGGCAGTCCTCAATAGTTTAATACACAGACTGTAAAAACATCCCCCTTCCAACAGAAGAATACAAAGCAGAATATTGCTAAATCCAAATAGCTCAAAAAAATGGCTTCCCCAAATCATTGGTAGATAAAATGAAATGAGCAGAAACAAAAAAGTTACTAAAAGAAACAACACTCACAGCAGCAGAAACAAAAATGACATTAAAAAAATTTATGTTCTGTTCAAGGGCCTTTAATAAATTTAAAAAGTTTGCAAAGAACAACATTCAGCTAGCACCAGTGAAACATTACTCCATAAAAAAATCTGTTGAACTCAAACATCAAATATGCCAATCCACCTAATAATAAACTCTGGCATATACCAAACTAAATGCAGTGACTGTATGAAGTACATACAGGAAAAATGAAAAGAAATTTAGAAATATCCAAAGAACACTTTAGAAACATAAAAAACAAACAGTTGGAAAAATCAGCAGTTGCCACTCACTTTTGGACAAAAAATCACTACAAAGCCAGAACCGAAACCCCTCAAACACATAATGGGAAAACAAGAGCTGTTCACATGGGAAAAAATCTTCATTTTGAAAAATGGAAACAAGAGTATTCAATTTTGACATCCCTCAGAAAGATATTTTCAGCAAGTTCCTAGAACCACCACCAGAGGAGACCTCAGAGGAAACCACCATCCACACCACTGAGGAGTAGTCGATATCTTTATAATGGAGGAAAGCCAGCCTCCGAAACATGTTCTGGGAAATAAGTACTGTGTAATGTTATTAGTCAACTCAACTTTTTGGATTAAATAGCTATTGTTTCTGTATGGCCTACTGTCCTGCCAGGGAACGGGTCATTAAGGCAGGTAATCACCCCTAGTCCATTCCTGCTGCCAGCTATGGCCAGGCCAGTGCACATCAACTCTCATCAGCAGCTCCTGGGCCCTGGGTTGACGTGACATAATTAAAATAATAATAATAATAATAATAATAATAATAATAATAATAATAATAATAATAATAATAATAATGGTAATACTAATAGTAATAGTAGTAATAATAATAGTAATAGTAATAATAATACTAATACTAATAGTAATACTAATACTAATACCACTGGTCGACAAGATTTTTTTCACAAGAAATCTGAATAGTGAATCTAGTGCATTTTTTCATCCTGAATTCAGATATGTAGTCAGAATTTTCCCATCAGGCATAGTTTTTCTGTGAAAGCTACTTTTCAAAATATGATTTTAGCGTTTTCTTTGACCTCTTCATAGGAACCTTTACCTCATATGTAGCTATTTTACTTAAGCCGTATTTATTAAAATTATTTGTAATATCACGCTGAAGCACCACAAAACAAGACTGTGCAGGTTCATTCATGTTTAGACATGCTCAGACCTGTCTGGCATTGTGATGTGTCAGTATTGAGCTGACTGTGACATTGTTCACTAGTGAAATATTTCCTTCCTTTCTGTTTAGAAGTGTATTGTGTATGTTGTGCATGTTGTATTTCAGTGCTTAATGTTTTCATCATGCCAAGAAAGTGTGTAAATCATGCAGATAATTTCTGCTATATTTGTGGTGAGCTGACCTTCAAGTCTCAGAGGCGAAATATGACCCCACTTGTAAAGAAGTGTTATCATCTTTACTTTGGCTGTCAAGTTGGTGATTTTGATAAGAGCTGGGCCCCAAATACATGCTGTGTTTCGTATGTTAGACTGCTGACTGGGTGGAAAAATGGTACACATCATATGCCATTTGCAATTCCCATGATTTGGAGGAAACCGAAGGATCATTCAACTGACTGTTATTTTTGTTTGACAAATATTAAAGGAATCACATCTAAAACGAAATATACAGTTAAGTATCCGAATTTGCAATCTGCATTGAGACCTGTCTTACACAGTGAAGAGTTCCCCGTACCAGTATATGTAGATACAACCTTAAGTGATAACTCTGATTCTGACCTAACTGAAACTCAAAATGATTCAGATGATAATAAAAATGATCTTACATATGAAGCCAGTAGCTGTTCATCAGAACCATACTTTCCCAATCAGCAAGACCTTAATGACCTGATTCGGGATTTAAATCTGTCTAAACTGCAAGCTGAAGTTTTAACTTCCAGACTTAAAGGGTGGAATTTACTCCAAAAAGATGTAAGAATAAGTAGTTATCGTAGCCGCCATAGTGTTTTCAAAGAATACTTCTCTGAAGAATATGGTGTTGTGTCTTGTAATAATATTTGTTCACTTATGGAAACTCTTGGGCATCAACACTGACCAGATGAGTGGCGATTGTTCATAGACTCCTCTAAAGTAAGTTTGAAGGCTGTGCTGCTACATATTGGCAATGAACTTCCATCAATACCAGTAGCGCATGCCGCTATGAAAGAGACATATCAAAATATGAAACTAATTTTAGAGAAAATACAATATGGAAAATATGAATGGAATATCTGTGGTGATTTAAAGGTCATTGCTTTATTGCTTGGTTTGCAACTTGGGTTCACCAAATTTTGCTGTTTTTTGTGCGAGTGGGACAGCAGAGATAAGAAGTCTCACTACGTTAGAAAGTCATGGCCAAAACGTGAATCTCTTCTCCCTGGCCAGAAAAATGTGGCATGTGTCCCTTTAGTGAATCCTGAAAAAATATTTTTACCTCCATTGCATATTAAGTTAGGAGTTATGAAAAATTTTGTCAAAGCTATGGATAAACTTTCTGATGGATTCTTGTACTTGAAATCGAAATTCCCCAAAGTCAGTGATGCTAAATTGAAAGAAGGAGTTTTTATAGGACCACAAATCCGATCATTAATGGCTGATGAACATTTCGAGGGACTGTTAAATCCACTGGAGAGAGCAGCCTGGCAGTCTTTCAAAAGTTTATGTTGCAATTTTCTTGGAAACCATAAAGCAGAAAACTATCGTGACATAGTGGCTGATCTTCTGCATTCTTATAAAGCTATGGGATGCAACATGTCTTTCAAAATTCACTTCTTGGACTCTCACTTGGACTTCTTCCCCGAAAGCCTTGGAGCTGTCAGCGATGAACACGGTGAGCGTTTTCATCAGCAAATTTCTACGATAGAGAAGAGGTACCAAGGCAAGTGGAGTTCCAATATGCTGGCTGACTACTGTTGGACTAAAATGAGAGACGTTCCAGATGCAAAATATACCTGAAAATCACTATCTACCACTGATGTAACAAGAGTCACAATGAGGCTCTCAGCTAGCAGCGAGCCAGCATAAGGCTTGATCGAGCTGACCCTGCTGGTGCCTGGCTTACAGCACCCTTCCTCCTGCTTTGAGGATTCAGGATGGAGTTTATAATTTTCTCTCAGCATATATTACTTGATGAACCACTTAAATACATTGCATCAAATCTATAGCTCAAGGAAAAAGAAAATTACTAAAGACTCCATTCAGAATATGATCAACACCTAAGATATACACTTTTATACCCCTTCACATTTTTACTGGGTGAACTGAATGCTCACTGCATATAAATTTTATTCAGCATGCTTTGGATGTTCTTAGGGGAAGAACTTCCCGGTGTAACTGTAACCTACCAACACAAACCTTTGATTTGAGGAAAGCCTTCTTAGAGGTGCCCCTTTATTCCAGTTTTGTTGGCCTGCTTAAGGTGATCACATGTTCTATTAGTCATTTTGTTCTCATACTCCTGACGGACTAGTGCACCTCAAATTTGTGGAAAAGTCTTTCTTAATACAGATCCAAATACATGGAAACCGCTAAGCTGTGTTTTTCCACTATGCATACGGAAACACGATAACAGCAGCTGATATACATAAGATCATGAGCACGACTTCTCTGCTCTGCTCACAATCAGAATTGAGCTGACGCGATATTGTGCAGCTGCATTATTACCAGTGTGCTTTATTATTTAATCCTGTACTTAGTCACAAGGTGTATTATGGCTCGCCATTTGTTTTCTACTGCACAGATTGTATTTATGACTTGTATATGTCAACTCGTCAGCTTGCCAGGTGCAAGTGCGATTTGCAAAATGATTTCCAGGTGTAAAAGTTCCAGGCCATACAACAGTCCATAAACTTGACAATAAATTTCAGGCCAAAGGAAGTGTTCAGGCTCAAATCTAAAAGATGGTGTATGGTTCTTACTGAAGAAACAGACTGGTTATTGTTTGGAGAATTTCCCCTAAAAATCACTTAGGCATCTTTCACAACAGGCAGGCATTTCTTATGGCTCTTTGCAAAGAGCTATTAAATTGCTGAAGTTAAAACCATTTAAAATAACTGTGGCACATGCTCTTCAACCAGGTGATACTGTAATTAGGTGTACATTTTGTGTTTGGACTCTCAACAGTGTATACAATGCTGAAATTGACCCACATTTAATATTTTTCATGGACAAGGCTCGGTTCCACCTTCATGGATTTGTGTGTACACAAAATAATTGTTATTGGAGCTCTGAGAAACCTAATATTGTTCATGAAATACCCCTTCATGACGAGAAAATTGGTGTATGGTGTGCCATTAGTGGAGAAAACGTTATAGGCCCAACTTTTTTTTTGAGTTGACACCCGCACATATATGAATACAATTTTGGTCCCCCTCCTTTTTTTTTTTTTTTTTAGAGAATTAACCAACAAGGAGCATGATTTTGTCTTTTTTCAACAAGATTCTGCAACAGCTCATATAGCCAATCTTTCAATGTAAACAATTGGAAGTGTGAGAGGTAGAACTTAAAAGTTCAATGCCACAACTGGGATTTGAACCACAGACCTTCCATTTTAAACACATAAGCCATGTGTGTTTAAAAACTTGTGTGTTTAAAAACACCAACAGTAAGTTTGTTGGCATAAATAAATAATAATTACAATTGGAAGTGTGTTTCAGGACAGAATTATTAGTAGAAATTTGTGGCCCCCTCAGTCCCCTGACTTACCCCATGCAATTTCTATTTCTTCTGGGGTAACTTAAAGCATAAAGTGTACAAGACAAACCCACACACCCTGGAAGAATTAAACAAAATATCCATCAGGAAATTGCCAGTATTTCTCAACGTGAACTACGGTGAGTGATGGATTATTTCCTAAAGAGGTGCCAAAAATGTATGGACAATGACTTTGGCCAGTTTCAGCATCTGCTTTAATTATACTGGTATGTAAAGCCTTTAAAAGCAGTTTTAAAAATGTATGGTTTTATCTGCACTGTTCTATGACAGCGGCTGTCAGCAATGTGTGCAGAGGACCCGTACAGACAAAACACAGTACAGCCAGTTCAGTCTTTGGATCACCCATTATATTTCAAGCTCTAGCTCATCAGCACTGCTTGTTGCATCTCTTCCTTATTAGCATTCAAAACCACAAATCCAGTGAAAGCTACTTTTTGTTTTCGTTTACTTTGTCTTTCAGCTCCCTCAGTTTTATGGAGAATATTAGAAAAAAAGATAGAATTAATTGATCTTTTCACCACAAAGAAGTATTGAGAGCTTTCAAATTACTTGTCAGTAACTTCCTCACCAAATCATTGTTTATAGCTTCAACTTCCTACAAATAAAATTGCCAGGTAAATAAGATTATAAATAAACCCAATTTAGTAGTCAATATCACGCATATTGAATTAAAACAAACCAACTTATTGTCGACTGTTTCTTTTAAATTTGCAATTAGTTGCAAACACTTGTCTTCCTGAATATTATTACACAAGTCCGAATGTTTTGAACTGTAGTGTCGCTCAACACTATAATGTTTTTTTCTATTACAGAATGTCCACACACTAAACATTCAGCATTTCAACTTGTACAAAAAGGTACTGTCCTTCCCACTGGGATTTTCTTGCATATTATATTTTGTGCTAGATCTTAAGTCTCTTCTTAGCTGTCACTGCAGCGAGACATACCACGTGACTACTCTGCCCACCCATATTCTCTACCAGGCACCCACTAGACGAAACGCCCGGTGTGAGCCTGTCTGGTTTAGATCAAATACTGTCATGGATGCCACATACTGAAGCTGTATGTACCTACATTTTTTGGGTTACATTTCTTTTTCATAAATTAAGAAATTGTGCTCGACTATCTACTAGAAGAAATGCTTACTTGGTATTACTATAGACTCATTCATTAAGGTATTCTTTTGTGGGGTTAACTTTTGGTTGCACTGATAAACTGAAATGGCAAAAGGAGACTATAAAAGCTATGCTTAATATGAACTTTAATGAACCTTGCAGGCTTTTACTTATTCAAATGAAATTAATGAATAATTATAATCTTTCCATTCATAACATTTGGTTAAAATATAAGAATGTCAAGACCAGATATACACATACACAGGAAATGCTCTTAAACTGAATCTCCCTGGATGTAGACTGTAGATGACCTAAGATGGCTTTTATAAGGGTGAACAATTTTATAAGAAGCTACCAGCTAGCACTTTAAACTAAACTGTATAATAGGTTCACATTTAAACCATTTTAATCCATTAATGTGTCTCTTATTGGTACCAATGTCAATTTGAATTTAATTGTTAATTTTTTTCATGTGATTCTGACTAATTCCTGTGATATTGTATTGATGAAGCTCTTTTAGGCTGGGCCCGTAGTGCAGTTGGTAGAGCACCTGCCTGCTGTGCAAGGGGTCCCAGGTACGATTCCCGGCAGGGGGGTAGGAATTTTTCTCCAGCCAGGATTCCTGCAGCCCTGAGTCTGGAAGTATAATGGTGGCACCGTGGCTGAGTGGTTAGATCGCTCACCTACCACCTAAGGCAATCCCAGGGACTTGCATGTGGTATTCGTAGTGGACGAAGCGGCGTCTAGCGGGTTTTCTCTGGGTTCTCCAGTTTCCCCCATCATTAATTCCACCAATTGCTCCATTATCACCTTTCCAATCATCTATTTTGCCTGCATTTCATATCATCCTCTTCCTCACTATCATACCTGGTCCTTGGCTGACCACCTGCTTCCAGGTCTTCACTTTGTCTGGTCCAGAGGTCCCTCTGCTCCCCGACAGGCATCTGACCCTAGGCTGGCTTGTAAGTCCTACATAAGGGGAGGGTAATCAAGGAAAGAAACTCTTTTAAAATGTAACTTTGACCTTGGATGAAAATAATAATAATAATAATAATAATAATAATAATAATAATAATAATAATAATAATAATAATAATAATAATAATAATAATAATAATTTAAAAAATTATTATTATTATTATTATTATTATTATTATTATTATTATTATTATTATTATTATTATTACTAAAATATGCAAATAACAATGGATCTTACTATGTACTACTACTACACAGTAGTAAGATTACGAACATATTGATCAACTTTACTCTGTATCTAATATGTACAACATTCTAGCAGTCTCAACTGTTTTCCAAATCATGACTAGTCATGTGCACAATTACATCCAGTAGTTCTATAAGAGTACCAAACTTCCACATCAGCAATATGTCAACTTCTCAAATTAAACCACTGAACATTCCTCTCCTCTTTCCCTGTGCAGCCCAGTTTCATTCATTGCACAGTGATAAATTTGATCCCATCCCAAAACTGTCCTAGTGTGTTCTGTTGGCTATGACTTAAAAACAATCAAACTTACCAGTTTCAAGTATTTGTTTAACACTCAAAACTAAGGCAGTGTTGATAACCTTTCCAGTAAACACAGCAGACTATAATCAAAGCTATCTGCGTGACAATTACACAAATACTTCATTATGCCTCAACCAAAGATCTTTTTGTAAAAATTATAAGCTACAATTCATATTAATTAGCTTATCGGTGTAGATTTCCAAATATAAACACATGAACATTTGCCATTCATGTAAATATGCTGGAGTAAAAGCCTAGCAGCAAAATTCAAGACAATTTTTAGCACAAGACTAATGGATATCTACCATACATTAAGCACACTACGGAGATCTGAATGGTATCCAAACTGCACGATAGCTTAATTCTCAACTTTACACTTCACATTTATATTTATATTTTTCCTCAATAAATGTAACACTCATTTTACTAATGCTATCACAACAGAATACTACAATAGATAAGCATTAAACTTTCCAAGAACTATTTACAATACTAAAATACATTTTAAACTAGTGCTCAAAATCTTTTCATTGCCAAATTGATGGCTATTTATAATGAAAGACTTGGGACATATACAGCGTAATGTATAATGTAATGTTACATTTCTGGAACAATTCTTAATGCACAGTATCTTTTTCTTTCACTGTATGTTTTACAATATATTTTTTGATCTATTTCATTTTCCCCTGTATGCTAAATTGAGTCTAAAATGTGTAGGGCACTCCTGCATACATCAGTCAGATGTTGCTACTGTGATTTGTTTCTCTGTAATGGTTTGGATATTTAGTTTATTATTGATAAACTTAATTTCATTTGCTGTAATTTTAAGAGATAAATTGGTTTTTCAGCATCATTGAGAATTTCAGGAATGTTTCCAGGAGTTCTTTTCATCTAAAACATCTTCACCTCATGGTCAGCTGATGAGAACCACCACCCTTGAAACATGTTTGAAGTTAATATAACGCCAAGTTGAAATATATGTGTAAACTTGGTTCAATTTATAATGCTGATTACTGTCTACTTCAAAGTATAGTTAATAATCATAAAATGGTACTAAAATTACAATAATAGGACCAGTGCTAATGTTATTTGCAAGGATGTGCCACAGGAAAAGTTAGGTAATCCTGCTTGAGTAAAACAATCACTATAAAATCATTGCAAAGTTAGCATAACAAGCAGAGCTCAGCTGTATATCACATTCTGCAAGAAAATTAACATACATTTCTTTGAAAAACGATGGGAAAGTTTTCAATATCTTGCCAACCCAGTGGCAGGTAAGGTTAGGTTGCTACAGCCTGTTCATGTTCCGGAGGCATAATGCACATTTTTAATTTTTTTTTTAATGAAAGTAATGCTTTTGAATAGCCTTTACACAAGTATCTTTGCTAAAATGAAATTTAACAGATAATTGCAATTCTATTACGCTGGTACTTCATGGTAGCATTTATTACGAATGAATAAAATTAATTTTACTATTAATGTTTACATTAAATATTACAGTTACATCATTAACTGAAAGACTCAATTTTGTGTTATACCAATTGGTCTGGTCAGTCAAATTGTAGATTAAGTTAAGAGACCCCATGATGGCCCAACAGTCTCAAAACCAGTGGTAGTCTTATCTATTGGGGCCTTCCTTCTTTTTAAATCCAGGAGCCTTTATAGCTTTTTTGTTATACTTTCCTGGCCACTTAGGTTTTACTTTACCTAAAACAGTTCTATTTTCTTTAACCTTTTTCTTGTAATTTTACTTTACACATTTTCCCCAGAATTTTGCTTGGTAAACTGCATTTTTTTCTAAGTATCCCTCTAAGATTTTGGTTTCTTTGCATTACAACAGTATATGCCATTCAAATTGCACTTTTGGCTGCAACGCATACCATTTTTGTAAATTTTGTAAATCCTTCCAGTTCTAGCCCATGCAAAACTTACTCTTCCTGCCTTGTCATACTGTTCAACATAATCTTTTCTAATCCACACTGCTTTTAGTTCTTATATATTAGATTTGGAATTAAAACTTATTTCCTGCCTTTCAATATCTTCAATTTTGAACTTTTTTCCAGAAACTAATCTCTAATCACTCTCTAGCTCTTAAAATATTTTCTTACAACCAATTTTTTAAAAATTTTGTTGACGCAATCAAACCAGATTATCCTTGATTTAAAATTTCCTTGACTTCCAGACGGTGATCTAATATATTGCTGAGCTAAATAATTTTAAACCAATATTTCTATGCTCTTTGTTCTGCCCAATCCTGCAGGTGCCTTACTGTGAAGCTCTGGGCAAGTCCAAGATTTGTTTACAAAAGTTCCTGTGAATTATATTAATTTGCACAAATCTCCATGCCAAAAAGCATCTTAACTTCAGCTACTACCAACTTAACCTATTTGCATTCCTGGTATTTTATCTACACATAGTTTCATAGCTGTAAAGGGCAGTTTTAGTTTGACCATTATCATTTAGTCTTGCTCCCAGGTAATCAAATTTGTTGACCACCTTGATCTCTCTTCCTTGCCAATGCCACTGTGTTTAGTTAACATCCCCTTCTTAAATTCCATAATCTTTGAATTACTTAAACTCCATATCCTAAAAGTGCTGTCTAGCACTTCAACCATTTCCGTTAATTTAGAATTGTCTATTGACCCTGCTACGAGATCAAACAGGAGACCAGGTATTTCTTTTTTAATGACTACTCGAACAAGGTCATATTAATTGCCATTAGAATATCAATGAACAAATTAAAGAGTCGTGGACTTGGCTTACAGCCTGGCCTTAGCCCTATATTTTGAATAGTTTTAGTAATTCTATTATTTTGCATCTTTATACAAAAATTGTTATTTATATATACATATAGTCCTTGTAATGCTCTTAACAAACCTACTGTTTATTCCCTTTCTACTCAACTTGGTTTACAGTGCTTCCCTATTTACTGTGCCATATGCCTTTTCAATATCCACAAATGACAGTTACAGAATGTTAAGAGAATTAATCCCACAAACTTTAAGGGTTTAAGGTGATCACAATTCTGTATGAAACTTTAGAAAGAATAATAGTTCAGTTCTGAAAAGTGTCTTATTGACAAACATATTTTAGGATTTGACTCATGTGAAGTCTGTTCTTTATTTCTTTACAGTACTATAAAAGACTATAGAACATGTTTCAGAAAACTGAGTGTTATTTCTTCACAAGATTTAAAAACATCAAGTTATTTTGAATTCATCCTATGTAGACTGGAATTAAAAAATTACTTCTGCTGCAGTACATACAATTGATGCTGGCCAAAGATAGTATCTAGAGGTGTAGCCTGTGGGCTATGATGGAATTCAAGCATGGCTTAAGCAAGCATGAAGGGTTTCATTGTCACAATGTGTGGACTATACTTCGCTTTACTACCTCTCCGGGCTGTAAATATAGCTCATTGTATAATCAACAGGTGTGTGCTGTCAGTTGACCAGCAGGAATAGACTATCCCCAAAGTACCATCTGTATATACAATATAAACTTTACTAAATTTCATGCTTAAACTTTGAGCAGCTTCAAGACATGACTGTATTTAGTTTGCTCAGCATGTGCCATTGCACTCATCCAGCCAGCATTCTACCTCCACCTTGCCACTAGGAATAACCAATCCGCTCACCTAGGGCAACCTACAATGCATGTGTTCCTTGAGCCATGTTAAAAGTAGCACACAGTTGGAGGTTCTCTGTTCAGCTTCTGTATCCATTGTTAGAATATTAGTATTCCTAGTTTCTGTGTATTATGAGTTAAGAGTCATAAGTGGGTCTGGGAAGTGTTGTACAGATTAAAACAATATTGTGTGTTTTATGCCATTTAGTGAATATGGAAATGGACTCAAATCTAGAAACAGCTGCACCAACTCAACCTCATCTGACAGCACAACCAGTCACGGCTACTGACAGTAATAATGTTGTGTTTTGCATCCCTTAAGTATTGGAAATTTATTTGGAGCTTTAAGTTTTCAGGAAAGCAAAACATTCAAGTAAAAGATAGGCCTACAGATGTTTCTATGGTTATGGAAATTATCACCTATGTACGTAATTTCAAAGTTTAATACTACAATTGTTGGCTTTGGGCTCTTTTTGAACCTGACAGGATTATGGAATAGTGAAAGCTTCCCTGATATCGGTAATTTTTATAAAGCAAAGGCTCAACATGAGAAGATATCACATTTATCTTTAGCAGCAAAAGTGAAAACTTCTGGTAAAACAAGGAAGACTTTCAACTATAACACAGATCAAATATTTAGAAGCAACATCGAAGTTGACTAATAAAGAAATAATCAAGCAATTAATGTAACTTTACTTACTGGCAAAGCACAAGCGACCTTTCAGGGGTCAAAGAACATAATGAATCCCTTGAGGAAACAACATTGTGTTCTTGCACATGCTATCCTAGTATGACATCAAATAATACACTCACTTACAAAGAGTGTTAGTTTTCAAAGCAATGTCAAATTGAATTCAAAACACTGAAAGTACTAGTGATGTAGTTCTAGACATAAGAGAAAGTAAAAGATATATCCTTTGTTGCTTTAATGCTTTACAGAATGACACATGCAAAATTATCTTAGCTTTTCATTGTAATTTGTTATGTAAAAGAGGATGAAATTCAAGAGACTAAGGATTTACAGATGACAATAGTCACTCTCCAGTGCGTTAAAGCATGTATATAAAATCCTTTCAGGCTTTCAATGTGAGTGCGAACAAGCTTGACGTACAAGGATATCACAGGGTTGCAACACTTTCTGATCATTTAAATGGGTTGTAAGCACTAGTGAATAAAACAATTCCCAATGCGCTATTCATCCACTGCTATGCTCATTGACCAACCAGTTTTATTACTCTACAATTAAAAAGGAATGTAAAATATTTCTGAACATACTGAATGGTTCTTTTTCATTGTTTCATTCAACAAAGCTTCACTGAATGTCAGTTGTGTGCTGGACTTGCAACTGTCGGACTGTGAACATGGCATATGATAATAGGGCAGAACTGATCTCATTTTTTGAGCCCGTTGTTGATAACCTAGACTCTCGGGATAGTGACATTTTTTTTGTCAGAGGATATTTATCATTAAGGGGCTCAGTCTCTTCTTTTCTGTTGCAAATTATCAGTCATATTTTACTCTCTGATACATCATTCAATATTCTCCAAACAAGGACTTGATGACAACTACTACATTGGGAAGTGAAGGATACCGTTTCTTTCATTCAAAAATCTTGAAACAACCTTGGTAATATGTATGCAATACTACAACAAACATGAATGAGAATGAAGCTTGAAAGCAATGTCTGGAAGGTGAACTGGATGATCTCAGAATGCGATAGTTGTCCTTACGAGATAATTTACATGATAGCCACATGGAAAACGGATTTCCCCTTGACTTCCCTGTGTAGATGGGTATGAAATAAGCAGTTCAGTGAAACCTGAGAGGGCAATTTCATTGCAATGAGAAAACTCCTACTAAAGGCAGATTAACTTGCATCAAAGCTCTCATTTAAACATTTCAGGATTAAAAATCACATGCATAAGCTATAACATCACAAGGTTTCACATAAAGAAGTTGTTATTGTTGTTTTCTAGTGCCTTGCGTCTGGCAATGAAGCCATTAGCATTCGTGCTTTCCAATACTTTTGAACTGTAGTTTCTTCTGATCTTAATGCTTCACAGGTCTTCAAGTGGTCTTCATTCATTTCTGTTGGATCGATACACAGGACACATATTGGTGAGGCTGAGATACCTATTCTGTAGAGATGACTTGCTAAGCAGTCGTGATTTGTCAATAGTCGGAAGGCTGCAACCGCTGTTTTCCTTGGTCCCTGGGGGATTATATCTGGGTTGGAAAGTAGTGTAATCCATTTTTTATCTTTGGCATTTGTTTCTATTTCTTGTAGGTATGAATGAGAAAATTTTTTAATGATCAAGCGTTTTATTGAGGAATGTGAGAAATTGAATTTAGACTTTTGTTTTATTGTTGTGCCTTTCTTTGCAAGTGAGTCTGCAGCTTCGTTCCCCATGACTCCACAGTGTGCTGGAATCCATTGGAGATGAACAGTCTTATTAACTTTTTGGAGTTGTGTTAACATTTTGTAGCATTCTCTAATTTTTGTTGACTTCTTTGTAGTATTTGAACATATTCCCTGAATTGCAGCTTTAGAATCCGAAAGAATTACTGCCTTGTTAAATTTATTTAAGGGAAGATTTAATAATTGTCGGAGAGCAATGTGTATAGCCTCTATTTCTCCATCATAATTTGTTGTGTCTCTGCCAACAGAATGATAAAAGGAAACATGTGAACACGTAACTCCAGCTCCAGTAAGGTTTTCCTCGGAGGATCCATCAGTATATATGTGCAGCCATTCTTCTGTGGGATACCTAGTATTGATTGTTTCCAGAGCTAGAAGTTTTTGAATTTCTTTTGGTGTGTCTGATTTACTTATTTCCTCTATTAATTCCAAATTGAAGGTAGGTTGCAATAATTCCAATGGATTTTCTCTTATAAGTAGATTTTCTCTGGTGTTAGGAATGTTCAATTTGGATTTAATCTGTGTTACCTTTCCTAGGAAACTACTATGAGTTTTAAGGATTGAAGGGGGAAGGTTCTCTTCTGTTCATTTAGAGTTTGGCAGTCGTAACATTTTCTCGTGTTGGAGCAATGCTTGTTCTTCTATTTTTGTTGTTATTGATGGGGTCCGTGTTAAGGCAAGCATGGCATCAATAGGTGTGGATTTAACTGCTCCAGTGGTTAGGCGAAGAGCCTGATTTTGTATTTGTTCAAGTTTATTGATGTTAGCATTTGCTGCTGTTATTAAAGCTTCAGAACAGTACAAGAGGTTTGGTTTAACATACATTTTGTATGTTGTGTTAAGGACTCTCCTTGAGAAGCCCCATTTAGCACCAGCTAACCTATTCAGGATTTGCAGTTTCTTTTCAACCTTTTCTGAGATGTTTGTTATATGTTTTTTCCAACTTAGCTTTCTGTCGAAAGTGATGCCTAAGTATTTGGCATCATCAACTGCTTTGAGTGGTTTACCATTATAATTTATGTTAATGTTAACTGGTTTGTATTTTAGTGTAAATAATTCATAATTTGTTTTTTCCACATTGATAGTCATGAGGTTTTTGGAGCTCCATTCATGTACTTTGCTTAGGGCTGTTTCTATTCTGTCTTTAATTAATTCAGGTTTTTTTTGGAGAGCCTGAAGTCCAAATGACTACATCGTCAGCAAATAAAGCAATTTTGGTTTCTAAAGTTTTTATTATTGATGGAAGGTCATTTATATATATGTTAAAGAGTGTTGTACTCAGAACAGCATGAAGTTCATGAACGATTCACAACTAATAAGGTAACTCAAATAAATAAACTGGCTATCTCTTTTACAAAGTAACCTTGTAGAAGTCCTCAGTGTGTTTGTTTATATTTGGAAATGTATGTATTATATTTTGTGGCACAAAATCTTTGTGAAATAAACTGAGTTATCCATTTAAGCATGTTACTTTTCACACCTATTGATTGCAACTTCTCAATTAATTTGTTTCTCCAGACTGAGTCATATGCTGATTTAAAATCAATGAATACTGCTAAGGTATCCTCCTTTCTATTGAAAGCTTCCTTGATGTCTTGGCTTAGTAGGAGTACATTTTCACTCGTACTATGATTCTGTCTGAAGCCAGTCTGTGAACTATTAATTAAGTTGTAATATTCTAGGAACCAGTTAAGTCTAGATGCCACCATTCTTTCCATCTCTTTTGCAATAACACTGGTCAAAGATATTGGTCTGAAACTATTAATATTGTTTGAAGGTTTGTTTTTCTTTAAAATCGGGATGATAATGGCTTTTTTCCAGTCGGAAGGTACAGTCATTCTCCAACACGTGTTATACAGTTTAAGTAGGATTTCTTTTCCGTTCCTGCCAAGGTGTTTAATAAACTCTGGGTGGATCTTGTCAGGTCCTGGAGATTTTTTGTTCTGTAATTGTTCTACTGCTAAATCCAGTTCTGTTTCGTTAAAATCCTGAACAAAAATATCATTTTGTATACCTTATGGCTTATTAGTTTCTCTGATAGTTCTTTGGATAGCCTTATCTTGTTTTTTATACGCTTGGGGTATTCTTTGTGACTGAGCATAAAACTTGTTAAGGGATTCTGCTATTTCCCTATCTGTAGCTAGGCTTTTGTTATTATGTTTTAATGGTTCAGTTGTATTTTTTGATAATTTTGTTTTATTAAGGAATTTGTATATTTTATTTCCATCTTTCCTATAGTCCATATGTTCTACAAAATTTAAGGAACTGCCCCTCTTTGCTGTAATTAACTCTTTCTTAAAAATGGCTGCTTTTCTTCTCCAGTTTTGTACATCTTCTGGACACTTGGTTCTTTCGGCTTTGACTCTTGCTATATTTCTTTCGTGTTTTAACTTAGATAAAGATGGAGACCAAAAGTAGCTATATTTCTTTAACTTTCCTTTGGGGATACGTGTTTTGGCTGCTGTCAATAATATTTCACAAATTTTTTTATTCATTTCATCTATTGACTTGAACTCTGATTCTAACAGTATCACATAAAGAAGTATGCATTACAAAGTCAGAATAGTAAAATGATACATAAGTATCCATAAAGAAAATTAAAATGATCAAACCAGCACCTTTAAAGATGGCGGGAATAGACATGAAAATGTGCTCAAACGCATAGGTATGCAGCTTCTGAACATTGGCTAAAGGGGCTCAAGGTTAAAGTTTAGTATAGTAGGAAAACTGTCACTTTTACCATTTTACCACAGAGGTTACCAAGACGAGGTTAGCTCTGTATAATCAATTTTAAGAAAGCTATGACCTTATATATTGCAGCCCACTTCATCCATTTGGAAAAAATTATGATTGTGATGAAAGCATCTTAACAGATAATAATAACAATAATAATACTAATACCAATACCAATACCAATACCAATACTAATACTAATAATACTAATACTAATAATAATAATACTAATAATTTTATTTTGCAAATGCAGAGTTCTCTGTTAACGTGAAGCTTGAATTAATGTTTATGAATAGAGCAAACCGTAAGAATCTTCTGTATAATTTAGTTTGCAATGTTGCACATTATGCCTATCCTATATTCGATTGGGATAGTAAGGGGTAGTGATGCGCCTCCTATAGCCTCTCCTACCCAATTCCCATTCTCATCCTGCCCGTGGTGCACCCTGCTTTTAACAGATGAGGCTCTGGGGACCGAATCACAGCGGTATAACTGTTTCATCTAAAATGGAGGAAATGTCATTTACATATGTGCTGGCCTATCACAGCACAGCAGCGTCCCTCAGAGGCACATGAGGGGAAGGTCGCTGGATATAAATATCATCTATTTAGTCCTCCCGGCTAGGTCCGATGGACCCGTTGACCAACGATAGGTGTGGTCCCCCTTGCAAAATGGGGGTTTAAGTCGGGTGATGTAACTGCCACATTGTAAAACTGGTGCCCGTTAAGAAAACAGTTACATGAAAGCCACACTTGAAGACCTGTGAAGCATTAAGATCAGAAGAAACTACAGTTCAAAAGTATTGGAAAGCACGAATGCTAATGGCTTCATTGCCAGATGCAAGGCACTAGAAAACAACATAATACTAATAATAATAATAATAATAATAATAATAATAATAATAATAATAATAATAGTAATAATAGTAATAATAGTAATAATAGTAATAGTAATAATAATAATAATAATAATAATAATAATAATAATAATAATAATAATAATAATAATAATAATAATAATAATAATAACAACTCACCATTTTTACCAACATTTGTAGAATGAGTTAGATCTGAGATCGCATTAGCTCTATACAGGCAGTTTTATGAAAACTGCTGTTTTATATATTGCAACACATTAAGAGTTGAGCAATGTGAGTTTTCACTAATATATTCATAAAAAGATTTAGATGACACTGAGTACAAAAACGATGTAAGGAACACTCAATTTTCCTAACATACTAAACTAGTACCGATGCTCAAAATAAGGAACGTAAGCTGAGTTAGCCCAAGAACTGATCGCTAACCTGGAGGCCAAAGATGCACATCTCTACAGAGCTGTAGGTAGGCTGTACAGATACATCCACTAAACTCTTTATACCTAGGTTTACTAGATTTCATAGAAATGTAAGAGACAATGCTAAAAAAAAAGTTCAACATTATTGGTCATACAAAAATTTGCAATATATAGACACACACACACAGTAAGTATGCCACAAAACTTGGCTGGCAAGCACCTGGCTCGTCTGCTGGTCACATTCTGCATGACTTGGTTGGTGGTCGCATGGCCCTTATGCTGGCCACACATGAGTGAATGTCAAATCAAATCTCTAATCACATTAACAATTATCACAATAAACACAAAACATACTTTATCACAGGAGATAACTTATACTGCACTACAGGTAATTACGCATCCAGAAATAAATCTTTTTATATCAATTAAGATTGGCTGGTTATGCAGATGACATACAAATACAGTGACCATCAGCGTTTTTCAGACAGGTGTAGCTACTTTATATTTATGAGAAAAAGAATAATAAACGTTTTATTTTGGTTACTCCGGAATAAAAAGTTACACAAAGGTGCCAAAACTAAATGTACACTTCATCCCAGGATGACAAAATATAAAACATATGGATGTAATTACAAAGTTGCAGATTCAAAAATATTTGGACAAAAAATATAAGCACAACAAAAACAGACTGGAGCCCATGTAGGAATATTAATACTTTGTGACTCTTCCCTTCCTTTGAAGCACTTCAACCAGCACCTCAACATACTTTTCATAAGCTTCCTCGTGGTAGAACGAGGCAATTTGTTCCACTCTTGCAGTCATCTCCCCACATCAGCTTTAGAATGTATGGGAAGCTTTTGTACGTTTTTACCCCAGTATATCCCATAGATGCTCTATCATGTTAACCTCTTGAGGGATATGGACGTGAAATCACGTCCATTTAAAATGACGGATGAGCGATATGGGCGTGTATACACGTCCTGTGCATTTGTGCATTTAACCCCTATTTATCCCTTATCCAACTCAACTTATTTTAATTTTCCCTTTATGAAACATTTTAGTAAAGTCTATATACTTTATTGGCTTACCTTAATATGTTCTTTCTGCAGTGATTTACCTCAAAACAGGGATAAACACATAAGGGTAGGTACATTTCCACATTCTTGTGGCACACGAAACACTTTCGAGATGGGCGGGACTTCTTTGCTGTTGGTGGTATCCTTTTAGGATAATGTTTTCCTTGAAGTCTGAGGGATGCAGGGGTTTTGGATTTTCAACCCCCAACGTGGTATTGTTCAATTAGGCTGCGAGCTATTTATAGTCGGTAGTCAAGGTCGGTCATTGTCCTGTGTGGGTTTAGAGAGCTGTCCAAATCACCAAACAATTGTATATGGTTATATCCAGTTGGTGCAAAAACACCTTTTTATACCACTTCTCCCTTCAGCTACAAGCAGGAAAGTATATGTATGTATTTCAACAAAGAAAGACACGGACTCTACTAAGTTACGAAACTCACGTAAACAAAAGTTGCAATGTTGCTCTATTCTGATGACTAAGAGACCACGCATACAGTAGTGCATTATTACACAGTATGCTGACGCATAAGCCACACATACAATGGGTGTTTCTTTACTGTTTCTTTCCGAGAACTTATATTAGATGCGTTCGACAGAGCAAAGTTGACTTTTCACCACAGTGAAACAAAATTGTGCCATTTCAACGTTTTGTAAATACAACTCAACTTTGCTGATGACGTACATTTATACTGCATATAACGAGTTTTATACCAGTTTTTGTTTCATTAAAATAACTTAGTATTTACATAAAATACAGCTGTGTGTATACGACGCACTTTAAATGCCCTGGGCTGGATATTGGGTAGCAGTTCTCGGCTCGCGGACGTTTTAAATGGCCATCGCTCAAGAGGTTAAGGTCCATGCTCTGAAGGGAAGGATTCATAACTTCCGGGCATTTGTACAACTACCATTGCCGTACATTATAGATGGTATGGTTTGGGTTGTTCTGATAAAATTTAAACCGGTTTCACAAATTACACAAAGTAATTAGAGGTTCACACTTCACAATAGATTGAGTTACACTCAATATTTCTCACAATGATCGTTTCGACACATTTACATGTCATCATCAGGGAAACTGACCTTATGTAATAGCTACGAAAGGTCAGTTCGCCTGATGACATGTAAGTGTATTGAAATGACAATTATGAGAAATATTGAGTGTAACTCAATTTATTGAAGTGAAGTGTGAGTCTCTAATTACTTTGTGTTATTTGTGGATCAATTTGCTTCACTGTTAATAGCTTCAGGTGTGTACATTTAAACCAGTTTGTTATACCCGTGTTTTCAGCACTTTTCTTGGTATTATATCTCAAAATCTGAAGATACTGGTATTGGTCCATGTTCCCGTCTATAAAAACAAGCTCACCTACTCCTTGAGTCACGTACAGCCCCAAACCATAACATGTCCCCCTCCATGCTTTACTGTTGCCTGCATATTGCTTTCTCTAAACTAGAACACACCCACCTGAGCCAGAAACATTGAATTTTGAATTATCCCAAAAACTGAACTTGTTCCACCACTTCATGTCTTTGCTAATTTGCTCCTTAGCAAATCATTGTTGCTTGATCCTGTTTATTTTACTGATATAGGGCTTTCTTCTTGCAGTTCATCCATGGTAATCTCTAACACCCTCAAGATTGTACTTGCATCAATCTTTCCGAACTCGCTCCCAGCCTTGGCAGTAATAATGGCTGCAGTAAGTCATAGACTTTCTTTAATTTTTCTTCTTATTGCCCTCTCTTCTCTCCAAGTAAGAACCCTCGGTTGACCTGTCTATGGCACATACTCAACACTGTCTTTAAATTTCTACTGGCAGGTGATGTCGTTAATGGTACTTTTTTTTCCATGTTCAGCAAATCTGCTATTTGTTAACACATTTTTCCATTTTCATGATGGAATACCACTAAGGTCTTTGCTCAAATGTACTGTACTTTACTCTGCACCCCATTTGACTTCTGAATGCTTGCGTCTGCTTTATGTGTGAGAAACGGAATAACCGGGACCTGCACAGTGCGTAAAGAGTGCTAAGTGTAGCACACCAAATGTTGCTAAACATCTCCTGTCCATAAAATATTGACAAGCAAATATTTTTATCTCAAGCAAGTAACACTACTTTGTAAAATCTACAAATCGCAATTGCACGATTACAGTACCTATGAAGTGTATAGATTTAAGAAGTTAGCACTTTTGAATCTATTACCCACTTTGTTTTTAATAACAGGGATATTATAACTCCCAACCATCCTGTCTGAAATATTCTGATGGTCACTGTAGGTATATCAGTCAGAAGTGGCAGTACACATGAGATGAAATTAAAATTGGACATGTTGAATGCAAATTTAATAAAATGGTGCTCATAAAACCATTTGGCAATACATAATGAAGACATACACAATCTCCTTTAGGCATTTCTAAAATAAAATTCAGTATGAA
>JAUKNM010000040.1:632500-695000 GCA_030765045.1 Tenodera sinensis
TACTTTTAAAATATAATTATGTCGTTGTGATCTAAAAAAATGAACGTATAACATGGCGGCGAGTGGCAAAAATCACAGCCTTAATGTAAAGCTGTAATTGTGGGTTAAAATATGAAAAATGCTGGACTTATCTTGTTTTGCACCGAATAAATGGACACAACGCTCTTTGAATCGTTCTTCCATATAAGCAATGTTAATTTCAATAAATTGCTTTATTGCAGATTTTTAACTCTTACATGTCATTGTAATTCACAATACACGTTTTCTGTTCTTAACGTGTTGTCCAGGATACTCTTTCAACTGTTTGAAACAATGCAATTTTGAAATCAATTCAATGTAATAATTGTGCATATTAGAAGCAGACATTTAGAAACTCCTGATTAATGATCATGTGTTCTGAATAGTAATGTGTTATAACACCACTATATTCAAGCAAAGGTAAAGCACAAATTTATTCCATGCTATGAGTACACTTAGAACTTCTAACACTTGTGATTGGTAGTTATCGGAGTGAAACAAAACTAATTTAATTATAAACTTTGAGACAGCTCTCAAATTGAATTAAAACCATGTCCTTCTTCCAAACAATCAGTCTTCATTCTCACTTCCCTCCTCCATTTGTTGTGCATCATCTTGGTGCTGAATTAACCTTATATAAAATTTTAGCTCATTATTACTGTACCAGTATTCCCCAAAACGTTATTTTAAAAGCTTGTGGAAACCGTTCTCTTTTTCAAATTTGATGGGTTGTTCCAAAGGCAGAACTGGGGGCTCTGCTAGTTGTTTAAGGATGAAGAAAAATTTCTTGGATACGTCATTCAGTCTATACGAAATTCCCGTTTTCAGAGAAGCTAACATTTATTCCCCGTAAGTTTCTTTTTTAACATGACACTTTTGATTTCCCTTAAACCATCTGGCTTTTTAAGTAATTGCAAAGCGTCTTAAAGCCATGCACATACTAATCCTTGCCCAGTTGGCAAATAGTACCAACCTTAGAATATGTTTCAACATACTTCTCTGGAGTTAATGTCTCACAAGGCACATTCGCCAAGTGCCTCACGGGCATTGACCTCCTGTTTTGTACATAGACATTATCGAGCTACTACATGTTAGTAACGCACATTTTAGCTGCCCATACTAACTTATTCGTAACAGAACATCAGTTGTAGGTAATCCGTGCGTGTGGCAGAATAGTGCCTTTGCAGTGCAAGGTAAGTACATTCTGACAATATAGATAGTATTTGTATGAGAGTGATAGAGTGAACTGTAAATGTACATTTTGTAATTTGTGTTTGTATCGTGCACAATGAGAAATGACGCAAACAAGGTGTTAGAGGTTTTACGCCAGATAGAATTACCGTCTACATCACGTGAAGTACGAGTACATAAAGAGGAAAGAGACATTTCAAACACTATCTTCGGTTTGCTCAAGAAACTTGAAGATGCTACTACCACTGAAATCCTAGAGAATGAAGAATTGGTATAAATGCCGTCCGAGGATATTACTGTGAGTTACAGAATATATTGCGCAACTCCCAATTGCACAACAGCACAATTTATCCAATGCACATATTATCGTTTACATTTGTGTTTAACAAATTTCTATACCAATAACCATAAACATTCTTAATAAACTTTTATAACTGAGTTTCCTGTTCTATTCATTATGATACCGCTATCTATAAAGCTTGCCAACATTTATAATTACCGCTATGGGCAGCTAAAATTGGTGCAGCAAATATATATTACACCTGACATTTCCATCGTCATTAATTTTATTTCAATATCGGCACTTAGCGAATGTACCTTGTCAGACTGTTTTCTAAGATCTTTTCCAAAACTCCAAACATGCGGTCCACAGATGAGAAAGAATGGCTTCTCACGGGAAATATCATTCACATTTCCTTCAGATAACCCGGAGACTTTTTCAAAAGCCACCAATAGAGTGCATGAACCACGTGGGCATTTCTATTTTGGCCAGCACAGCCATCAGAGAAGAGCCTTAATTTGGATACGTATGGGACCTGGGTAGTGGCGAGCCGGCTAGCTTAAACTGTGCCAGCTCGGCCCCCTTTACTCAGTACGAGGCTCCTGAACATGGATAAGGAAATATTCTGTCTGTATACGCCCTCCGAGCATGCGTAAACTCATCTGCCAGCACTCAGAACACTTGCCGGCTCAAATTCGAATTTATACGACTTTTTCCGAACAGCCATACTCCACGAACGAAGTTCTCAGAGATTCGAATCGTTTCGTTATCACTCTATGTAATGCTAGTGTGTTGTAGTACCAGTATGACCGACTTAATTAGTGAACTATTACAAAGTCCGCTTTTGCGGCGCACTGACAATGAAAAGAGGAGTGTTTTAGCTATTTAACACAATGATAATATCAGACAATTTTTCAATTTCTTCATTCATTTTAGTTTTGGTGGTAATTCGTCTGTAAGTCACACTCATTCACTCTGTACTTATTAAACAATTATTAAACAATATATTGTTTGCGTTATCCGCAATGACTTCGCCCCCTTTATTTCGGATAAACGGGGTTCTGTATTATTATTGTTGTTACACTTTGCCTACCCTAACATTTTGACTGGGAGCCGCCACTGCTGCTTACGAAACTCACAATAATAGCAAGAATCTGTAGACAGTGCAATCTGGTCAAACAATGAGATATAATGAGAAACAGATGTTTTTGTGATGCGGTGACAAAACAGGCGACAGTTCCTACGTGCGAGTCCGACAATGTGCGTAAGAAAGTGGACACTTCGCGCTTTGATCCGGCCAAGGCACCGGACATAACGTATTTTGCACCGAACCCACATTTTTATTCTCAATTTTAAGGGGTTTAAAACGTGTTTTGAAGCAAACAGGACCATAAGTCCGATGCAGGGCATGCTAAAGTGTTGAAATTCGCTCCAAACTAATTTTTGATCGCGAGTGGACTTTTCGCGTTTCGAAACGATACTCCTCATACATGTATTCGTCTACTCTGACTAGTGGTGGAAGATCTTTAACACAGGCTGTTAGGGGTAAGATTGCGCAGATTTCGTGTGCTGGGAGATACAAATATGACGAATAATAAAGTCCAATAACAACTCCATCTGTCTTCCAAGATGAAGGGGGGTAATCGAACATTATTGAATACATTATCTGTAGAGTCCGGCAACACAGGCCGAATTTTTTTTTTTTTTTTTTTTTTTTTTTTTGCGGCCAGGCATGTGTTCACACCTGCAACGCGCGAAGGTCTAAACTAGGCTAGCGCTTGAAATCCCGTTCGGCACGTGCCTGTGTGCCAGTAACGAGGGATGGGGTTTCAACTAACGCTTCAAACTCTGGCCAGTTCGCTTGATTGTAGTTGCGCCTAGGCTGTTCTGGTTTGAACATTACGGGCACCACGACCTCCATTATTACTGGTAAATGGACAGATGTGAGGTCGTTTAATACCTTATTTTTTGTATCTTAGGGCATTCCTTTTAGTAAGAGAATGTCGAGTATATCTGGTATGTGATTGGCCGCTTGCGGAATAAACGTCGGCTTTTCTGCGTCAGTCAGGAGGATGTTTGCCCGATTGTTGTAACTGAGAAGTTGTGTGCCCTGGGCGTTCGTTGTTCGACAGTTCAAAAGTAATACTTTGCGTTAAAGTCGCCGGCAGCAATTACCTTGTTGTCTATTCACATTAGTTTGTCGACATAATCCATACCAATATACCGCGGAGGGTAATATACGGCTATTACCACTACAGCTGCGCGATGCAATCTCACATTTACCGCTATAGCTTCTAAGCGGTTTAATTTGGGCACTAGTTTTTTGTAGCGTTTAATGGAATTTTGTATTATTACTGCCGTGCCTCCGCCTCTGCGATTTCGGTCGTTTCTGTACATACAGTATCCCGGGGTAGAGAAGCGGTCTGACGGATCTAAATGTTTTTTATTTAGAAGCGCGATTTGAATTGGGTTTCTGACCAGGAAGTCCATAAATTCCTGATGTTTGCGTCTGAGATTGTGGCAGTTCCAGTATAATATATTAACTGTGGATGTGCCGTCCATTACTGGTCGTGGGATGAAAGCACGAGGAGGTATCTGGCAAGATAGTTAAAGAGATACAATGGGTCTGCGTCTTGTTGTGTAAGTAGCTCCAGCAGCCACTTTGTATGTTTGAGGAAATTTGCATAACGTACTTCCCTGGAGACTCCTAGGAACCTAGGAGCTCCCTCAAGGGCATTCAGTTTTGAAAAGCTTCACGGGTGGTGAGTGCTGTTGGGGAGAAAATTGAATCTCCCAACGGTGAGGGGGGTGCTTGTGTTTGTAGCTGTGTCTGTTGTGTAGGGTGTTGCTGTCTTATTCTTATTCTGGGGTCGCTCTGGGGGTGCCACTGGCAGACTGGTCGTGACTCGGTCTCCAGTTGCGTTGGAAGGGCAGGCTTCTGGGGCTGGACGCTTTCGGCCGCGGCGGTCCTGAATGAACCACTAAAGGACTTTTTTCGAGTGGGAGGAAAATCCATTCATGGAGTTCCACTGTACTGGGAGGCACGTGGGGACTGTGAGCTTCACTCTAAAGTACTACCCACTAAAAATCTTCACCGGAGAGAATTCAACGAAGGATATCCGGCAGTACCGCGAGTCGCACCTGCGGAGTCATAGGAGAACATTTGCTGGCTGGCCGTGTGGCCTTAGCCAGGTGAAATTAGGTGGAAGGACGTAAACATGACCGAAGCTCTGTTCACACCCTGGCAGATTTATGATGTGGGATTTGGTTAAGGAATTAAGGTCGTTTCCGGTTGGAAACGCTGTCGTAGTCTATTGGTTGCGTCCTGAAATATAAAGCGGACATAGTGATATAATTAAATTGGGAAAGCTTAACCTTAGTAATTAGTTTTTAGGTAATGTTCTGTCCTCCATAGGGGAGGATTCTTATTGAATTGTAGTATTGTGCGCATGTGAGTGCGTTAGTCTGTGTAAGCCCTAAGTTAGAAGTAATTTGTCTTTAATTTCGCAAGTAGCTGCGTCAGTCAATGGTATTCTAAACCTAATTTAGTTTGTAGTGTTGTCTACGCTATAGCTGCGACTTATTTGGTTAGTGCTTAAATGTTACTTGCATTTTATTTGAACTTAGATCTAATCTAATTTTATTTGAAAATCATATCCAGTTATTCGTTTGCCAATGACAAATCAATGTGCGGGGTGCATCCCCCCTGGGCCACCTTGACTGGATGCAAGGACTTGGTAGACTGCCAACGTTAAGTCGTGCCGCAAGTCATGGATAGTCTTCTGCTTCTATGGAAGTCTTATTAGTGTTTGAAGATATTCTTGTATGTCAATTTCCGGATCCCTCGGGCCGAAGGACCTGTCGAATAATGACAGCGTTTTCTGTGCTTGTCGCGGTCTGTTTCGTGAGTGCCCAATCGTTGGATTGGGGATTACCGTTTTTATATTTTCTGTTCTATACGTTAAAGCTTAGGCTGTTTATTAATTCTTCGATAGTGTGAAGTTTTAGCTCTTTATTTATTTTATTTTTTTTATTTTATTCAGTTCAATGCAGTGGAATATACAATTAAACCATATGAGTCAATACATAAGATGTAAAAAGGTACATGAGAAACATAAATAGAAAAGAATTTAGTGATTACATAGTATTTGCAATATAATTAGACAAGAAGTTAAAAGTACAATCACTATAATCAAAACATCATAGAAAGGATCTATAGGTTTAGGTATTCTTCAATACTGTAAAAAGCTTTGGTTTTTAAATAATTTTTATCCTATTTTTAAAGGTATTATAATTTTCATATGATTTTAGATGTTCAGGCAAAGCATTATAAAACTTCGCACGTTTATTTGTCCTGTGCAGGAGTCTCTTCGTAAAAATTATGGAGCTTTTTTCGGGCGTTTACTTTTACTCTCCATTTGGAGAACCAGGGCTCAAACTTATTTAAGGCATTTTGGAGCCGTTGGTGGATAATAAGTGGTTGGGTGGACTGTGTTGCTAATGCAGTATCGTCTGCATATGAGTGATTCCACGTCAAACCGAACAAAATATGGCAAAAAATGACTTTGATCTCCCAGATTTTCTTGAATTTTTTTTTTTTGTGTTTTGGCACAAAATATATTTGACCCGTGTTTCTTCGTTTTGTATAAAAAATTTATTTTGGCAGATATTAATTTTTGAAATGTCCCAAAAATCGCGCGCTCCTCACTCTTCGATCAATCATACCTCCGATTGTAATGAAGCAATTTACTTGATCTTTGGCTCAAATTAAAGATAAATTGCAGTATCTCGTGAGGTATTTATTAGAAAATTTTATTAATTATTATTAATATTATATTTTATACGATTAAAGTTTTAAAGTTAGATAATAACATAAACTCGACTACTTAAAAATCTGGAGAAAAAAAAAACTAAAAATACAATGAAGTTTATTCAATACTCTCAGAAAAAATCAGAATGGAGTCTCTAATAGTTCAGTTGTAATTAACTTTGCAAATCAGTGCAGCGAATTCGCGTGGCAGCGGTGGCGGCTACAGTAACCTCACACAATTGCCACCTGCCATTGCGGCAACTGTTCAGTGCTTGAGGTTCCATGAACGTTATAACAGTACAGTAAGGAGAACACTTCTAGCTGACACTATTACATGTACACTATTAGCATCTTCAAAATGTTTTTAAAATATGCATTTTAAGCTAATGTTTCCATACAACACACAACTTTACCTTCTTCTTCGAAAGAAAATTGTTTCACTAAAGTTTCAATTTTTGACAAAGGAATGAAGGAGTGTAATTTTAAAGCACAGCTGGACCCATCGTTCTTGACCCCTGACCTTGACTGTGTTGGCGAATCCATAGCTTTTGTCTGTTTCATCAGCTCATATTGTATAATTCTGCGAATGAAACCATGCACTACATGGGGAGGGAGGGGGAAGGTAGTGATATCTGCATGTCTTGCTCATTCAAAGGTGCTTTTTAGTGCAGCGTGCAGTTGAAGACATGGACCTTTGCGATAAAGAGTGAATATAGTGAATTTGTGAGACATTGATCATAGCATAAATCAATTATGCCACCTGTAAGTTCTAAATTAGGGACCAAAACATTACACAGTCAGAGTAGAGAAATTATTTCAAATGTATGGACGTACATGAAGGAAGAAGCTAAAAGCAAAGAACTGTTTACATCAGAAGACTTTTTCAAAACAATTCAAAAGCTCAAAAGCACGTATCAGATGCCACAGGAGTATCAGAAAGAAGGTACATCGGGGAGACATTTTTCTGCTTGGACTGTACTGCCTTAGTAAGAAGTTATCTGACTAGCATAGCTGACGCGGCAATTCGCAGGCTGTCTGCAGTCACCTGTCTTGTTACTCGTCCGTGTGCGCTTGCAGGCCTCCAGAGAAAAAATTGTAGCAAATGCACTAATGCAAGCTCCATAGTTTTCAACATCTTATTTTATAGATAAAATGTCAGGGAATACGTGTGTATTTTCTTTTTTTTTTTTTTTTAGATTTTTAACACATCGATTTAAATTCTATTTTTGGTTTTACAAAATATACCGTAAAAAAACAGTCCAAAATTCATGTGTAATAATGATTGATCGAAAGTTGTTAAAAGTGTTATATTTAACCTTTCCAGTGCACCAAACCCCAACTCTCAACTCTATATGAACTTAGAGTAACAAGTGATTTTATATTACGAAGCGCGCAGAAATTGCTTAGTTTCTAATAGCCATAATTAAGCAAGTAATTTAAAAATACGGAAATAAAAAAATACGGGTCTCCTTATTTTATGCCTATTATTCAAAAAAAAAATTTGAACCTCCTACGAAAAATTCGTGTTTTACGGGTATTCGATTTGACGTGGATTGACCCATATATGTATTTGTCTGTTCTTATTAGGTTGGGCATGTCATTGATGTATAAGTTGAATAGTATCGGCCCCAATAAACTTCCTTGTGGGACGCCGGCTCTAATTTCCTTCACACTCGATACTGCTTCCTTTACCGTGGTACGGAAACGCCGATCGGAGAGGTAATCCCTAAGCATGGCTATAGCAGTATCACGGAAAGCGTATTCTTTTAGTTTCCTAATTATTCCTGAGTACCGGACTTTATCGAAGGCGCGTTCAATGTCCAAATATAGGGCACCTGTTGATTTATTAGTGTTATAACCATTGGTAATCTGCTCAGTCATTCGCAAAAGTTGTAGAGTGGTTGTGTTGTGCTCTGAACCCGAATTTTTTCGGGCATGAGTATGTTGCGTTGATGAATATCTTTGTTGATTCTTTTGAGTGTTACTTTTTCTAGCACATTGCTTATGGTGTTCAGTAGGTCAATTGGGCTATAATTGAGTGGTAGTGCTAGATTTTTGTTCGTTTTACGGAACAATAGTATTTTGGCTTCTCTCCAAGTTGGGAGAAATCTGCCATTCTTAGCGTGTAATTAAATGTCCGTTAAACACTTGAGAAATCTGTATGGGAGATTCTTTAGTATCAGATTTCGTATTTTGTCTGGCCCAGGCTCTTTTCTGGTAGGCAGGTGCCTATTGATCCATCCTTTTTCCCCTGAGTTAGTCTTTCGCAGTTTGCTATGTGTCTGTGCTTGGCCTACATTTTCCGCTTCATTTTCGACTTCTCGTGCAAAGTCGTTCTGCCCGACTACCGGGTTGGAAGAGAACACATTTTCTAGAGTGACCGGAAAAGTTTCGGCCTTTGCCTGGGGTGTTTCAACTGTTGTGTTGTTGTATTAAAGGGGAGGGATATTCGTACGCGTTCACGTAAGGCACTTGGCTATTCGCCATGTTACATATTGTTGGGGATTTAGATTTTCCAATGTGTCGTTCAATTGGTTTTGAATAAACGTTCTAGGGGTTCATTAGCTAAATCCCTAGCTTTGTAGTATTCAATTCGTTGGAGTACGTTTCACGTTTTCTGCCGTTTACGTCTGGCTTTGTTTCGAGCTTTTTGTAGTACCTTTATGTCGTGGGGAAATCTAGCATTTCTAACTTTCTGCTGCCTTAAGGGCACGCAGGCTGTGGTGGCTATCTTTATTGCTGTGTCAAATTTATTTATTGCCTCGTCTTGCTAGGCTGCGGAAATTACTTGCAGCTCTGGCAGGTAGTGGTCTACGGTGTCTTTAAATGTTTCCCAGTCTACTTGGTTATAGTTAAAGTAGCTGGTTTGAACGCGATAGTAGCATTGATTGAAATTGACACTGGCAAGTGGTCCGATGTGAGGTTCTGTAGGACTTTAAAGTCGGTGTTATGAGGTATGTTACTTAACAGTGCAATATCTAGACGCCCGACATGTGATTGACGTGTGAGGCGTGAACGTTGGTTCATCCGGGCCTGCAATTAGATAATTGGTGTTGCTTATAAAGTAATTGTGTCCCTTGTGGGTTAGGGTTCACGCAGTTCCAGAGGTAGTGCTTGCAGTTATAATCTCCTGCAGCAATTACCCTTGGTCCTAGGTTCATAATTTTGTTGACATCCACCGTCTATAACTATATCTGTGCTGTGGATGTTAAGCTTTATAGCCGTGGTCTCTGCACGACTTAAGTTTGGGGAGTTATTCATATAGTGATTAATGATTGACTGAATGACTATGGCTGAGCCACCTCCTCTACGGCCTCTGTCGTTTCTATATAGTTAATAACCGGGAACGGAAAAACGGTGATTTTGCTTTAGATGCATTTCGTTAAGTAATAAAAACTGTACCGAGTATTTTGGAGAAAATCAGCAAGTTCTTTCGTTTTTTTTCTAATGCCGTTGCAGTTCCATGTGACAATCCTAGTTGTGTCGAAATTACCCATGACCGCATTGGTGAATGCTGTGTATTAATTGGACTATGTGGTGTGCAGTCTGTATAATGTCTGTCCCGGGTTGAGTAATATGGCCACTTAGAAATAGGTCATCTTCCACTAGGTGAAATGGCACTTTGTGTGCTGGTATGCTTAATAACTTTACTAGTGAGTTCAATACCTGGGAAGGATCACACTGTACCTGCTTGTTGCGGGGCTGGAGCGACTTTGTAGCGACTTTGCAGATAGGTGAGCCCTAGCTGCCTGACAGGGGCCTGCATGGGAGGGTGGAGGTTGTCTTTGTCGTGGGGGTCGCTAGCTTATAATTGGGTGGGCCTGTGGAGCGAACCGAGGTTGCCAACCACGGAGGGTTCTTCTACCGGGACTGGACGCGATCGGCCTTTGCTATTCCTAGTGAACCACTCTATTTGTGCAATAACCTGGGAGTAAGTTAGTTGCGTTCTCTTATTGGGAGGCGCTGATGACCTAGAAGTTGAGCGCCCTTAAACCAAACCAAACTCATTGGGAGGCCTGGGAGGCTGTACACATGCAGATGTTTTCACCATCTTGTTGTAGACTGCGTACCATGGGGTAGAAACACGCCAGGTTGCACCATGGCCCTTAGCGCCACATAGCACGCACAGTCGTTCCAGAATAAAAGTGGCCTATGTTGCCACATACCAGGGAGCGCCTGTTTATTTAGCATGGCTCTTATTTTATATGTCAGCCTTATTCTCCACTACAATTTACAGTTTATAAATCGGTTACAATCACACAGTTTCGATATGTAAACAATAAACTTAACAATGAAATATAATCAATAAGGTACAACATTAAAAAACCTAAATATAAAATAAACAATGAACAATGATTAACAGTAAATGATTAACAAGAATGAATTTACAAGTAGCAAAATTCTTATAACAAGTACAATATACAATTTCATACATTAATCAACAAAGGAGAATAACAGAAAACACAAACAGATGATAAATAAACGATAACAATAACAAAACAAAATAATAAAACAACAAAGTAAATTTACAATAGGGATTGATTTTTAAAATCCTTATATTTATAATTTTAAATAAGGCCTGCAAACTTGTTTAGAATCCACCATTTTTTCCTGTTTCTGATTAAATTGGATAGGCAACTGTTCCGAAAGTTTCACTGGAGGTCCATAAACAGATTATATCTCAACGGACATTCAAATAATGCATGTTCAGGTGTTTCAATTAGACCATAACGACATAATTTATAGTTAGACAGGCCAAAACGAAAGAGGTATTCACAATATGAACCATGTCCAAATAAAATTGGATTAATCCTCTATTAGGTTTAAAAATTTCATAAATCTTTCTTCAATCAAAGGAAAAAACGAAAACACCGTTCTCTCAAATTCTAAATCCTCCCATTTATCTTGCCATTTATTATGAATTAAATCTATTAATTGAATTTCGTCGAAAATGAACCCACCCACAATATTTGAAGCACTAACAAAATTATTCCTGGGCAACCAGTATCTAGCCCCTCTTTTCCTAATTTCTAAATCTAAGGGTAATATTCCTAATATAACTAGTAAACCATGAGTAGAAACACTGGAGAAGGCTCCAACAAGTATTACTACAATTTTCCTTTGTAAACTTCTAACAATTCTTTGAGCCGTGAATAAAGGCATGCTTCACCCCCACACCCTAATAACATAAGAAACAATAGGTATCAAAACAGAATTATTATATAACTTGACAATTTCATATGGAATATCATTGAAGCCTTTAATTACAGAAATAATTTTATTTAAAGAATTGAAAGCCTTCGCCACAACCTTTTCAATATGAACTTTCCAATTGTTCATCTAAAAATAATTCTAGGTATCTAGCACTGTGCTTGCGTGAAATGGTCCTATTTCGGGATTTTAACATGGGAGATCTTACGAATTTACCTTTTAATAAAACATAACACGTTTTCTCAATAGACATTTAATTTAATTTTGGTAAGTTCCTCCCAATAGCACATCCAAAACAATGACACAATTGGTTTCTAATTCAACAGATTCACAGATCAGAAGCAATATATCATTAGCATAGGCAATTATGCTCTACAAATGTTCTAATTCACCAAATCGAAATAAAACCTCTTCAATTCCAAAATCCCAAAATAAAGCGCCACAAACTGAACCTTGCGGACATTCTTTAGTAAAAATCTTACTCACTTCAACTGAGCCACTCTTAAATGAGACCTTTCTGCTTAACGTAACCCATCTGCGAAATTTGAAAAATTGCCATTTTTCGTCCAATGTTCCTCAAATTTTGGATATAGGTTTGTTGCTCAGAGCTAAAACAATACTATCAGTTTGAACTTTATATCTTGAATAGTTTTTCTAATATATATTTTTAAATTTCTGTAAGCTTATGTGAAAAATGCTCCTCGGGGCATACTTTTCAACCAACAACATTTCAACTTCTACAGCTAATCGATGACGTACAGTGTTACAACATTTGGCTGGTGGTTTTTTTAGTAATTTATTTTGTCTGGGAGAAAAAAAAATGGAAAACTGCATAATCCAACTTCTGAGAATTTTAACAATTTTACAAATTCCTTTTTGAAATAACACTTTTGTATTAAGGGACAACAAAAATTTAGACCCATGTATTAATTCTTATACTTTAAAAAATGTGTGTACCAAGATTAAAGAAAGCATCTGCAAAACTATACACCAAGGAGCATTTTGTACATAATCATGTGTCACGAATTCATAAGCGGTGAAAAATGGAGTTAAAGTTTAGCAAATATGTAATACAAATATACTTGATTAAAACTGGCCTGCCCATATATGGGACCCTCAGAGATCCTTTTAGCTGTCTTTTTCAAATTTCAGTCGCTTCCTAGAAATTCGGTAGCCACTTTTTCAGTGCCTAGCACTCTCCTTCAGAAGACGTTTACCCCTAATTTTACTTAATTTCTCCCCAATTACATTGAAATTTCTACCCTGAACCTCATACTTTACATGCTGTGAAGCTTCACAACCCATATTGTATTCACTAATTGCAGATATTACACCAATTTCTATTTTATTTTTTAAAACAAATGTTTCCTTTGGGCATTTCTTTACCATTTCTTCACAAAGTACAGGTGTTTTGTGCAAAGCACCACGAGGTTAGCACGTGGTTAGCGCATTTTCCCTCTATATAAACTTTGGAATTTGCCCAACAGATAGCTCTCATATATATGATTCTCAGGTTAGCCAACATGTTTCAGCTAATTTGTCACAAGAAACCGCGTAATTCAAACTCAAACTGAACGGATATTGAGTCGGAAAAGCATTGCAAGCACCTCGAGTGTTTCTGGGCATTTAAAGTGACATACCACCATGGCCATTTAAATCCCTCGGTGACGTGATTTAAAGGGCGCAGATGAGTAAACAAAAGGATGAAAATGAAAGCCAAAGGTTTAAACTTATTTATGGTATAAAAAGCCAAAAATGAAAAAAAAAATTCATTTTTGCCAATTTTTCACAGATGGGTTACCTTAAAAAATAATCCATGCAGCAATGGACAACTTTTGGAGAACAACCTGTATTAATTAATCTTTTAAAATGAGAAGGCTACCACAAATTATTAATAGCACCATCAATATCAATAAAAATACCAATTACATATTTGTCTCCGAAATACGAACTTGGTCTACAGCAAAATTAGTGACTCCCTCTGCAGATCTACCAGTCCCAAAGTCATACTGATGTGCAAATACATACTGATTTCTGTAGGCGTTGATTTTATTGCACAAGATTTGTCCGTAGATTTTAGTAACAACATTCAATAAACAAATATGTCTATAATAATTAACTTTAGATGAATCCCTATCAAAATCTTTCTTTATAAGGGCCATTTTGGCTGATTTCCATACATCTGTAATGCGACAACACTTCATGCAATCAGTAAATAAATTCTCCAACCTTCTACCAATTTCTTCTCCTAATGCTCCTAATGCTAGAAGAACTTAAAGGGTAATGCTATCAGGACCTGGCGCCTTCATAGGTTTCATGGAGAACATCATTCCTATTACTTCATGGGCTGTAATTGGTTCTAAATGTTCCTCTATTAGTTTTCTATTCGTTAACGCCTCAGTTACTGCTTTATGATGAGGAGAATCGTCAATATCGTCAGGTAGTAGATGGTCTAGACAACCTTACCAGGGGACGTAAATTTTCCATAACAAAAGTAGACAAAATAGTAGGCATAAACTTCTACCTATCCAGTCTATAAGGAACTCCCCAAGCATCGTTCTGCAGACAATCCTTAAGCAGTTTATTCCAAGTTTGCTGTTTACCTTCTCTGAGGAGTTTGGCATGTTCATCTTTTCTACAGCTACAAATGATTAGACGGACTTGGCGTTCTTCTTCAGAGGAAGAACGCAGAAAAGCTCTTCTGGTGTAAGGTACATTTCTTCTGAAGCGTTGCAATTTATCATTCCAGAAAGAACCAGGAATCCTAGAAATCTTTTTATAGGAGTTGAAGTACTCATACTTCTTTGAATAGATGTAGCAGTAGCGTTAGCCCTTAGGTTAATATCTAAAGTGTTTATTCCAATTGAAAGACTGAAATTGTCTCGTAAACGTGACAAGTTTGTCCTTCGGCATTTATATTTCGAAGACAATAAATATAAACAATAATCAAATTATGGTCACTTTTGGTCAGTTGTTGTGTGACCTTCCAATTGGACACTATCTCTAAAGGGAACATTTGTAAGGGTACCATTGAACTGTCGTTCCAGAGGTGAAACTGAGCATGTACCTGAGTAATGTGGACCTTTGCGTTTAGGGCAAATGCGGGTGGGGAAGCTACACATGCAAGGAAATGAACAAAACGATAATTTTAAAAGGACCTCACATAGAATACTTACTGGGTCTGAGAAAACGAGAATAAATTGTAGTGCATTTTTGCTGAAGGTTGATCTGGTAAAGACTCCAACAATAACCAAGCGTGTACTGATGTCTTGACAAAAGTTTGCGCGGTAACAAAAACAAGCCCCTGAAACATAATGGACAATGCGAAGTCAAAAGATAACGGTGAACAAATTCTTTTAAAATCCAAAGGTTTGAACGTTTTCAAAGACGCAGTATAGTAAGTCCACCAAGGAATCCATTAATATGTCACCTGTCACTTTGTAGCATTCCCCCCTCACATTCATCTTGCCTTCTCGCACATGTACAAAAGAATTGCATAATGTATTCTGAAGTCTCGAGGTGAGGGTTCCATGGATCACCCACTCTAAAACCAACTGTTTTTCAAAGCTGCTTTATATATTTTCACAGGAGTACATCGCAACTGTCACACAAACATGTCAAGTTCTCAAAGGGACCCATTAATAGGTCAACTGTAGCATTAGCATCAATGAATTTTGGAATTCTCACGTGTCCAAAAGAATTAAGTGATATGATTAAGGGGAGGTGCTAGAGGAGAGGTGGCAGTGGGGGAGGATGATTAATTACCCTTCCATTGTCATCCTAAGTGGTTAACTGCCCTTCCATTGTCATGCTAAGGGCGCCAGAATGCATAATTCCCTACTACTAACTTGTATTAATCTAATGTCTTGAATATTTCATCCATAAAGGATTGTACTTGGGGATCAAAGCACTTTTCGTAACACTATGTGGGGTTCATCAAATGCGTTTGTCTGCTCTTGACTTGCGGTGAAGTAAAAGATGTATGACTGTTTGGTTGTCATCTAAGCATGGGCACTTCGGTGAACTTACTTTTCCAGTTCTGTATAAATATTGTTGGAATTTTCCATAGTTTGTAAGGAATTAAGTGTGTATAAATGTCGGATTCAGGACTATTTCTTGCCCGGTATAGGCGTTCGCAAAATTAGTTTTGTTTGGTGGCCTTTATGTGAGGAAGTATGCATTGCGTTCCAGATATTTGTGTAGTATTAATGAAGTCTTTGGTTGCAAAAGGAAAGAGGTATTCTGTCATATGCTATTATTCTTTGAGACTTTGAGTGTACATACTTTCCCGAGGAAGTATGCTCTTTCGTTGCCTTCTTGACCAGTGTGTCCTTGAACTCATTAGATTTTGACTTGGTTGTTGTGTTGTAAATATTGTAAATCAGACAGACAATTGGATTTATTTATTTTTATTAATTGCGTTCAGGGCTGCTTGTGAGTCAACGTTTATGACGTACTTAGTTGTAGCTTTTCTGCAGATTTTTAACCATTTTGGTGCCATCTAAATTCCGAGTAGCTTGGCTTGAAGTCTGGAGCACTGTTGATGGAATTTAGCCGATTTTGAGAAAATGTCCCGACGTTTTCTTCTGTTTTTTATCTATCAGTGTAGAGGTTCTAGACTCCCCCTCCACTAGAGCCTGTAAATTTTACTTCAATACACAGGAACTGTGGTTCCTCTTCCCTTCTCGGGGTTTCTGCTTTTAATAATTCAGGTAACACTGCTGAAGTGTTTTGATTATGTGTAAGCGCCCAGATATCGTTCCGTAATTTAAATTCCTGTTCTATTGGGAGGACATTTTATATATCTGCAAGTGCCTCAGTTAAGACTAAACGACAAGAGCTTGTCATAAGTATGAGAATTTGTCTCGGAATTTCAATTAATATGTCCATTTGTGACTTGTAGCGGATATATTGATACTAGACATTACAGGCATAGGTTATTGTTGGCAGCAGACAGCATTTATAAGTTATGATAAGGTCTTGAGCAGCGAGTAAGTCTATGCGAGGTCATCTGCATTTTTTGGTGTATCTTTTGAATATGCTAGGAGCTATAAAACCGCGCCAAATTAAGTAATTTGTGTTACGACTGGTGTGTTGCTTTTTCTTATTGATTGGTGTGTCTGGTATACTTGTGGTTGGCGGCAGAACATTGACCTTATAGCAGATTTGTGTTTTGCCATCTCCAGTTTGTTATCTTTGCACAATATTTCTAGTTTAGAGTGTGCGGTTTTAACGGCATTTATCAAATGAATGTGAGATGATCCCTGATTAATAACATTACATCGTCTGCATATGAAACTATCTCTAGATGTTCTTGCATCTGCGTTAGTGTTTCAATCAAATCATGAGCTATGATATTCCGTAATTTTGTGACAAATACTGATCCCTGCGGAAAACCCTTAGAGATCAACGTGGTCTTCTTACAATTTGACAGTGTTATGTTTGCACTGCGGTCTTTCAAGGAGTCTTGAGTTACTTTATTGATATTACCGTGGCAGTCGTATTTCCTTAGCGTTGTATTTTTGGATGCCAGGCATTGTCGAAAGCTCCGTTAAAGAGCAATTCGCATTTTACACATTGGGTGACACCTTTTTGGGTATTCACAGCTCGTGTCATATTCTGAAAATCTAAAACATCTGTGTGTGTTCCAGATTTTGTGACCATTAGCAGAAAGTAAACATGGCCAGTAAGTCTTTCTAAAGTGGAGTCATTTTCAACTTCTGGTTTTCGTGTGAAGCATTCATTTCCGACTAAACAAGTACAAGGCTAATGAAAGACAGCCGATCGGGATGGGTCAGGCGGTGACATCTGTGGCCCGCATTCAGGTCACGGCTTCGATCCCCGTGGCCACGCCCTCTGACATGTGTCTTGCCGTGGTTTCCCCATGTGACATAGGCGAATTCTGGGGTGCATTAATATCTTCTCCACATTTTCATTTCCCTATATTTCTCATTTCCTCCCTTGTCATCTTTGAGGTTTGTTTGGTACCGCGGTAACGTCGGCGACTGACATAGTTGCTCTTGCCCTGGAACCTCTTCCCTGGCCCTGCCGGAAATTTGCTGCCCAGACCGCAAGTGTGGCCTCGTCGTCCTCTCCCCGGGTAGAGGAAACACTTCGGTTGTACGGCAGGTGTCAACATCTGTAACCGTTAGGAACTTATATGCTTCTCTGGGCTTCGTTGGCTCCGCTTTCTGACAAGCTTACGGTCTCACTTTGCCCCATCCCTTCTCCTTGGGGGGCTGGGGGGGGGGGGAGTTGGTAGCTCGCAATAGATCCATGTCATTGTCGCCGTGGGTCAAAGTGTGCCCCTCCGTTACACACATACACACAGGCTCATTAAAAACACGAACGTTGTATAGACTGGGACAGAGAAAAGCAGGAGAATATAGTGAAAGAGTGGGAGAATGACGTACAGAAGAAAGACGCAGTGGAAGATAAAGTAAGAGATAGACAAAGAGGAAGTCTGTTGGAAAAAGAAGAGAGGGAAACAATGTGAGAGCAGGAAAGTGCGAGAGAGAGAGAGAGAGAGAGAGAGAGAGAGAGAGAGGGAGAGAGAGAATGAGTCCGACAAAATATCTTCTCCGCAGTTAACACAATAGCTGGAGCAGAAGAGAACTGCAGGTACTCGCACAGCTATTGTACTACACAACTGACGTTGTTAGGGAAAATATACACTACACGCTGAACACATAATCGGCGCATAGATAACTGAGAGGTTTCGGTATTTACATTTTAAGTAAAGCTCATAATAATAATAATAATAATAATAATAATAATAATAATAATAATAATAATAATAATAATAATAATAATAATAATAATAATAATAATAATAATAATAATAATAATAATAATAATAATAATAATAATAATAATAATAATAATAATAATAATAATAATAATAATAATAATAATAATAATAATAATAATAATAATAATAATAATAATAATAATAATAATAATAATAATAATAATAATAATAATAATAATAATAGTAATAGTAATAATAATAATAATAGTAATAGTAATAGTAATAATAATAATAATAATAATAATAATAATAATAATAATAATAATAATAATAATAATAATAATAATAATAATAATAATAATAATAATAATAATAATAATAATAATAATAATAATAATAATAATAATAATAATAATAATAATAATAATAATAATAATAATAATAATAATAATAATAATAATAATAATAATAATAATAATAATAATAATAATAATAATAATAATAATAATAATAATAATAATAATAATAATAATAATAATAATAATAATAATAATAATAATAATAATAGTAATAATAATAATAATAGTAATAGTAATAGTAATAATAATAATAATAATAATAATAATAATAATAATAATAATAATAATAATAATAATAATAATAATAATAATAATAATAATAATAATAATAATAATAATAATAATAATAATTAATAATAATAATAATAATAATAATAATAATAATAATAATAATAATAATAATAATAATAATAATAATAATAATAATAATAATAATAATAATAATAATAATAATAGTAATAATAATAATAATAATAATAATAATAATAATAATAATAATAATAATAATAATAATAATAATAATAATAATAATCATCATCAAGTTCATCAAAGCATGCAAAGTTAATGTCTAAATTCATTGTAAACTTCATGATATGTTTCCTCCTTTTTTCCCTCAATGTTTAGTCGCGATATGACTTTTATGTTGAAGCGACTTCAAATAATAAATAAATTAAAAAAAATTAAATAATAATAATAACAGTAATAATAATAATAATAATAATAATAATAATAATAATAATAATAATAATAATAATAATAATAATAATAATAATAATAATAATAATAATAATAATAATAATAATAATAATAATAATAATAATAATAATAATAATAATAATAATAATAATAATAATAATAATAATAATAATAATAATAATAATAATAATAATAATAATAATAATAATAATAATAATAATAATAATAATAATAATAATAATAATAATAATAATAATAATAATAATAATAATAATAATAATAATAATAATAATAATAATAATAATAATAATAATAATAATAATAATAATAATAATAATAATAATAATAATAATAATAATAATAATAATAATAATAATAATAATGGGAGATGTAACGGCTCTTTCTGTTCGTCTTAGTTTGCTTTATTATCAGGGATGAAGTGCTCATCTGCTATGAAAGATAAAGCTAACGAAAACAGTTTTAAACAACACGATTATTTGGTTTTCTTTATGTTCAAAGTCTCACAAAGAAATATAAAAAGCTAGCCCTAGTATTATACTCGCATTTAACATTATTGGGAACTTCGCATGTTTGTGTGATAAGATTTCAATGTGCAACATTAGATATTAGTGCACAAGCGTGTGGTTGATCACTCCTGGGAACATGGGGAATATGAGCATACCGGTTACGGAAAAGTAGAAACACCAATCTTCAACTGTCCTTCTGGGCGTTTCTCTGGGTTGCATTGGTGTATTATAGGTATTTAAATATATAAGCTGGGGCAAATAAAAGTGGCCTGGAAACAGAGTTCCAGGTTACAAGGAAACACATCAAAAGAAAGTGGATAGTTCGCTAACCTGCAAATAGCAAATGTTGAAAATGACCACCATTCATCTCTTGGCACCTTTGAGCCTTGGTCATCAAGTTGTGGAAGGTAGATCGAAGCTGGACTGCTGGTGTTATTGCAATATTGTCACAACTATACTTGTGATGACTAGGGGAGTACCTAAGTTGAGGTTCAGGATTGTAGAGCAATAACAAATGCTTGGCTTAACAGTAACAATATAATGAAAAATTAGTGCATACTTCCAGTGTTCCGTTGTTTGGTTTACAAAAAGAGGGGCTTTTTAAGCTAAATACCGACAACATGATCATGGCTGGGTTGGATAATAATCGTTGGGCTTACCTTGAGAGATGTGTCGACAATGGGGGAGCGAGTGGTCTACTCCAGGGCGCCACGCCAAAGGTGCTGGCCAGAATCTCGTGCCAAACAGAGACAGAATCCTCGGAATCGAACCTCACGTCCAGTTATATAGTTTTAGGCATTTTCGAAAGCTCTTTGCAACATGACGACGATAATACCAAATATGGTCTGCCATCGTCCTAGTTTTGAATTGAAGCAGCCAATAAGTATAGCGCGTTTGCATTGTTCTAGAACATCCCGTATGACATGAGCAGGAGCAAAGCTCAACGTTGCTCTGTGGAACTCTGCATGTACACCAGGGGAAGCTGATGTCATTATAATTTCCCCGGGGTGTGCCATCGGAAAGAAGAGACCGCAGCATTCCTGTTACTTGTGCAATTTAACAAAGCTTCTCTACTTTAAGAAACCATAAAATGAAATTTCAATTAAATTTCGAGTGTCTCAAATAAACTATCCTCAAAGTAATATAAGTTACAGCACTCACCAATAACGAATGCGATAATATTATCAGAAATGTTCTGCTGCAGTTCTTGAAGACTACGAGGTTCGTCACGATACACCTCAGGTTTGAAGGTTCCTCACAAGAAGTAATCGCACACTGGCAGACCCGGCGACCTGGGTGGCCAGCTAGGGCCGAGATCAGATTGACCTCTGCTGGTTCGGAGGGATGTATGGGCGGTTGCATCATCCTGTTGGAAGTAGCTGTAGGTCCTCAGTTAATTCTGCCACAAATTAATTCAAAATGTTGGAAATGTAACGCTCCGAATTCACCGAATGATGAAAGAAAATGGGACCCATAGTGAGTCATTCCACGTCAAATCGAACCAAATATGGAAAACAATGACCTTGATCTCTCAGATTTTCTTGAAATTTTTTTTGGTGTTTTGGAACAAAATATATTTGACCAGTGTTTCTTCATTTTATATAAAAATTTATTTTGGCAGATATTAATTTTTGAAATGTTCCAAAATTCGCGAGCTCCTCACTCTTCGATCAATCATACCTCCGATTGTAATGAAGCAAATTAATTGATCTTTGGCTCAAATTAAAGATAAATCGCAGTATTTCGTGAGGTACTTATTAGAAAATTTGATTAATTATTATTAATATTATATTTTATAAGATTAAAGTTTTAAAGTTAGATAATAATATAAACTCGACCATTTAAAAATCTGGAAAAAAACTAAAATAGAATGAAGTTTATTCAATATTGTCAGAAAAAATCAGAATGGAGTCTCTAATAGTTCAGTTGTAATTAACTTTGCAAATTAGTGCAGCGGAGTCGCGAGGTAGCGGTAATGGCTACAGTAACCTCGCACAAATTGCCACCATCCATTACGGCAACTGTCCACTGCTTAAGGTTCCATGAATGTTACAACAGTACAGAAGGAGAACACTTCTAGCTGACACTATTATATGTACACTATTAACATCTTCAAAATGTTTTTAAAATATGCATTTTAAACTAATGTTTCCATACAACACAAAGCTTTACCTCCTTCTTCGAAAGAAAATTGTTTCACTAAAGCTTCAGTTTTTGACAAAGGAATGAAGGAGTGTAATTTTAAAGCACAGCTGGACCCTTCGTTCTTGGCCTCTGACCTTGACTGGAAGTCCTGTTGGCGAATCCATAGCTTTTGTCTGTTTCATCAGCTCATATTGTATAATGCTGTGAATGAAACCATGCACATGGGGTGGGAGGGGGAAGGTAGTGATGTCTGCATGATCTGAGACAGTCTTGCTAATTCAAAGGTGATTTTTTAGTGCAGTTGAAGACATAGATCTTTGCGATAAAGAGTGAATATAGTGAATTTGTGAGACATTGATCGTAGCGTAAATCAATTATGCCACCTGTACATTCTAAATTAGGGACCAAAACATTACACAGTCAGAGTAGAGAAATTATTTCAAATGTGTGGACGTACATGAAGGAAGAAGCTAAAAGCAAAGAACTGCTTACATCAGATTTTTTCAAAAAAAAAAAAGTTCAAAAGCACGTATCAGATGCCATAGGAGTATCAGAAAGAAGGTACATTGTGGAGATATTTTTCTGTATGGACTGTACTGCCTTAGTAAGAATCTGAGTAGCATAGCTGACGCGGCAATTTGCAGGCTGTCTGCAGTCACCTGGCTTGTTACTCGTCCGTGCGCGCTTGCAGGCCTCCAGAAAAAAAATTGTAGCGAATGCACTAATGCAAGTTCCATAGTTTTCAACATCTTATTTTATAGATAAAATGTCAGGGAATACGTGTTTTTTTTTTTTTTTTTTTTTTTTTTTTTAAGATTTTTAACACATCGATTTAAATTTTATTTTTTGTTTTACAAAATATACCATAAAAACAGTTCAAAATTTATGTGTAATAATGATTGATCGAAAGTTGTTAAAAGTGTTGTATTTAACCTTTCCAGTGCGCCAAACCCCAACTCTCAACTCTATATGAACTTCGAGTAACAAGTGATATTATATTACGGTGCGTGCAGAAATTGCTTAGTTTCTAATAGCCATAACTAAGCAAGTAATTTAAAAATACGGAAATAAAAAAAATAAGGGTCTCCTTATTTGATGCCTATTATTCATAAAAAAAATTTGAACCTCCTACGAAAAAGTCGTGTTTTACGGGTGTTGGATTTGACGTGGATTGACCCAGTGCGACACCTTCTCATCATTCAATGGTGTATGTCCTCCGCTGCCCAGTACCTGTCATTCTGTGGGTTGGTATAACCACTCAGATGAAATTAGGCTTCATCAGAAATAAAGAAAGCATCCATGTGCAAGTCATTAATTGTTATCTCAGTGAGCAGCCATTCACAAAACTGTGCACTGGTCAACTCACACTAATACAGTTCACACTTATGTTTCAACCGGTTTCGATTGCGTGATGTGCGCGTTACATTGTGTGCGCATCACATTCACGTCCAATCGTAGCCACTTATCTAGGCCACTTTGATTTTCCCCAACCTATACAATACCTAACGAGAATACCAGTTCTTGTAAATAAAATATAGAAATAGCAAGATATTATGACTGCGTGCAGTTTTCATAACACATCTCATTGGACTATGTTACTTCAGACAGTCTTACTGAGAATTCTGTTACTGCATTAAGTATTTTTGGAGCAGGGAGGAAGTGAACAAAACCACAAATATTTAATCGATGAGTTTATCTAAGTAGTGACACTCACATGGATATGTACCGACCTCGTGTGTTGAATTATAAAAACAGGTACACAAGGACCCCGTCACAGCAATGAGGTTAGTACGGGTCGCCCCAATCTACTTTAGCTGTTTTCATAACATTTTATCTATTTTCTTTCTGTGTGTCTTCTTAAGAATGCTCTTGTTCAAAAATATTGCTGTGATAGTGTTTTAATGTACTATAATTCAACAACCTACTTAGCTTTATGTGTTTCACACCATGAAGGTTACACGTTTTTCATTATAGTAGTACGAATGTACGTATGTGTTTATAGCTTATCTTCAGTTTACTAGTTAATGCAACATTTTGTATTTAGGATTACTATCTGAGCATCAATTGTCAAAACAGAGTACCCTATAGAAACTTATATGAAGCATAGGACAACCATTCTGTTGAAAGAGAAATGCAGTGTCCTTCAAATAAACATAACTTTCAACATCAATGTCTAACTGTCCCCTCCTGCGAACGAATAAATCCGTATATCACGGTTCACCTAGGACTGCCTTTATAACAGAATATAAGCTGCTCCTTTATAGGCAAGCTGTATAGATATTTAAAGTACCAAAGTACTCAAAATTATCTTCTATAAACAATGGCCTTCTGCCATTTTCTTAGTTGAAGAAGAGCCTCAGCTGCAGCAGCACCCATAGTAGCTTCTGCGGAGAATTCAGCCCCAAAGTTTAGTATTTCCTTTGCCTCTTCCAAATACTTTGATATTTCTTTCAGTCGTACTCGAAGTTCATTCACGGAGAGTGAATGACTCTCCATAGCCCGTGTAGTAAGGATCATCAGCGGTGCATGAAGTTCATAAAGTAGCATACCTACGGCACATAAAATATCATTAAGTAATAATAAATAGTAGGAAAAGGGAAAATAATGTACAATCCTTTGGAAGTTAGCAGAAATCATACCCCATTGACAATAAAAAATCAACAGTTGAAAAACTTATAATTAATGGACGCCCTTTCAACATTTAAATAAAATATAGAAACATTTTGCTTCACTCGTAAGTAACTGGCATTTATATTATGTAACACTGGTAAGTATGACATTTGGGGTGCAGCTGAGAGTGCGGGCTATTCGTTTAACAGCTGTAACTTTACTTCTTCAGATAACAGTTAACCTTCCTAATGCATTGAAATTGAGTCTACAAAGACTGCCTTTTTATTTTTATTAACGTCCTCCAACTTAGTCTCATATCAGACGGCGAATAAATGAAATGGGTGAAATGATGTCCAAATAAGCCCGTGGTCCACAGAACATAAAACGAGTTGATGGAAGTGAAATGATACGTCAGACTAACAGTGAATTTCTCATGTTGTGAATAACAAGAAAGTCTAATACCAAAATGTTGAAAAGTTTATAATTTTGTAGAAAAAATTTTTTTATCAAAATATTTATCATCATCTGGCTGAATTATTTTTGATTGAAGGTTCTTAATTTATGGCTATTTTCATAGAAATTTAACAAACGACAACTTTCTCCTTTGGCGTATTTCAATAGATTCAACGGTTTTTGTGTAAATTAAATTTAAAAGAATCCACAATTTGTTGCCTTTTTGTTGCAATAAATTGTGGGTTTTTATTTAATTTACACAAAAACCGTTGAATCTGTTGAAATACGCCAAAGGAAAAAGTATTTTATTCAATTTTGAATGAATATAGCCATAAATCAAGAACCCTCAATGAATAATTTTTTAGCATTACTCAATAACCACTGGTGGCCAGTTTCTTCTTTTACGCTCACATTCCTTTAACTCTGACATGATGCTGTTCTTAAAACCAGTTTCCAATATCATGTTTAGATTGGTTTGCAGAAAGACTGGTGGGTTAGGTGTGCTTTGAAGGGTTTATCAGTGATATTCGCAGTAGCATTTTTAAAATCTATATTTGTTCATAACAGTAGCTCTAACATTCTTATGAATGACAAAATATTTCTGCTTAGGTAGAATAATGTGTTGCTAATCTGTTGCTTTGAATATAGTTCAATGAATGTGGCACTGGATGAAATATTGATTCAGAGGAACTTCATAGCTACAGGTCATACATAAATTTCTTCGTATTGTTCTCTTAGGCACCCATCGTAGATATCGCCAGTGTTAAGAATTAAACATTTTCGAGTAGATTTAATGGCGCGTTTTGTTATGATACGTGAGGAATTCCCTATTTAGTGTGGAATAGCTAATGACATTAAATCTTGCACAGCGTCTTTTTCTTAGATACATCTTCAAGCACACACCAGGACTTTAGGATGAAGATTTGCATTTTTATTCACACATTTTTAACAATACTCTGGTTCATAGAGGAGGTGCCAGGAGGTGAGGCTGTATGGCATGCAGTGCATACAAGTGTAAAATCATTCTGCGTCCTCTACTGAAAATACATACAGGTCTATGTCTCAAGTTGAAGGAACATCAAACCTATGCGAAACAGGATTCATTCTATTGGAAGCATCCCAATATATTAATAAAATGACTAGATTGTTTACAATATCACAATAGGCTGATACTAAAAATAATTTATCAGACGTTAAAGAAATCATGTAACAGCTACTGTGTCCAGGATTATAGCATGATTAAACATGTCTTTGCTACAGAGAACAATTCCAGCCTGTGGACATTTCATGAGAAGGAGATTATTAATATAGATGTCGGTGAATTGACGAAATAATCCCTAATACTAAACCGAATAGAAATTAAAAATATGTTTTGTTTCCAGTTAATTTCTGTTCTAATATGGCAAGCCTTTACAAGGCAATAGTGGTGCTTATGGAACTACATATGAGAAAGATAGTATTGCTAGAACTAGTTACGCACTCAAGAATATTTAAAGCTATAATGGCAAAGAACTTTACAGAGCGTGCTTAAACACTTAATAGAGCAATATAATATTGACCATCTAATCATCTGAGTCAAACAAATGAAATTTAAAATATTCATCTTCTTCTAACAGTGTATCGCTAAAACTATCCCAAGCATGTTAGAGAAAATAAGATCAGGAAAACATAGTGTTTGTGATTGTGGGAGTAACGACACACATAGATAATACTTTGAAAAATTGTTTATACCGAATTGGGGCAATGAGATATTCCAAATCACCCCAGTGAAACAGAGTAAACATGCTGCCTACATAATCAAGGATAAAGATAACAATAACATTCAAGGTGTTTTTTTTATGGTCGAGAAGTTCTGACTGTACTATATCCAAATTGGAGTTCAGACAAAGCGCTTTATAATATTTTACTAATTTTACAGAAGAATATTCTGTGTGTTGAATAAGCTCAAAGTCAATAAAATTTTGGAAAATATTCCAGCTGGTCTGTTGGCTAAACTAATGGTTTGTGGTCCGATGAAGATATATTATTCAAAATATATTTCCTTATAGGGGAAATAAAATGTAATAAAATGACAATCTCAAGTAGACACTTGTTTCCAAAATTATATTGCTTTATTATCAGATAACACTTGTTTTCTGTGGTATGAATATTTTTATTTGGCTAATTTTTGCTTTTATGAAAGATAAGCTATGAAAATACTTTTACATAATAAACTTCCTAATTATGAATTTTAACTTAAATACCATACGCATTGTTAAGAATTATTAGAACAAACAAAAGAGCTAAAAACTCCCAATTTTGCTCTTATTAGTACAGATATTTACGGCCGAAGGCCTCTTGAAAATAAATTTAATCAATTTCTATTAACATTTTGAAAGTCAGATTTTATCTACAGTTTGCTGTATATATGGAAATCTAAATTCATTGGGAATTGGTTTGCATGTTATCACTGTACAAGCTAAGTTAACCGTAAAAAATTTGCATTCTTCGTAGGAAGCCTTATATCAATTTTTAATGTGGTGCTTTATTCAATGATAAATCGACTTACTTTACTGAAAGGAACATTGTACATTAAATGGGACTGGAGCTAATGTCCTTTTGTAAGCCAAAAAGTGTGGGCTTAACATTTCGAAATTCCATATGATTTGTGCTGTTAACGTTTTTCAGCAACCTCTAACGTCCCACCTGAGACCATATTTAAGAACGTCTTAGTATCCCTTCTACATTAGAATGCATGTTACCTCTTCTTGTATATTGTAGAAGTTGAATTTCATCACAAAAGAGTTGATTCTGGCAAGTTATTCTTAAAGAAAGCCTATGCTAAAGAAATAATTGAATTACGATTTTGAGGAACACAGCCATCGTTCAGTCTTATTGTTTTCTCAACATCAGGATTATCTTACAGTTTTTTCCAATACATTCTCAACAGCACAAGCAATTTCCTTACGAGAAAACCTAACTAAAGGTCCAGTCCATAGCGCAAATAACCTTTCCTGAGAACTGATATATCAGGTGTCATATCCATGTGGTCAGTTTCGTCTTATAAAATAGAACACTCAAATTTGATTGCGTAACATTAGCAACATTTTCTATATCAAAAAACAACAATGCCTTCTGTATTATCGCTATCCTTTTGTGCTGAATATTTATTAGACTTTTTAATGACACAATTCTTATATTTGATTTATAGTTCGTGGGAGAACTTACCCTAATCTTTTGTTACTCGAAATTCCTCTCAAATATCAGACCTCTCTTGTGGAGTTGTAACAAAGATAAAGTAAATTCTGTATAAAAGATACACTGTACACCAATAACTGAGCTGATAATGCATTTTAGCACCACTGTCTTCGACGTACAGTGTGTACAATTTGTGCTGATTCATGGCTGGATCATAGACCTGGACACAACTAAAATACATCCACTTGAAACAAATAATTCGATTGAGCCCTTAAAGCTTTTACTCGACGACGAGCTAACTGACTTCATTATAGCGGAATATAATAGGTATATTCTACATAAAGCTGTGCTGCATCGAAGATATTCAAAGAAGAACTTATATTTCTTATAGCTGTTGTCATTCCTAGTGGATACAATATGTTGTGTCCTAAAAGAAGGCATTTTGAAATTAACAATAATGCCTACAATATATTGGTGAGTAGTGCAAATATTTGGTAAAGATTTGAATCTCTTTTAGATTAACGCATTTTGCCGAAAGTGGTGATCGCATTCTTTATGCTGAAGGTAAGTTATGCAGGATCAGAGATTTTTGTTTTTAATTTCTAGAAGTGTAACTTCTCATTTTTATATTTGAAGGTAAGTAATCATCGCATGGAACGCATTGTTTAAAACAATTACTTCAAGAAATGCGATTTGCTTTTGATACATCTGTGGTTTCTAAATACACCGATTGAATAGCTTGTTGACTTCTAAGTTTATCATGTACAATCGGCAATAAAAATTTCTGAGGTAGAGAAGACCTTCGGTAAGGCAGCAGTCCACTTGTACAAGTTACTCATATTCTGGGAGATCAAAACAATAAATTTCCTTGTTTTTTCCATGTTGACTATCTGCTAATGTGCATTTGCTTATAACCCTGCGTGAAGAAACTTATAGTAGCACTGTTATAGTAAGACAGAATAGCATTCCCCGTAACAACCCGTACTAAAGGAGGAATAGTTGTAGTAAATAAAAAGAGATAGTTATTTCTCTACAATAAATAAAGATCAGGACTTCCTTTTCTGCAAAAACAACCAAAACTAGTTGTTTGTTGAGCTTTTAATGTACATGGTGTTGTTGCTATTATGATTGTGCAAATACAAGATTGGTGAATGATCCAATATGTTAAAAACCGCGGTGGCTAGAATGAGACGCCCACGCGTACGCATTGAGAGACATGCCAACAAGCGTCCGCCTCCTGCAAATCAGCGAAGTGGTGCACGCTGTGACCAAGCTAACGAAGTCGGTGTGAGAACTCGTGTCATTGTTCACAAACATGCGAAAAAAATGGGCGGAATTTATGATTGATCAAGCCCTTGCTGTCAACATTGTCTTAATATTGGATTTGGTCAACCGACTTGATTTTGAGAAGTGAGGAAGACGGTGAACACTATGTCATTGACTGTCTTTTGGTCTCCGAATCGTTTTGGTTTCAAACCTGCGAATTCTGGTCAGGCATGTCGGAATCTCCAGCCGTTTTCATCCGAGTTTGCTTCAGCTCGTCTGTCAAAGTGTACGGTACAAACTGCGCACAAATCTTCCACTTTTTCAAACATTTGTGAACAATGGTACAAGTTCTCATACTGACTCCGTTAGCGTGGTCGCAGCGAGCACCACTACTTCAGTTCGGTGATTTGATCGAAGGGGGTGCATGTCGACATGTCTCTCAATGCGTATACGTCGACGCCTCATCCTAATCAGCCAGATTTTTAACCTATTGGAGCATTCACTGAACTTTTTAGATGCACCTTGTGTATTCTTCTTCCTTGTCTGTTTACTCTTCACATACAGAGGATTTACAAATCAGCGCCCGGGGACTGAAGTCTGTCGAGGAGGAGCACATAACCTCTGAATTAGAGAGAATACCTAGGATAGGGAATCAGATCGATTACTGGTACGAGAATGAAGAGGGGCGTAATATGAAATGACGGTGAAGTGGATGACGGGAAAGGTGATTATAGAGCAGCTGGTGGATCGAATGGCGGAGGTAAACAGAGAACCCGAACCTAAACGGTCCAGCCACCCTTTCGTTTACCACGAATTTTACATGTAGTTCCCTGGAATCCAACCCGGTTCAGCCTGGTGAAGCGCGAGTAGTCTAACCATATGGCCAAGGTGCCGAATATGCAAGGCACAGAATGAATTTCAAGTTTCACTACATGCAATTCCCACATAGTATAAGAGTATCTGACCCTTTAAAAAAGGCTCAAAATGTGAATCAAAGAAAAATAAATATCCGTAATAGAAAAAACCGTAGAGATCACTCAAGTCGTGGCACTTCTGACTCTTATTCCAAATGCTAGGTCTTTATCGCAGAACAAGAGACATTTCTGAAATAGATTTTCAATTAGAAATCATCGAGCTATATCTGAACAAACGCACTGAACCTTCCACTAGTCCAGGAGGAACATCTTCCCTGGCAGATTATCTAATTTTTCACAAACTCAGTCACTTCATTCATAAGATACCGGACCTCAAATGCGTTAGATGTGCAGGACTTAATGTAAGATATCGGTTGGAATCCAGTGCGCGAGTTACAATGTACGACTATGTGTAGATTGTCTCTTTGAATATTTTACGGGATAACTTTCTTAAAGTCAATCTATAATGTGATTTCCTAATAAAAGGTTACTGTTTCTATTTTAAAACCTCTATTTCTATTATTGGCTAATGTTATATGTTGCTAGGTATGTTATAGCCAAAATGAAAAAAAAAAAACAATAAAGAAAAAACACTTTTCATTTGTGTTGAATATTTTTGTTTTGTTTATCAGCTTTTAAGTAAAATACTGAATATTTTAATAAAACAATTCGACCAGCATCAGATCAAAATCGAGAGTAAATATCAATCTTCGTTCCGTACCACTATCCTGTAGAAACACGCACATACATACACAGAAAAAATCACACACACAAAGCAGTCACTTGCTTTTGAACACGCCACGCCCACAACATACACATAGGCACGCACATGCAGAAAGATTATCTATCCTTACACTATTATGCAGTGTGTAGCTAATATATATGCACAGCAAACTCAAGAAGCGTTCTTTACACAGGATTAACTCTCCTCATTTAAACAGCTAATTCTGTAAACTGGTTGATTAAGTAAGTGTTCAGTACCAAATAACTATTTCATCTGATACACAGTCACACATCTATGTAGCGGACAGCTATTCAACTAACCTTTGTAACTATAATTTAGAGTAAGAGGGACAGAGAAATTGCAGTGTATGTGTCTGCAGTGCATATGAGCTAACTGTAAACAGTACCTCGAAGTTGAGACAATCCAGGTTCAAGTACATCAGCTATACTTAATAACTGACGACATATCTCGGCCTTGTATTGTAGTTGTGCATCAGACAGGTCATTGATAATATAACCAGGTGCTTTTCCATACAGCTGACAGAGTGAATGCAGAGCACCCAGAATATGATAGTTATTTTCGTGCAGAACTTCTCTTTGGCACTTTATGAAATGTTCCAAAGCCTGAATATCATTTTGATTAAGATTTTCAGTTTCTTCATCTATTCTGTTAAAAGAACACAAAACAATTGCAGGATAACACGCTATACCAGTTCAAAAGTTCCCCAAAGCAGTTTTATGATACTTTAAGCTAAAGTATTGCAATGCTAATTGCAAAATCTTAATACCTTTCATTAGAATGAAACAGCTATATTAAGAAATCTGTTAATATTTTATGTACACATCTAACAAATCAAAATATATTGAAAGTAACCCAGTTTCATGCATGTGCCTAAAGCAGCACACAAGTTTACATTCCTGTTTGCCCTGTGCATGCAAAACGGCACACGGAACTTTCCGTACAATGTTATGATACATTTCCTGAACTCTTTCAGATCTTTCGAAAGGCATCTGATCAAGCCGCACACTTAACCCCGATTAGGTAACCTCTATGTTCCATGCGAAATTTCCATAGGTGATCCAATTAAACCAATAGCATCTTACCAAGAAACTGTCTCCGGATACAGCAGATATATCATTTAAATTCTTTATAAGTTCCCTCGACAGTTTGTTGGTCTGTCATACAAGTGTCTGACCTTGATGTGGTCACTTGTAACCTGCTAGTGTAGATTGCTCATCAAGTACGTATCGTGAAGATACTTCATCAGGTCCCTAACCTACATTGGATTTTTGCACCAAGAGCACTTTCAAAACTACGCCGCAGTATAAGTGGAGCTCGTTGGCATCAACTCGCCAGTGTCGTAGGCTGACAATCTGTTGACTACTGAATATCGGCACCTTGATACCCTTGTTTGTGGCTTACCAAATCTTTTCTCCAGATATTCTTCAAATGTGGTAATATAATGGTCATTATATTTGTGCACATGCAGTCTGTAGCCCCATGCGTTGCACCACGTTCATCACCAATAACCTTAACAACACCAAGAGTTTGAAAATAATATCCACGTATTTTTGTATTTCTTAATTTCTCCCACCAAATGAATCCCTTCATACTTTTTCTATTTGTCAGAAATGTTAAAAAAACTCATTTACACAGAATTTCTTCTAATTTTGTATAAAAATAATAGAACTACGGGTTATTTTGTTGTTGATGGGAAGAATAAGCCCACTGCTGGTGTTCCATGGAACCAAAATATTATAATGCTAAACACTGAATTTTGTGCATTTTTGTAATAGTTTTGCTGTCAACAGCCATTATTGGTCTATTTATTTCAAATCGGTGTCCCAGATTTATGCATCATTATAAGAGTTCTGCTATCCACAGTCATTATTGGTCTAATTGTTGCTTACTAATAATGATTCCTTCCACATTATAAGATTAAATTAATATCATCTGTGTTATTTTTATATTTCTTCATACATCGTCACCATTGATTGGATCTGTTTTTTCTGTTATATTTATTTCTTACTTTTTTCTAGAATTTTATATTCAGTTACTAACTTAGATTATTTTATACACTCTATACACAAAATTATCAGACATAGGAATTATTTTATGGACAAGAGCCATGTTAATGAGTGAAAATGAAGTTATGACACTACCAGGATCTGATCTATTATACTACATGGAGGAACTATGTGTGCCAGGTAATACACAAGAGGCAGATGAAAACGAATCCTCTGCGAGTGAAGAAGATAATTGGAAGGAAGATATAAATGCAACTACATGTATCTTTATGAGCTACTAGAACAATCCAAAAGACTCTTCGCTATCATTGTTTGGCAACAACAGGGAATTATACAAGGAAGTGCTACAGGTATCTTGAAATCATTTCAAAGTTCTTTGCGCCAGGAGGTTTTGGTATCATTGTCAAGCATTCCAATGAAGAGAGAAATGGAAAGAAAATTTCTCCTTCAGGTGGTACTGAAATATATGAATTTATTGTTACCTTGTTTGTCATTGGAGTTAAGAATGATCAGCATATTTCAATACAAGACTTGTGGTCAAATTTATTCAAAAGAGCCACATTCTTTGGCTAACAAGTAGCACAATGTTTCTACAGATATCAGCTCTGCGATTTCATGACAAGGATACTACAAATGAAACACGTGAAAGGTCCAAGTTTGCACCAATGAGCGAACTCTTTGGGAAGGTGCATGAAACATTCCAAAAGTACTTTCAATGTGGACCACACATCACGATAGATGAAATGTCGTACCTTTTGAAGGGTCATTGTCCCTTCAAATTATTTATGAAGGATAAGCCTTGGAAATACAGGATCCTTATCAGAATTCTGACTGGGGGAATATAACTTTATATAACCAAGGTGGAAGTATATGCAAGGAAATATAACGAACCTGCCGAAGAGCGACGACTATATGAAGTTATCTATAGATTGGTGGAGCCTGTAAATTTTTAATGTGTTTCACGGAGCCGGGTAGGAGCTATACAAGCTACTCCTCGGTGGGATTTTTCTCCACCTCGTCCTATCTACTGCCTCCAGTTCTTTCAAGAGTGGTCCCAAGTCGCGTCCACCAGCTAGTCCTTCCTCATGTCAGGGCTATTGTAACTATCCACAGACATTGTGAAATCACACGGACACTGCAACGGTTACATTCCTCTGGGCAGGATGTTCATTACATGGCATCCACCTTGGAGCCGTTCTTTTTTCTTCCATATTTTGAGTGCTTGTCGGTGAGGCTTTGAAAGTTCACCAGACTTCCGGATGTCCACATTCGAAACACATACCACTTAGAAACCTTCTTCGTCGGCCCTGGATTGATCTTTCAACCCTCTCGTAGTAGATGAATGTCTCCGAAGTGGTAGTAGCTGTAACCTTGTTGGAATTCATCAACGCGGCCGTTAGTTTCTCTGGGATAATTTTACATTTTCAGAAATTCAAGCTGCTGATGGCATCGCGCAACTAGTGGATAAGGGCTTATTTCGACATGTGCAATCACTCATAAAAGAAACTGGAGTCACGTTTTGAACGAAAGAGTTGCGTATGCGATGTTTGGTCATACCTAGCTGGTGGACGGACCAAGGGTTGTGTCAAAGGTCTTATCTTCCAAAGCAAAAGGCGAGCGACCAGTGGTTGAGTAATTGAGGGAGGATCAAGGAAGAAATAACTCTGCACCTTTAGCACAGGGCATGCATGCAATTGAAATGCGATGTCAGAGGATGCGTTTGATAATTAAATTAAGGACAATAATTGCTGCTAGATTGCTTCTTTTTTTCTAGCAATCGTTATAAATAAGTTGTGCTTAAATACCTATAAAATTAAATTACACAGTGCTCATATTCACTGTTCGCTAATGGCAATAGTAATGGAAGTAATTTAACAGCATACTACTCTAGCATTATTTAGCATCCTAACAAATTATAACAGCAGTTTTAACTTTCTAACTTTGCACCAGTGGAAATACTACGAAGCATAGGATACACGTGAAAGCAATGTTTTGTTTACACTTAGTTATAATGAGCTATTCAATTACAAATGAATATTAATTGTTATACCTGCAAAAAGAAAGAGCTTTAGTTAATTAAATAATTGTATGGTATACCTTTCGAGTGTTCTAAAAATTGAAGATCTGGAAAACGAGGGTTTTCGTTTTAGATAGAATCGGGAAAGAAAAAAAAAAAAAAAAAAGCAACACAAACATTGGCCTGTATTTGAACCTCCGTACTTGAGTTTTAGAAGCACGCACTCTACCAAAGCGCTGCTGTGGCATAGAGCTCTGCTTTTTTCACATTAATGCATTTCACGCCCGTAAGACCTGCTTTTAGGCTATCTCAGGTGTTCGAACTTCATGTGCTATAGAAACATCCGTGTGCCTCCTTTCGGGAACTAAACCCATCTACTAGAAACGCCGGGATCTTTAACTGGAATATTTGGGATGTTTCCAAGTTCCCACCCACTCCTTTTTACTTTCTCTACTACCGATGGTAAAGTAGAGGAAGTATGGTATTCCACCCAAAACTTCGATGTTGAGATCTCAACGGAAATATATGTTTTGAGGTCCCCTGAATCCAAAAAAGGATTTTTAGAAAAAAAGTTTGTGTGTCTGTCAGACTGTGGACAGCATAACTCAAAACGAAAAGTAGGTTAAAAACCAAAGTTGATATTTAAATTTAATGCCTTTCAAGGAAGTGGCACGAAGATTTTGAAGAAAATTGCTCCACCCTAAACTTCCCTTTACATGAAAAATTTTTTCGAAAATTTTGATTTTCTTGAACATGGCTCTAACGATTTTAATTAAAATGCCATATGTTTGAGATATTTCTATGGCAAATGAAATGTATAGCTTGAATTTTCTGGCTATAGCCCTTGAAGTCCTGTTTACTCTGGATGACTTTTTTATAACTGGTAAACCGTAAGAGATGGACTAAATCTTACTATACAAAAAAGGTACATCTTGCTAAAACACAAAATTTATGTCCAAATATTTTTTGTAGTGTGAACCATGTGGGAGATATTCACTCTTATTTGTGTGAGTTTTGGAATGCTTAAAACTTTCGCCAAGTCGAAGATCGTTATTTATTGTTATATGTTAACCATGCAAAGGGAACGGAGTTTGAAAGGTTTAAAAGATTAGACTATCGCTCAAAGCCTACTGTATTCCCATATTCCCGTTGCACGTGCAACGAGGCGGCGCCGTGGCCGAGCGGTTAGAGCGCTCGCCTACCACCTAGGCGGCCCGGATTCGATCCCAGGGACTCGCATGTGGTATGGGTGGTGGACGAAGCGGCATCAGGGCGTGTTTTCTCCGGGTGCTCCGGTTTCCCCCGCCATCTCATTCCACCGGTGCTCCATCTTCATTCCAAGTATCATCAGTGTCACCGCCTGCGGTGCCGTAGTAGTAAAAGCGGGCGTTAAAAACAACAACAACAACAACAAGGTGCAACGAAACAAGCAATAAGATAATTCTGCAAATGTTTATCTTGGCTAACGCGTAAAAGATATAGGGATAAAGGTTTGTAAGAATGGTTAATACAGGATTAGACAAAGTCATGAGAGTGCAACACATCAGAGTTTTACTTCTTGTGCAGTAGCTATATATTTAGAAGCCCAATAATCCAACTACGCTCTATATGCTTCTTCACAGTCAACCTAAGGAAACGACATGGTTTAGTCTGTCGTTCAAACGGAATCCATTTGGGCTTGCCTTTAATTGTTGCTTATTCTTCGGAGAATACGAAAAAATATAACAAGAATAAGAACAGCAGTGATGATGATGACGACGATGATATATATCTTTGGTGTATCATGCCCACGATTTCACAATGAGCTGTGGCTGTTGTTGTTGTTCTTCTTCTAATTCTTCTTTTTCTTCTTCTTCTTCTTCTTCTTCTTCTTCTTCTTCTTCTTCTTATTATTATTATTATTATTATTATTATTATTATTATTATTATTATTATTATTATTATTATTATTATTATTATTATTATTATTATTATTATTATTATTATTATTACTATTATTATTATTATTATTATTATTATTATTATTATTATTATTATTATTATTATTATTATTATTATTATTATTATTATTATTATTATTATTATTATTATTGTTGTTGTTGTTGTTGTTGTTATTGTTATTGTTGTTGTTGTTATTATTATTATTATTATTATTATTATTATTATTATTATTATTATTATTATTATTATTATTATTATTATTATTATTAATATTATCATCACTATCGTCATCACTATCATCATCATCATTATCATTATCATCATTATCATTATTATTACTATTATTTACTATTATAAAGAAAGAAAGAAACAAACAAACAAACAAAGAAAAGAAAAGAAACCTGTGAGGATCGAAAAATATGAGCCTACTTTCAGAGCAGTTCACAAGCCTTAAATGTACGTCGGCATTGAGCCAGTTCTACCACGGGGGAACTCTCTTTACACAGAACTATAAGGCGCAGCTGAACTCTCAAGGTGTGTTTGGTTTATGAGTATTTATTGTTCATATTAGCGGTTCTTTAAATCGTACCCTGGTTGCTATTCTATATTGCAACGTAATAAACAATGCCTTACCTCGCTGTGTACAAATCTGATTAGTAGCATGGATTACGTGGACTTCTGAACCAAGCTCCGTTAACTTCGTGTACTTCTGTGCGGCCGAAGCGACACTTGGAAAGACTACAATACTCAATCATTATTTCCAAGACTGTACTCCGTAATCTGGATTTCATCCCATAAACATAGCTGTTTCAACCAAATCCTTGTACATTGTGCTATCAGAATTGCATTCTTAAATGCTAACTTGATACTACAGTAAACTGATGATATGTTCTTAAATATGTAGGATATGTCTATAAAAGGTAATATGCACGTGTAAGTCATCCTGAATTCCTTCTGAGAAAAGGTGTCTACTGAACGAACACAGACAAAAATATAAAAAGTAATAAGACTACCTATTCATGAGCTTTTGGACAACACTGGCCGGTAGAATGACTTTGGTACAATTGGTGCATTGCCAGTCTGCATCTGGATTAAGTGGGGCCGTTGAAAGCACAGATCCTGTCCTACAATGAGAGCACTTAAGCGCTCCTGCATATGTTCCCAACTCTGATGGATCTGCACAGCGTGCGCAAAGACATTCAAAGAATTTACTCTCTTTAAGATGTTCTCTGCGCTTCATCGTACCCTGCAACACAATGAAAGAAAAGGCTTCACAAGTAACTGTGTACTATAAAAAGACAACGTTTTTAAAACTAGGATATGTTGCAATTGCATACCATTATCTCTAGTCACAAACCAATATTTCTCACTTGTCATTACAAAACTATTATTTTGTACCACATCAGGCAAATAGGAACAATGTTAAAACAACTAGCTGCACTGAAATAAATAAAATAAATCTGTTCTACTTTCTGCACTATAATTTAAATATATGCTTGCAACATATGTATAAGTGATAAAATATTTAGCGTTTTTGGAAATTCCATCGATAAAATTTGGAAAGAAATGGACAAACCCATCCTATGCCGAACCGAATCTTGGCAGCCCAATGGTGTGTAACAAAAGAGGTTGCAAAGAAGGATATTTATATGATTACAAAGTTTGTGTGTCTAATTTTTAAACGCGTGTATAGTTTACATTTTCAAGTAATGAAACATTTGTAGAGTATGCTCACACAATAGGAAAGATGCCCCTTCTTCCTCCATGTAATAAAACGATTCTGAAAGAGCATTGCAATTATCTATAACGGCAGACTAAGGTTATATAAATAGTAGATTAAAATTTACTAAGCATTTTATCTTTCATAGACTAAAATCTCTGGTATTCAGTACAATGTAAAAGTGTACTATGATTTGCAAAGTCACTTCACTCTCTTGCTGGACATTTTGAAATGCTATGGCTTGTTATACAGGTGTTAATGAACTTCACCGAAATATTTTCAGAGGATATGGAGATTCTTAAACAAGTAATTTGAGATAGAAGACTTATGACCTGTTCGTTCAAATTTCGAAGTTACGGCTATAAGTTTCTAAAGTGCCAGTACGCCACTGACTAATATCAACCGTTCGAGAGTGTAAAAGGAAGGGTCATCTTACAGCATACCTCTCTGGTGCAATTCTTATGACATTAGTGTTCAAGCATAAAGACATCACCGCTTTCAAGTTCGAGTCTCGTTCGTTTTTCTTTTTTTATTTCTTCTTCTTTTGTTTATTTTGAGTAGAGCATATTAATGGTGTTTTGATCTGGATTTTAAGTTATGTTTCAATCTATCCAGTTTTATTTCAACATGTCAGTACAATTAATTGCAATTCGTGCTAAAAAATAAAGTTGAAACCTACTTAAAACGTTCATATGCTGTACTTCAGAATGGAACGTAGTTTAAGGGGCCAAAGAAAGAGTAAAATCATAAAACATCCAAGATTTTACGTCAGTTTTATAAGAACTGCTCGAAATTCTGACCTGAATTTCCATGGCAACGAAGGAACGACTGTCGTACACTGTTCAAGATTTCTGGTGTGAGCCGAATAAGAAAATAATAGTAGTGTTAATACTCTTGTTTGTATGGAATTACACAAAAAGAGCAAAATTAATAACTGTAGATATAATACGAACCCACGACAGTAGTTATAGTCCCAACTTAAGCAATTGGATTAACGACAATTTCGCCGCTAAATGGCGTTAGTATCGCGTGGCGCTAGTGTTGCCTTTTGATGGCGGGAAATTTGACAATTTCAAGATGGCGGAAAATTTGAAATTTTTCCCGCCATAGTCGTACGTTTCAAATTTTCAAATTTCCCGCCATTTAACGTTTTTCAAATTTCCCGCCAACAAACGGCGACACTATGAAAAAAATTTAAGATGTCGTTAAATTTGAAAATTTGAAATTTTTTCCGCGAACGTTGTTCATTTCAAATTTTCAAACTTCCCGCCATCAACGGCGCGCCACGCGCCACTCACGCCATCTAGTGGTAGGATTATCGTTAATCCGATTGCTTAAGGGGGACTATTGATTAGATCATTTATTTTATTGAGAACATGCATTGAAAAAAAATGTCTAAATTATTGTACGAAAAGAGTGCAAACCTGTGTGGTGGTTATAGAAAGTTGGTTGCAAACGAGGTGGCCGTGTGGGTTGGATGGGAAATGATAAAAGATGATTTTGCCGTTGATGATCAACGCATGACGTTCCTTTGAGGGTAGCAGCAGCACCTCGATGCGTGGACCCGTTTTTTCCAGAAAACTTTAGGAGAACGAAGTAGTAGGAGCAGTTGGTGGGGAGCATCTGCAGAGGAACTTTTGCGGCGAAAAAAAAAACTGTTGGATTTGTGCGTTGAGTTGTGTGAGATCTTGGTATAGTGCAAGTTGACACTTGGAGCACAAGTGCGAGAGACGAAGCCGGAGTTTGCCGCAGGAGTAGTTGTAAGTCTTGCAGGGTTGGCAGGTCGTTCTTCCACGAGAGTTCGGTCTCAACTGAAGGCAAGATGAGACGTCTATGTAGATGAAAGAGGTATCAGGTGTAAGCGCTGAGTTTGCGAACACGCCCACATCCGTTGGTGAGGAGGGGGAAGGGGTGGGGTGGAGGGGAATGAGGGAGGGGAGGGGGGAGATTGCGATATACCACATCCGCCGGATGGGGTTTTCTGGCACAGGAAAAAACCGTTGAGATGTTCCCACCAACCGTTGCTTTTTTGAATAAAATAATATGATTGGGGGACCTTGAGCGTCTGGATGTTGAACGAGTACTCTGTCTTGACGGACGCTAAGCATCCAATCGCCGAGAATGTGATCTGTCATAATATATGTCGGTGAATGGTCCAAGTGCGCCGATAAGCATCTGCCGAGGTACATCCGCTCTAGGTTTTTATCATTTGCTGCATTTTGACTGCCGATATGTATTGTTGCTCGTAGAAAACGAACAAAAGGTACGTGATTTGCGGAAGGGAGAAGCGATGTGGTCTTGACGGGTGTTGGGAAGCAAAGAAGGGAAGGATCTTGGAGGAATGGGGAAACGTGATATGCGCAAGTGACGTGTCGTGATTTGATTGGATAAAATAAGACGAGTTGGGATTGGTCGTTAGGATTCCAAAATGACGATGATTGGTGGAAATAAGGTGCGTTGCGATTGGATGAAAAATGAGGAAGCAACCTTTGCCTTATAAAAAAAGGGAGAGAAAAAGGAATTGCAGGAATGATAGCGTTGCTGATGGTGAAAAACTGTAGTTTAAAAAACGAAAAAAAAGTCTGTTAACGGACTTAGATTTAAATCTTTCAAGAACGAGATATGAAAATGATGAAAAAAAACCAACATGGAAAATGTTTCCAAATTTTGTATTTTCTGAAAAAAAATGGCTTCAGAATTTTGCTTAAAATATCAATTATATTGATACGTATAAGTTGAGTCTTGTTTTTTTCCTCGTTTGCTTGGTTTTTTCTTCGTCTATTTTCTTTTGAACATAGGATCATATTTCTAATGTATTTAGCAGACATGCTTTAATGTTAAGCCAACAGTTAAAATCCGGCAAAATGCGCAGGCTATGGTTGAACATGTCACACTAAACTAACAGCGACTGAAAACTAATTCATTTTTTATCGCCATATAGAGGGTGTTTCTGGACTCCACATGCATGCACAGGCTGTTTTGACACGTTAAATAAGGCGCGTTGGACAACGCGAGCCTCTTCTCCAGCTCGTCCGTCATGACTCCCAGGAGGCGCCCAACGGACGGCGTCCACGGAGTGGCGGCGACGACGACGGAGTCGGTGTCGAAGTAGCACACCCGTTTTCCGAGGCGCTCGAGGTGAGAGTAGAGCACCAGGCGGGCGTGGGCTGAGGTGTCGTCGCTATCACGACGTTGGCGGTGGGGTTCACCTTGGGGACCCTGCTCGCAGTACCCCCACACCACGTACATGGCGTCGTCGGTGACGGACACGTAGGTCTGTACTTGGACGCTCGGGTCGTTGAGCAGCTCCAGGAGTCGATCGTAACTGTCGACGAGGCTTTTTTATTTATTTATTTTTTTTTGGATTCATGGTCCTCAAAACATATTTCCGGCGAAATCCCGACATCGAATTTTTTTGGTGGAATGCAATGCTTCCTGTATTTACTATACGTAATAGAGAAATTAAAAAAAGAAAGAAAGGAATAATATCATAATGTGCCAAATAACTAAATCAATGCATGAATAAATAAATAATTGTATTAAAATCTTCGTGTCGCATTTATATATTATAAATACCATCTTTGGTTCTTAATCTACTTTTGGATTTTGAAGTATGCTGTTCTCACATACGCACGCAGACCTTTGTGAAAAAATGCTTTTTTCAGGGGACCTCAAAACATATATTCCCGGTGAAATCTCCACATAGAGTGTTTGGGCGAAATGGAATAGTTCCCGGACTTCCTATTCGTAACAGAGAAATTAAAAAGAAAGAAAGGAATAATATAATTTTCGGCTGCTCAGTCCGTTAAATGTCTCATTAACAAATCCAGCGAGCTATGATTATGTTCTGGACTTTTTGAACTCTGAAAGCAATGCGTTCACTTCACATATCCACACGTTCAAAAAAGGTGACGTAATGTTATACTAGACGGACTCAAATAGAACCGCTGAAGAGATATCATACGGCCTCTATTTATGCACAAGCGAACGTGACATTTCCCGGGCAGTCATCGGTTTTACGTCTTGCTAAGACGAGTTGTAATTTCATTTTTGTCTCACAAAAACCTGATAGCACTAGTAAAACCTTTCGTAAAATTTTGCATGGAAAGAGTACATTAGGGTAAATACATTTTCTTCAAAATCTTCGTGTCGCATTTATATATTATAAATACCAACTTTGGTTCTTAATCTACCTATTTTTCGTTTTTTTCAAGGGGGTCCTCAAAACATATATTTCCGGTGAAATCTCGACATGGAATTTTTTGGGCGAAATGCAATATTTCCGCGACTTACTATACGTAATAGAGAAATTAAAAAAAGTAAGAAAGGAATAATATCATAATGTGTCAAATAACTAAATGAATGCATGAAGGAATAAATAATTATATTGAAATCTTCGTGTCGCATTTATATATTATAAATACCATCTTTGGTTCTTAATCTACTTTTCGTTTTTGATGTATGCTGTTCTCCCATACGCACGCACACAGACCTTTGTGTAAAAATGCTTTTTTTTCAGGGGGACCTCAAAACATATATTCCCGGTGAAATCTCCACATAGAATGTTTGGGGGAAATGGAATAGTTCCCCGGCTTCCTATTCGTAATAGAGAAATTAAAAAGAAAGAAAGGAATAATATAATATCCTATATCACGAAGCGAATGAATAAATAAATCATTACATTTTATCTGAAATACATGGCTAGCTGACCGTCAATCGTCTGGCTCACATGTCACTTCCCCCTCTGTTTCTCCTCTTCCGTTGCGCAGTCGCCTTGTGAGATCAAGAGAGAGAAGGGAACTTGACCAATACGCTGATCTCTTCCTTTCAGGCCACGAAGCACGTGCCAGGATTGTTGGCTTTGCATCCGGTATCATATTTTACTATCGTCTGCCTAAAATCTGCATTTGCAGTTTTTTTCGAGCTATTCCTTTTGCACTTTCCCCATCCATTTAATTCTCACACGCGCGCTTTTCCAAGAACTGTTAAAGCCAACGGATATATTGCGTAGGGGGAAATCTTGTGCTGATTTCTCAGTTTTTAAACTCCCAACTGTGCATCCCAAGCTCCATTTTTTTCAACCGTCGACCAAAAACTGCATTTAAAAGGTTTTTCGTGCTAATAAATTTTCCGTTAACACAGTCATTTAATTCACCCTCGTGCACTTTTGCAGAATTTTCTAAAGTCAGCGGTCATATTAGGTGACTTGAAGCCTATGCTGATTCCTTCACTATTTAAACTCGTAACTCCGCATCGCCAGCCCTAATCTCAGTCTTATTCTGTCGCTTGGTTGGTCGTCATGGAATCTTTCATCGTGTCAAGCGAAACTTTTTTTCTTTCGCCGTCTACTGGACGTGTGTATAGAGAATTGCAGGGAAACAACCATTGGAGCGATTCTTCGACTTCTCGTTCTTCTTCTTCATCTTCTTCGGTACAGATAATTCCGAATACGCCGCCAAGCTACAGCGCCCGCTGCAACGATTCTTCTTCTTCAGGCCAGATGGTTTCACCTGTTTTCCATCATTTCCAACCGCAGCTATCCAGGGTACAGCAGTCGTCAAACAGCAACCAGGAGCTCCCACTGCAGGGATACAACCATTTGAGTAATTCTTCGTCGGTGCAGGTCATTCCAAATACGCCGCCAAAGTACTGCGGCCGCTGGAACGATTCTTCTTCTTCTTCTTCTTCTTCTTCTTCTTCTTCTTCTTCTTCTTCTTCTTCTTCTTCACACCAGATGGTTTCACAGGAGACCTTGACAAACAGCAGTCAGGTCAGTTGGAGTGTTTCAGTGCAGAACTCTTTAATCTCCGGAACTTCTTTCACCAGCACCGACAGCGGTTATTTCTCCAACACCTTTGTCAACTCAATGTGTGCAGGAGCCACACCCCCTTTCCCGTGGTGATCTCAAGAATACTCTCCATCATATTCTCCAGGCAGTGCTTCAATCTCCATCAATCCTGAACCTTACGGAACCTCTACGCCAATTTCTTGCCCTGCTTCACCCCTGCCAAACATTTCTGACACGCCTCAGCCGGTGTCCCTCAATCATATCCAGCTTCAACCTTTCTCTCCTCATTCTCCTTCTTTTCCTCCTCCTCCTCCTCCTCCAAAAACATCTTATCCTCTTCTTCCTATCCTTCCCAAGGATTCTCACCTATTTCCCCACAAAAACAAGTATCTACCCCTTCTCTCCTCCACCCCCTGTTTAGCAACATTTCTCCTGCACCGATAGTCGAAGTTCTCTCGTGCTCTCCTGCGGCATTCTATACATCTACAGCTCGGCGGAATCTGTTTCCACAGTGGGATGCAAATACCATTTTGCTTCAACACAGCAGCGGTTAGTGTGCGTCTGGTGGGTGCGCTGTCGACGGCTGGGATGCATCGCTTGCTAATATCCTTGAGTTGAGCGACCAAAATGAAGATATAACCGCCCTGGCAGTCCCTCATCTAGAGCCCATTACCTGCGAGGCACGGCTCCAGCTGGCTCGATTCACCAATAAAAGGAGCGCTGCACTAACGCCTCAACCCCTACGCAAGAAACCGCGAAGATCATCATAACCTAAAATTCTGCAGTCGAGTTTTGAGTGCCCTTCTAATGAAACAATTGAGTGTCCTTCTCATGTTTTTATGCAACATATAAACAGTAATGCTTTTCTTATTAACTTTTTGTTAAATATCTTACCAGTTGCGTGTTGTAGGTGCAGTTTCTTTTTAAGATTTACAATTACAATTTCTGGTGAGGACCTTCATCATGTTATGCACTTTTTCCCTCTTAACGAATACCGGAGCTAATTGTGTACAGGTGTAGCTCCTTGAACATATCCCATGCATTTTTAACCTGTTCTTATTGTGCAGTATTTAATTTTCATCCGGTGCTTTTTCTTCCATTCGGTACTTCATGGAACCCGTAAAGCAAAAAAGGTGGACGTGTTTTGCTTAACATCATTAAACTATTCTATGTTTCAATCAACCACATGTATAAGCTTTTATTCTTATATGGCATATTTTGCGATAAACTGTCGCGATATATAACACCTTATCGTAACTGGATGACCTGGCACACGCACGAATGCAAGCTCCGACGGGTTGCAACAGGTTAGCAATGCGGTGTGTGTCTGTTGGCCGCTTAAGCCACGAGAGAAACAGTCAGCATATCACGTAGCCTCCTGTTGTAGCAAGATGTAGATCGAGTCCAGAGCACGTAATTACCACGTCCGCTTGTGTGTATGAAGACAAGTTGCATATTATCTCCCAGCATTTTCTATCTGTGTGAGAGACTCATATTAACACCTTCTTTAAAAGGTATGCCAAGCATTTAAAAAAGCTTGCCAATCAGCTCTTGAATTATCTTATTATCTTGTTATCTTAATTTCAATCAAGCGTATATTGCGTGGTATAATGAACCACAAATGATAACAAATACACTTGTTGTAACATTATCATTTCCCAAAACAAAAATAAGATGAATAACATATTTATCCCACTAGTATTAAAATAGGGTATTGTTTTTGCTTTTGTCGCTGCGCTCGTGTGTGTGTGTGTGTGTGTGTGTGTGTGTGTAATCATGTATTCTCTCTATATTCATATACATTTTTTAATAATGTAGCAATATGCATTTTTAATTTTTATTCCAATATAATTTCCGCTTACAAGCTTTTATTTTATATTGTGTTTATGTTATTTATCCTCATTCATTTTACCTTGAGAGGTCTCCTTTTCTTCCTGTATTGCTCTTAGCTGTCCCAAAACAAAAATAAAACAAAAATAAGATGAATAACATATTTATCCCACTAGTATTAAAATAGGGTTATGCTTTTGCTTTTGTCGCTGTTAGTTTAGTGTGACGTGTTCAACCATAGTCTGCGCATTTTATCGGATTTCAACTGTTGGCTTAACATTAAAGCATGTCTGTTAAATACATTAGAAATATGAGCCTATGTTCAAAAGAAAATAGACGAAGAAAAAACCAAGCAAACGAGGAAAAAAAAAAAAAAAACAAGACTCAGCTTATACGTATCAATATAATGGATATTTTAAACAAAATTCTGAAGTCATTTTTTTTTCAGAAAATACAAAATTTGGAAACATTTTCCATGTTGGGTTTTTTTTCTCAACATTTTCATATCTCGTTCTTGAAAGATTTAAAACTAAGTCCGTTAACCGACTTTTTTTCGTTTTTTTAAACTATACTTTTTCACCATCAGCAACGCTATCATTCCTGCAATTCCTTTTTCTCTCCCTTTTTTTATAAGGCAAAGGTTGCTTCCTCATTTTTCATCCAATCGCAACGCACCTTATTTCCACCAATCATCGTCATTTTGGAATCCTAATGACCAATCCCAACTCGTCTTATTTTATCCAATCAAATCACGACACGTCACTTGCGCATATCACGTTTCCCCATTCCTCCAAGATCCTTCCCTTCTTTGCTTCCCAACACCCGTCAAGACCACATCGCTTCTCCCTTCCGCAAATCACGTACCTTTTGTTCGTTTTCTACGAGCAACAATACATATCGGCAGTCAAAATGCAGCAAATGATAAAAACCTAGAGCGGATGTACCTCGGCAGATGCTTATCGGCGCACTTGGACCATTCACCGACATATATTATGACAGATCACATTCTCGGCGATTGGATGCTTAGCGTCCGTCAAGACAGAGTACTCGTTCAACATCCAGACGCTCAAGGTCCACCAATCATATTATTTTATTCAAAAAAGCAACGATTGGTGGGAACATCTCAACGGTTTTTTCCTGTGCCAGAAAACCCCATCCGGCGGATGTGGTATATCGCAATCTCCCCCCCCCCCGCTCCTCCCTCATTCCCCTCCAACCCCACCCCTTCCCCCTCCTCACCAACGGATGTGGGCGTGTTCGCAAACTCAGCGCTTACACCTGATACCTCTTTCATCTACATAGACGTCTCATCTTGCCTTCAGTTGAGACCGAACTCTCGTGGAAGAACGACCTGCCAACCCTGCAAGACTTACAACTACTCCTGCGGCAAACTCCGGCTTCGTCTCTCGCACTTGTGCTCCAAGTGTCAACTTGCACTATACCAAGATCTCACACAACTCAACGCACAAATCCAACAGTTTTTTTTTCGCCGCAAAAGTTCCTCTGCAGATGCTCCCCACCAACTGCTCCTACTACTTCGTTCTCCTAAAGTTTTCTGGAAAAAACGGGTCCACGCATCGAGGTGCTGCTGCTACCCTCAAAGGAACGTCATGCGTTGATCATCAACGGCAAAATCATCTTTCATCATTTCCCATCCAACCCACACGGCCACCTCGTTTGCAACCAACCTTCTATAACCACCACACAGGTTTGCACTCTTTTCGTACAATAATTTAGACATTTTTTTTCAATGCATGTTCTCAATAAAATAAATGATCTAATCAATAGTTCCCCTTAAGCAATCGGATTAACGATAATCCTACCACTACATGGCGTGAGTGGCGCGTGGCGCGCCGTTGATGGCGGGAAGTTTGAAAATTTGAAATGAACAACGTTCGCGGAAAAAATTTCAAATTTTCAAATTTATCGACATCTTAAGTTTTTTTCATAGTATCGCCGTTTGTTGGTGGGAAATTTGAAAAATGTTAAATGGCGGGAAATTTGAAAATTTGAAATGTACGACTATGGCGGGAAAATTTCAAATTTTCCGCCATCTTGAAATTGTCAAATTTTCCGCCATCAAAAGGCAACACTAGTGCCACGCGACACTAACGCCATCTAGCGGCGACATTATCGTTAGTCCAGTTGCTTAAGGAGGTACTATAACTGCTCACGACCGTTGTGACTAAAGCCTTTGACATTGCAAATTGAGCCACAAGAGCAATCAACGAAACGTCTCTGGAGTAGGCTTCATAAAGCAAGAAGGCAACGAATCGTTATTCAGTGTCGCACTGTCAGCTGATTAGTCAGAGATTTGAGAGGTTTTTGTGGCATTAAATCTTGAGTTGAGAACGCTGACAGCGAGATGCTGAAACTCGTTATTTCTATACTCCAGCAGCAGTTTTAAAGACATCCTAAACTAAATCTTCATCAGGCTTTGCTTTTACACTGACTTATCAGCATCTGACATTAGTATGTTTAACACCATATAACTGCGTTATGTTTAGTCGTGGACCATATATTGCCTATTTCAAATTACTGATATCAGTTACCTATTGCAGCTATTTCGGTGTAGTTCATTAACACCTGTATATAGCGACACAGCATTTTTCCTCCAACTGTCTTATTTGTCTGTTGACAGGCACAGCTTAAGGACATTTTTGGACAGTGTCTACTCATCTGGTGAAAAACCTTGAGTTTTGTGTGGTGGTATCGATGTATGTTTGAACCCTTTGGCCTGCATCTCACTCAAAACCTCGTTTTTTGTTTTGTCTGTTTGGATCTCATTTTTTAACTTGTTGCATTCCACTGGTGCCAGAGATATTTTGCCTTATGGTGGCCTCAGATTTTTATTAACCTCCTTTGCATTTATCTGAAACTGTTTGTCTTCAAATAGTGATCACAAGCTAATGAAATAACGACAATTACCTCTGAATTCTGGGGTGCCGGAGAATTGAAATATTTACACTAACATTCTCTTTAGAATATTTGATTTAAATACGTTGTATTTTTTACCAATCTCCACCCATATGTGTTCAAGTCATACATGAATAATTCAACTACCTTCTTTCCATAAATGAAGCTGGCAGTCATAAAAAATATTAGGTTTCCCTTGCTTCAAAAGATTTCTCAATCAGATCAAGCGTCATGCTGACTAATTATTAGGCCATCGCCTCAATCCTTCGGACATGCAAATTGATACGCGACATTCTTCAGGTACCATTTGTCAACCAGTAAAGCTGGTGTCCGGGTATACTTGCCAATAAAGAATTGTTACTTGCGAAAACCATATCGTCAATTACGATCTGAAATTCTTATTGGCAACCCTGATTTCTGAATCACAAGGGCATATCTTAACGGGCCAAACGACTTCTCCATGACAGCTTGTTGGTTAAACAAGTTTGTCAGTCGCGATTGGATACTTCTGTTATCACCTACGGCTTGTCAATTGTGAAAGTCGTTTAGCCAACTAACGTATAATCGCGATCCCATATACCTTTTGCCAAACGACTTGTCAAACAGCTAAACCTTGTCTTTGAACGACATTTCCGTCACAACTGGGCTCCTTGTTGTGAAATGGACTGTCAATTATATTTGAATATTCTTGCCGTCAAATACACCAGCATTCATGTCTAATAAATCGTAAAAGCTCTGCAGTAAAATGATTTGGCAATTGTGCTTGATATCGTTGCTAACAAATTTTCAGTCACAATCGGATATTCCTGACGTCAAATGATGTCAGTCATTATAAAAAAACTCTTTGGTGTCAAAGGAATTCGCAGCTTCAGACGATTGTCTAAACGTCTGATTAAATGCGAAAACGACTGATTTCTCGATTGAGAAACTTTGTCCGCAAATGTCTTTCCAAAATGCAAATGACCATTTGTCTTGTCAAACGACTTGTCAACTACGGTCGAGCATCATTGTTGACTAACGAGGTTTCAGCTTCGAAATTCTTGTTGTCAGACTACATACCACTTAGTCCGCCTCTGCAGTGTGTGTGTGTGTGTGTGTGTGTGTGTGTGTGTGTGTGTGTGTGTGTGTGTGTGTGTGTGTGTGTGTGACATCCAAGTTCGAATCTGGTTAGGGTGAGTTATCAGGATAAGGCTTTTTCCGAGGTTTACCCTTATCCTGAGAAGACGAATGTCAGGTAATTTTAAGCTTAATGAACCTCGGACTATTTGAGCATAATTTCACCCATTTCATTCATTCGTCGTCCAATATGACATTGCGTTGGAAAATGTTAATATACAAGAAAAGGACATCATGTTTGTAAATGGCTTTCAGTCAACAAAACCGTTTTGCGGAACGACTTGTCAATTGGGAACGGGCATTCTTGTTGTCAAGGCAGTTGTGAACCACGAAAACTACCTATGTCACTTTCAATCAAGTTTGGATATCCTTGCTATCAAACGACACATCAATGATGATGGGTTATGCTTGATGTCAACAACTTGGCAATTATGAAAACAGTGTTGCCAACAATTTGTCGATTAGGAACTGACATCCATGTTTTCATCGTACCTGTCAGTGCCGAAAACTCAAATCAAAACATATTCTAACCAGGATCGGACAAACGTGTTGTCAAGCGATTTCTTAATCTCAAAGGCCTTGACGCAAACACTTTTTGTCAATGGTGATTGGAATGCCAATTTAGCCAAATGACTTATGTATTTGCATAACCTTGTCGCCAAACGTCTTCTCAATGTAAACGGATATCACTGCTGCCCATCTTAGTGTACTCAAATGCGTTCAGAATCTGTTTGGACCTGTCGGTTTGAAAAACGGGCTAGTGACATGGTGACATTTGGGTCTTTTTGTACCTATCTGAACAGGTTTAGACTAGTGCTAGTCTGGACTAAACAGAGCATGCAAATCAGTTACCTTTGCGACAAATATTCCTCGGGACAAACAAATTTGACCGAACCACTGTATTCCTCTTAGATCTTCATTCTGAGCACAAGTCTACGTAACTTATTTATATGAGTAATAGGTAAGAACTGGATGCCTACAAGATGACCACTAGAGCCAATCGGATTAATCATCGCTTAACTTGATGTAATACGAACTTGACTTTCAACCTTTGCGATGGAAGCATCCTTTGATAAATTGATCACCAGAAAGTTTCCTAATTCTTTCCGACAGATATTTGAGCTTAGGCTCCGCCGGTATACTTGCGAGGTGAAAAACAAGGGCAGTCATACTCGAGATTGGATGTGCTAAAAGGGAAAGGGACTGTACAGGAAAATGCAAATGATTGCTAGATGGCCATTAGATAACCACAACTCACTACGTATTTACATAAATAAGTTCTCAAATGAAACTTAAATTCATTTATTGCATGATCACTTTATCTGAACTTTTATGCAAAAGTTCGCTTGAAGACTTAGTTGACTACAAACTGACAATCAGATTACACCACCTCTTACCTCAAGAGACTGAAATGTTAAGCTAATTTTTGTTACATATGGCGATTTATGTCTATTTAGATGCAAATGACTAGAGAACCCATAGAACACAACAAACTAGTGAATGTTTGAGCTTGAGTCCTCGTTTAGCCACTATTAGTGCCAAAACTGCATTTATCTTAGCTTTGTGGATTTAGTAAGTTAGTGGATTTCTTTTCGTTATATTAATAAATTGAAAGATACTGGAAATGTCACATATAATATTTTAAAACCTAAACAATATAACATTGTTAGCAGCTCTAACATACCTGGAGGGTGTAGGTATAGGTGATGTTGATGGACTCTCCACAAGGGATCTTCACAGTAGCCCTAACTTTAAGTCGGTATTGTTCATCATCAATGTGACAGGTGTTGGGAACACAATTGTGTGCTAAATAAAATGCTTCAGGATAGAGAGCACGAACCTTCATTCCATGCCGTCCCACTTCAAATGAATTTACCTAGAAGGATAAATGGATTTATGAATTTAAAGCACAATTAATCAGTATAATGGTTCCTAAGATATTTAAGAACTATTTTCTTACCATACATTTTCTTCTACACACGGTAGCTTTAGAAGCATTTCAGCATTTATAATTGACACTTCTTTAAACCAAGAATTTTATCTTTAATCTTTGCATATTTCTTCTGTCCTTGTGTATGTGACTGTACTGTTCCTTAATGGCTGGACCGATTTTTATGAACTTTTGCGTGTGTGATAAACGTTATTCCAGAATGGTTTGGATTCACAATTTGACCCGATACAACATGTTCATTTTAATTAATTTATATGTTGTTGATCTTTGGATGGTTTAGGTTCACAATTGGATTCGTCAAGAAGCGCTGCATTCGCTTTTTAGACCTCACGGTATTTTGTTCCGCGATAGGGTTCTAGGATGTATTTGTCGCAGCTGAGCATTAATATTACATTTAAAGTGTGCGCTTATTGAGCAAAGTAATTAAACGTGTACTTCAGCATTATACATTGTGCAAATGTGTAAGGCGCAGTATTAAAGTGAGTATTTTACATTACTTGTCATGAATTCCGATGATGTTTACACATGCCTTCTACAACCATTATCTTAGCCAAAAACTTTAATATATATTTCTCTTTTTTAATTAACGTCCTCCAACGTAATGTCACATCGGACGGTTATACATATATTTCTCTGCGATGCAATCGCTTTATATAATTTCCGGTAGTTCATGCTGCGATTGGATTCTAGGATGTTTTTGTCACAGCTGAGCGTTAACAGTACATTAAATGTGTGCGCTTATTGAGAATAAGTATATAAAGGCGTAATTAACAAATATGCATTGTGCAAAACTGTAAGGTGCAGTACTGAAGTGAGTGCTTGTAATGAACCCCAATGAAGTGTACACGTCATTATATAAGAATCCGCTTAACCTCAAATTTCATATAAATTACTATTTATTGAAGTACGCTTTTAAAGTGTAATTAAACAATATACATTGTGCAAATTGTGTTAGAGAGAGAGAACAATCATTGGAACATTATACATCAAATGGTCGTAACCATTATAAAAGCAAAGGAGATAGATGACAAAGGTAGATAAATAAGCGGTTTTCCCGCATAATGCGACATTTCCCATCCAAAAAAGCACAACTCCCTTGAGTTTATTTAGCACATACTGATCATAACAAATCACATGAGCGAATCAAGCGTGCGTTCTTATAATGCTCATGATTCACTATTTATAGTACAAGCTAAAGTACGTTTTTCAGATTATAGAGAATAAAGTATGTTAATTAAGGATGTTGTGATGTGCATTATAGGTATAGGCTGGAACCCACCCACCCTGTTTAGTACGTTTTCTTATGCAGTAATATAATCAAGTAATTACAATAAACATGGCCATCTTCCCGCTACAGAGAATGCCCATTGGTAGGTTCTAACCCACAGAAGAAGCGGACCGTGTATCGCCGGAAATATATAAAGACCCGTTAATAAAGATTGAGGATATTTCTACTCTCATATCGAATATGGGATTCATTCACTTCGACTTGCCATCCTCTACCGCCCAGTAGCATAAATCATTAAGAGTGAAGTTCAGCGCCAAAAAGAGTTCGACACATCTTTGGCTACCTTTGTTGCTCATAATGAGCAACTGCTCACTGCTGAACAAAAGAATATGTATGGTCAAAATTAATTTGTCAATTGCAGAATAAGGTGATTATTTTTTGGACGCATCAGGTGGCACTAGCAAAACATTCCTCTCACTGACACTTGCGCGCATTAGATTACATAATCATATTGCTTTGGCAATTTCTTCATCAGGCATTGCAGTGATCTTGTTTGATGGTGTTCGGACTGTGCATTCAGCACTCAAGTTGCCATTGATCATTCACACAAATCCAGACGCAATGTGTAACATAAAGAGGTATTCAGCAAATTTTGAGAACATGCAAAATTATTATCTGGGATGAATGCGCTTTGACCCACAAGCATTTACATGGAGCTCTCGATAGAACGCCAAAAGATCTGACTAATAATAATAATAATAATAATAATAATAATAATAATAATAATAATAATAATAATAATAATAATAATAATAATAATAATAATAATAATAATAATAATAATAATAATAATAATAATAATAATAATAATAATAATAATAATAATAATAATAATAATAATAATAATAATAATAATAATAATAATAATAATAATAATAATAATAATAATAATAATAATAATAATAATAATAATAATAATAATAATAATAATAATAATAATAATAATAATAATAATAATAATAATAATAATAATAATAATAATAATAATAATATAATAATAATAATGATAATAATAATGATAATAATAATGATAATAATAATGATAATGATAATGATAATGATAATGATAATGATAATGATAATGATAATGATAATGATAATGATAATGATAATGATAATGATAATAATAATAATAATAATAATAATAATAATAATAATAATAATAATAATAATAATAATAATAATAATAATAATAATAATAATAATAATAATAATAATAATAATAATAATAATAATAATAATAATAATAATAATAATAATAATAATAATAATAATAATAATAATAATAATAATAATAATAATAATAATAATAATAATAATAATAATAATAATAATAATAATAATAATAATAATAATAATAATAATAATAATAATAATAATAATAATAATAATAATAATAATAATAATAATAATAATAATAATAATAATAATAATAATAATAATAATAATAATAATAATAATAATAATAATAATAATAATAATAATAATAATAATAATAATAATAATAATAATAATAATAATAATAATAATAATAATAATAATAATAATAATAATAATAATAATAATAATAATAATAATAATAATAATAATAATAATAATAATAATAATAATAATAATAATAATAATAATAATAATAATAATAATAATAATAATGTAACAAATGAAAACACCAGTTACTGCTATTCACACTTTATTGCCTTTTAGTCAGTTAGCGTAGTGCTAACGTTACACTTAGATTACTTTTGTACAAGCTCAGAGCAACAGAACAACTGCCGAATCACAAATAAGAACTGTCAGACTGAACTGCAAGGCGGCACGACTCCTCAACGCTTCGTATACGTCTTTTTTTTTTTTTTTCTGCCCGGTGCTTGGCAGCGACTTATATAGGTCCTTACACAGAGGGAAAGTTCTGGAGGAAGAATATTCGGGAGTGCCTGTGGCGGAACGGTCCAGAAAGCGCACCGCCATGTAATAGCTATTGTCTCGTACGCTCCTATTGTTGTCGGCGGCCTGTGGCGGAACGGTCCAGAAACCGCACCACCATGTAATAGCTATTGTCTCGTACGCTCCTATTGTTGTCGGCAATTAGATGCGGCGGGCGCGGTGACACTGCTCCCTCCTCAGAGTTGGTCGTCCCAACCAGCACCATCACTGCGGCATCTCCCTTGCGCCCCGGTGGACTAACCCATCGAACCTCTTCTCCAGGAGGCACGATCCTAGGTATCGCTGTTGGATAGTGTCCCTTGGTCCGGGTAGGACGATGTATGCCATCCTGCTTCGAAATTCTGCAACAGTACCGCCGGTCTTGACGGTCCCTCGTGCAGTTGCCTTTCTTCCTGGTGTGTTGACGGGCCATCCTGCGCACTTGGAAACGGTTCACTGAGTACCATGTCCGCCGACCTCTCTGGCGCACCTTCGCAGCCACCTTGCTTCCGATGGGTCCGGCAACAACCCCCGCCACATCCGCGCGAGTCACGTCCACCGCTGCACTCGTGTTCACTCGTGCTCGGCACGGCCTCTCCTGTATCCTGCCGTCCACGATGATGTCCGCCATTCTTCCGTTCACGGCACTATGCGTCAGGTGATTGGATGGCTCCGACGGTCCCCCCATGTCCCACGTCAAGTCGGTTCTCGCGTGTTGCTCGTTTGCTTGTGCGCTTCCCTCCTGATCGTCCTCCACGTCATATCCTGGTTGGTTACGTACCCGACACACTCCTCCAGGGGATCCTCGACGACGTCCCTGAACTGCCCCCTTGTCTTCCCCGAGACGTACATTTTCGTTATCTGAAACGGGCGCAACTGTCGCCTCGGCCACTAGGTGCTCCCTCCCCGGGTCCGCGCTATTCCGTCTGCCCCTGGCATCCAGTACTTTGACGCTCTCGTCAACTCTTACTACCAGGGCGCCAAGACGTTCCCCGTCGTCCTCCACGACGTCCACATGCTGGCAGAAGTCTTCCACCTTTTCGCCGAGTTCTTCCACGTCTTCCGTGACGCCAATCAGTTCGCCGAGTTGTTCCACGTCTTCCGTCACGCCAATCAGTTCGCCGAGTTGTTCCACGTCTTCCCTCACATCAACCAGTTCGCCTAGTACTTTCGCGCCTTCCGTCACGACGACGAGTCCCCCGTCAATGTTCGCCGATAGCTCCGTCTTCATCTTGGACATTTCTGTCTTCATTCCGGCGAATAATTCTTTCATCATTGCCATCATCCTGGTTTCCGAATCTCCCTCCATCTTGGTTCTAACGTTGCAACTTCTGACGACGATGTAATGAAACTATGTAGAAGCAATTCGACGAATCCCACTTCTGACACCAGTGTAACAAATGAAGAAAACACCAGTTACTGCTATTCACACTTTATTGCCTTTTAGTCAGTTAGCGTAGTGCTAACGTTACACTTAGATTACTTTTGTACAAGCTCAGAGCAACAGAACAACTGCCGAATCACAAATAAGAACTGTCAGACTGAACTGCTAGGCGGCACGACTCCTCAACGCTTCGTATACGTCTTTTTTTTTTTTTTTTTTTTCTGCCCGGTGCTTGGCAGCGACTTATGTCATTACACAGAGGGAAAGTTCTGGAGGTAGAATATTCGGGAGTGCCTGTGGCGGAACGGTCCAGAAACCGCACCGCCATGTAGTAGCTATTGTCTCGTACGCTCCTATTGTTGTCGGCGGCCTGTGGCGGAACGGTCCAGAAACCGCACCGCCATGTAATAGCTATTGTCTCGTACGCTCCTATTGTTGTCGGCAATTAGATGCGGCGGGCGCGGTGACAATAATAATAATAATAATAATAATAATAATAATAATAATAATAATAATAATAATAATAATAATAATAATAATAATAATAATAATAATAATAATAATAATAATAATAATAATAATAATAATAATAATAATAATAATAATAATAATAATAATAATAATAATAATAATGATAATAATAATGATAATAATGATGATAATGATGATAATAATGATAATAATGATAATGATGATGATAATGATAATGATGATAATGATAATAATAATAATAATAATAATAATAATAATAATAATAATAATAATAATAATAATAATAATAATAATAATAATAATAATAATAATAATAATAATAATAATAATAATAATAATAATAATAATAATAATAATAATAATAATAATAATAATAATAATAATAATAATAATAATAATAATAATAATAATAATAATAATAATAATAATAATAATAATAATAATAATAATAATAATAATACTAACGCTAACAACAGCGTTGGTGATGATAGTGACGGTAATGATGATGATGATGATGATGATGATAATGATGATGATGATGATGATGATGATGATGATGATGATGATGTTGTTGATGATGATACTAGGCTTTGCGGTGGTGCTCTACTGCTGCTGTCCGGTAATTCCAGACAGACATTGCCGGTCATTCCGTGTGCTACATATACGGGCGAAATTAGCGCATATTTGACAGAATCATACCTATGGGCGAAGTGTCGGTAAATTATGCCTTACCATAAATATACGTCCTCAAATTCAAAATGATCCATTGGCATTGGCATTCTCCGAACAATTACTCAACATTGACAAAAGAGAATTTAAATTGCACTAAAATGCAATCCTACTTCCAGACAATTATTGTAAGATGTTGGATACCAATGCTTTGATTGAAATTATATTTCCAAATTTATAAGCTAATTATACTAATCATGCGTGGCTACGGGAGCAAGTTATTTTAGCCACAAAAATATAGATGCCGACGTAATTAATTTTAAAATACAACAGTCATTGCCTGTCAATGAAACATCATTCAAATTCACCAACACTGTTATCGATGCTGAGGAGGTTGTCAATTATCTGTTGAAGTCTTGAATTCATTGGATTTACCTGGAAAGCCACCACATAACTTGCGATTGAAGGTAGGTACACCAATGATTTTGCTTCGAAATTTGAATGCAACAAGGCTATCCAATGGCACGTGATTGGTCACAAAAATCATGGGCAATATTCTTGAAGCTACCATTTTAAATGGAAACTTAGAAGGTGAAGTTGTTCTACTACGGATCCCAATGATCGCTTCAGACTCGCCCATTTTATTCAAACGTTTGCGATTACAAATTCACTTGGTATTCACAATGACTATCAATAAGTCAAAAGAAAAACAGTGTCAATTTGTAGGCTAGATCTAGAAAATCCGTACTTTTCGCATGGCCAATTATGTTACGTGTTCAAGGGTTGGCAAACCGTCAAGTTTGTTTGTTTATACCCCTCAAAGATTATCCAAAAACAGTTTTCATTAAATAACATCAAGATAATGAAAAAAAAAAAAAAGTTTTATTCCTGTTAATAAAGTAAAACCTGTCTTCAGCCGAATCGAAAGGGTCTCTTGAACATTTCCGTTCAAGACAGATTTCCGTTTAACGAAGTTAGCCCTAGGCTATTAAGAAAATTGAACCATTAACATACATAAATGGACAGTGTGAGGTAAAAGGTCTTATGCGTTGCACTCACATGACTTTCTCTACTCTTGTACTAACCATTCTTACAAACTCTTATTTCTATATCTTCTTCGTGTTATTTGAGATAGACATTTACAGAAATTATCTTATTGCTTATTTCCTTGTAGGTGCAAGGGGAATATTAGAATACAGTAGGCTTTAAACGATAGTCAAATGTTTTAAACCTTTGAGATCCCGTTCTCTTTGCACGCTTAACATATAAAAAAGTGAACAACGTGAACAAAGTGAAACTGACACAAACAACAAGGAATTTCTCCGAAATGGTTCACTCTACAAAAAAAAATTATTCCGACATAAATTGTGTGGTTTAGCGAGATCTATATTTTCTGTAGAGTAAGATTGTGTCTATCTCTTACGGTTTACGAGTTATTCAAAAGTCATCCAGAGTAAACAGGACTACATAGGCTATAGCCAGAAAATTCAAAATATACATTTTACTTGTCATACAAATATCTTAAACATATAGCATTTTATACAAAATCGTTTGAGCCATTTTCAAGAAAATCAAAATTTTCGAAAAATTTTCCATGTAAAGCGTAGTTTAGGGTGGGGCTAACTAAACTAACTAAACCCTGGCGCGACAGCCCACAAGGGGCCAAGGCCTACCGTCCAGCCGCTGCGTCCCCCACCTCTGCCCACTACAGGCGTCATTGGTGAGGTGCAGTACTGGAGGGTGGGACGTGGTCAGCGCCTCGAGCCCTCCCGGCCAGTTATGCGGTCTTCTAGACCTGGGGCCGCTACTTCTCCATCAAGTAGCTCCTCAATTGGTCCCCCGGGACCTAACGAGGCTGAGTGCACCCCGTGCCAGACCTCCCAGAGGGGATAAAATCCCCATGCTGGTACCGGGGATCGAATCCGGGTCCTCCGCGCCAGAGGCAAGCGCGCTACCAACTGCGCTACGGAGGCGGTCTTTAGGGTGGGGCTATTTTCTTCAAAATCTTCCTGTGGCATCCCTAAAAGATATTAGATTTAAATACCAACTTTCGTTTTTAAGCGACTTTTCGTCTTTTAGTTGTGCTGTCTACAGACTGACAGACACACACACACAGACGGACCTTTTTCTAAAAGCGCCTTTTTGATTCAGGGGGTCTCAAGACAGGTATTTCCGGTGAACCCTCAACATCCAATTGTTGAGTGGAATACCTTCTCTTACCAGTAGAGAAAGTAAAAATGTATGTACGTTATTCAATTGTGTGCATTTAGATATTTCTGCTGAAATACGGACATATAATACACACGAAAACATAACGAACGAAAAATAGCTGTAAATGTTATTCATTTATTTTTTTCTAGTAGTCAAGAAGAGCTTTCTGGACATGTTGCTGCTTAGCTCCTCGACTTTTACAAACACTTTGGCTTGATAAATTATACCAAACATATCCGAGTCTTTTGGCCATAGGGCAAATTATTGCAGCTCCATTGAACTTTTGACAGCTTCCCTATAAATCCTTAGCCTACACTCTTCTTCTTCCAACTAAGGGACATATTGTTATTCACCTTCCTCCGCCTTCCCTTCTTCTGTCCGACTTTACATATTCTCAATTGAGACATCTATATCAACTGTTCTGTTTCAGTTTGCTCGTCGATATTGACATATTCCATGGCACTACAATTGAAAGCATTTCCATTGATGTAGTTTTGTGCCTGAAAATGTTCTAAACTCTGCATTCCAAAAGTGGAAATGTTCCGTTAAAGGCGTACTATGATTTCCGTCGCCCACGTAAGATAGTTTCCGTTTAATAAAGGGAATTTAACGTTTTATTTCAACCCTAAATTCACAGAACCATGAAATATTTCCGTTTTAGACAGATTTACGCTTAACAGGGGTCCGTTGAAGGCATTAAGGTTAAAAATATATTTAAATATTCAATTTTTTTTTTTTTTTAGTTTAGTTTAAAGATTATACCTGTCATGAAAGTGATTTGAGTTTTTTTATTTCTTGCTGTTATTTAAAACAGTTTTAAGTTTGTACTCCACAAATTTAAGTTTATGGTGTACAGAAACAATCACGCACTATTGATAGGTTGAGTTGCGATAACTGTATCGTAAAAGTAATTGTTACATATTTTTTCATCAAAGCAGTCCAAACAATTTATAGTTTATTTTTAAAATGTTATAGTTTTTGGATGTACAACGTTTGAACAGGATATAATGCTTGAAACGTTAACAAATAATTAAAAAGATAAACTAAATTACTCCTTCACAAAAACACGTTTACAAAGCTAAGTAATGAAAAACACAACTATTTCAACTTACCTCAAGAACACCACATATAGTGTGAATGAGATTTTCCTCATACAGCACCAGTCCCCATTGATTACGAATTCTATTTACGACATTCTCTTGGTTGTTACTCCATAAATGTTGCTGCCTCCTCCTAATATCATTATGATGCTCCATTGTCATTAAAACCCGCCACTTATCAGCATTGTTATCTTGAAGTAACAGGCATCGTAAGGGAACAATAGCCTCATAAGCCCTTACATCAGTTAACAAGTCATTGCGTTCTTTGCATTTGGTCATAACATTGCATTCAGCTTTACTATGGCCATATTCCATATACTTTCCTGTGCAGTTTGTACTACATAATGGCCACCCACAGCCATCACATCTAAAAGAGTAAGCACATATTGATATTAATTATAATGTGAATGATATAAAAAATCTGATGTGTTACGCTCACATAAATTTCTCTGCTCTTGTACTAACTGTTCCTACCCTTTGCGCCGTGTTTGTGCATCTCTGCTTTAGCTTCTTCACTTAAGTTATTTATTTATTTCATTGCCTGATATCTTATGCCTTTCTTATACCCCCCAAAGGACCACGTGGGTAGTGAATATATCTCTAGCGTAGAAAATACATTTTAATAAACCAGTAACATATATTTACATAATTAAGTTACACAAATTTAAACACTTCATCACATCTTAAGATCGAGAATTACTGCACGAGCACATTTACATAAGTAAGACACAGAAATGTTAAGCATCTACAACATTTAAAACTGTTCAACCAAGCCTGAGTCTTTTACTCCACTTATGAAACCACCACCTCCTTTCCATTAAACTGAATGATTTGAGTATACAAACCGTTTTAGCTTTCAATACCAAAATGCTCGACAAACTCGGTCCATAACTGGGCTTACTTAATAAACCCGTTTACCGTGGAACTAATTACCGCAACCCCTCCTTCCCCCACAATAAAGCTTTACACAGCGTAATTTTTTCTTAAACACACGG